>CM046445.1:76926681-77134181 GCA_025506515.1 Flaveria trinervia | reverse complement strand
GGAGCTACAAAATAAAGATTAGTTGATTGAATGTCTAAAAAAGATTGGATTTTGCCTCCATTTATGCTCTATTAATCTATTAATGTCCTTCATATACAAATAAGTTTTCAAATACACATACAAAAGCAAGAACTAAAGAAACCCGAATCAACAAAGCCTTCCTGCACAAACTATTTTAGAAGTAACTCATAACTAACAAAAAATATCCGTATTTTGTTGACGGTACATAAGTACACTTTTATGAAGAACGTGTTTGCTATCTACTTTAAACAACATACAATAATATACCCTTTTACAACAGGTAGCAGATTTCTCTCATTTTCGACAACAGACAACCATATTGTTGTTGGGTTTCCGTCACAAAAAGGTACTTGACTTCTAAGGTAATTTTCCTTGCCCTCATTTTCTCTACAATGAAAATAAAAACTAACAGGGTGCAATGACCAATATTTTTAGTTATATTAACTGAAGGCATAATTTTATACTATAAAAAGTAACAAACTAAATAAACTAAATTAGTAAAAAAACAACATTTATTTGTACTCGCTAACAATTTGTTTCTGTCGGAACTAAATAGTCTTGCAAGGTAAGATCAATCAAACCTGTATCTACCCTTATGAAAGGAACCTTAAAATCAAATAAATTTCTAATAGGAAATTCACTTACTAATTTTCTTCTTGGTTGTGGGGAAAACAAAACTAACATAGATCCAATTAGTTATGTTGCAACGTATATACGAGGACTGCATAGATCTAGGCATTGAGATTACTTACTAGAATGTGTGATAAAACAAAGTATAGTCATAATCATTTATATCATTTTAGAGTTGAGAAATTTACCTATGCTAGTGTTTCTAGCATGTGTCACCGTAGCCATACTGAACATGTAAATTCACCCAAAACATAGAACCTGATTTGTGAAATTAAACTTGGAATTCAAGCAGAAGGGAAACCTTCCATATCGAAAAGGAGCCACACCTTGATTCATATTAGGCACGCCTAATAAAGAACATATTTTCTGGACGTATCGTTTTTGTAATCTGTAATACAAAATATTATAACGTGATATAAAACAGAAGTTAAAGAAATACAATAAACCCGAACAACTTATCTAATGGTATTAGAGTAAGAGTTATATGCAGAAGTTGGGCACTCTTAACAAAACTTTATGTTAAATGATTAGCTACATGTCTGTGTAGTATTATTTGTGTGCTTCTTAAACATTAGATTTGAAACAATTCAACCAAGCCATTTAGAGAGTGTCTACATAGTCATGCCGAGTAAACCAACATAAACCTCAAAATAGTGCATTTAAAATCCAAGATAAAAACAACTCGGATAGGGCTTATGGTAATCACATTTTTGTTGTCCATGATAACCAAAAGTATACAAAAGATAAATTGCTTTTGTATATTATTGTGTATTTGAATGATCCAATGTACAACATTTTATAAACTATACAAAGTACAAAATAAAAAAACAATAATGATAATGAAGGAAAAAAGCCGTCAATTAGCAGGCCAAAGGTATGCAAGCTGTCGATCTTGATAATGAAGGAAAAAAGCCGTCAATTAGCAGGCCAAAGGTATGCAAGCTGTCGATCTTGACTTCCAAAGCTCAATGGTTTATTTTGGGAGATGATGGAAATTGATCCCAATCATATATTTCAATATTTCCCCTCAAGTTGAGTAGTAGGGTGATGCAGTCGAAAACAGAAAGATAAATAATTGAACCTGTTGATTAAACGAAAATACCAGGAATAATTTTTCTAACTATCGTTGATTCACAAAAATATCGATTATCAGGTTACACTAACACACACGGTGATAGAGAGAAAACATATTTTTCATAAACATCAATAATTATTTCACCAATCTCTTACAAACATATAAAGAAACAAAGCAAAAGTCGAATGGGCCACAAAACATAAACGGGCTGAAAATTGGGCCAAATGTAAAGTTCAAAAAAATGTAAAAATAAGACAAAAACGTAAATAACTCATAAAATGAGCCGTTTTTGGGCTGAAACGATGACCCAAACCGCCTATGGCGGTTGTGAAAATGGGCTCCTTGCTCCGACGATCGTTTTGACTGATCACAGGCACAAAACGGAGACTTCTAGCCCAACTTATGATCATTTCAGTGAAGCCCCTTTTAATAAGCGATCTTGGGCCTCCAAAAAGACTAAAGCTTGCTCATCCACACTTGGGCCCACATCATTCCCCCCTGGGTAGACAAAATTCGCCCTCGAATTCCCAACGGTCTCATCATCAGAAGAATCACCATGATATGGCAGCAAATGTTTCACATTAAACACATCAGAACACCGAATATGGTTAGGGAACTTTAGTCGATAGGCATTAGGATTTATCTTCTGCACGATATCAATAGGACCAATCTTTTTGGCAGACAACTTGTTGTACTCCCCTACTGAGAAACGATCTTCAGTTAGCACAGCCCAAACAAAGTCACCTTCTTCAAAATCAACATGACTTCGTTTTTGATAAGCAGCTTTCTTGTACTTGCAATTCGCTTGGGTCAAGTTATGATGAGCAACTTTATGAACTTCATGTAATCCCTCCATAGGATCTTGAACCCTCTTAGGAACTGAGCCAGATACAGGTAGTGACATTAAATCAAGTGGGCCTCTAGGTTGAGAAGAATAAACTACCTGAAATGGACTAAACCCGGTACTTCGATTAATAGCATGATTGTGAGCAAACTCGGCTTGGTGTAGTTTCTGGTCCCACGCTTTCACATGATCACCAACTAGACATCGCAACAAATTACCAAGTGAACGATTCACAACATCAGTTTGGCCATCCGTTTGTGGATGATAAGCACTACTGAAACTGAGTTGGGTATTCACGATCCTCCATAGACTATGCCAAAAGTGACTCAAAAACCGGGTGTCCCGATCAGAAACAATAGAAGAAGGAAATCCATGTAAGCGATACACGTCACGGAAGAAAAGTTGTGCCACATTAACAGCATCAATTGTCTTCTTACAGGGAATAAAATGAACCATCTTAGAAAACCTGTCAACAACAACAAAGATAGAGTCGTTACCCCTTTGTGTACACGGCAACCCCAACACAAAATCCATGCTAATATCAACCCATGGCTGCAAAGGAACTGGCAATGGCATGTAGAGGCCCGCGTTACTAGTTGTGCCCTTAAAAACTTGACAAATACGACACCTCTTAACATAACGATTCACTTCTTTCCTCATGGTAGGCTAGAAATAAGAAGCTTGTACCAACTGTAGAGTATGATCACGTCTAACATGCCCTTCCATGCAACTCTTTAATAATCTATAACCGCATACTAGAATCAGGAATACATAGTTGATTCCTTTGAACAGAAAACCATCTTGTATAAGAAAATCTGACTTCAGCCTAGCCTGCACATCCTGTATAATAACTAAAAAATATGGATCAATGGCTAACTGCTCACGAATGACATCTAAGCCTAGCACATCAACCCTCATAGACACAAGCAGATTACTCCTCTTGCTTAGGGCATCAACAACTCGGTTCGAAACTCTAGTCTTGTGTTTAACAACAAAAGTAAACTTTTCAAGAAATGCTAACCAACGCCTGTGCTTATGTGACACCTTGTCTTGTGTACGAATATGCCTTAAAGAGTCATAATTAGTGAACAAAACAAACTCTTTGTAGAATAGATAGTGACGCCAATGCTTTACAGCTTGGACCACTGCATAAAACTCCAAATCATAAGTAGTATACCTCAACTTTCGACTCGTCAATTTCTCACTAAAGTAAGCAACAGGTCGGCCACCTTGACTAAGTACCCCACCAATCCCGACCTTTGAGGCATCAGTATAAAGTTCAAATACTTGAGAAAAATCAGGCAATACCAGAATAGTGCAGTGGTGATCTTGGCTTTTATAACTTGAAAAGCAAGCTAGGCCTCTTCTGTCCATACAAACATCCTCTCCTTCATGCAATCAATCACGGGAGCCATAATAGAACTGAAATATGGAATACACCGTCTATAAAAAGAAGCAAGCCCATGAAAACTACGAACTTAAGTAATGGTAGTGGGAGTTGGCCAATTTGAAATAGCTGCTACTTTAGATTCATCCACTTGTATTCTCCCACCAGAAACAACATACCCCAAAAACAGAACTTTAGGGGTCATAAATACACATTTCTTTGATGTTGCATAGAAACTGTCCCTGCGAAGTAAGGATAAAACTTGCCTGACATGCATAAGGTGCTCACTAGAAGAAGCACTATAGATAAGAATGTCATCAAAATATACAACCACAAACTTCCCTATAAAAGGTTTGAGCAACTGATTCATCACACACATAAAAGTGCTTGGTGCGTTTGACAAACCAAAAGGCATTACCAACCATTCATACAATCCTTCATGAATTTTGAAGGCATTTTTCCATCATCACCAGGCCTAAGACGAATCTGGTAATACCCACTCTTCAAATCAAACTTTGTGAAAATGGTAGCACCACTAATCTGATCAAGCAAATCATCACATCTAGGGATAGGAAACCTATACCTTACAGTAATCTTGTTGATAGCTCGACTATCAACAAACATGCGCCAAGTGCCATCTTTCTTTGGAGTCAACAAAACAGGAACATCACAAGGGCTTATACTTTCATGAACATGGCCCTTAGATATCAACTCCTCAACCTGTCTTCATAACTCCTCATGCTCTGTTGGCCTTATTCTGTAATGTGGCCTGTTAGGTAATTATGATCCAGATTCTAGATCAATATGATGTTGGATGTCACGTAAAGGTGGCAAACCATCAGGCAATTCAGTGGGAAAAACATCGGAAAATTCCTCAAGTAGAGGAACCATAGCATCAGGAACATCAACATCCTCAACCACTCCTTACCTATCAGCAAAAAACATCATCCCCAGCCTCCAGCTCGTTCTCAAACTGAGAAAGAGTCAACAAAGTATCAGTAGGTTTGGTAGCCACTTCCTTGGGTTTAGTGGGCAATAATGTTATCTTCACGTTATCAAACAGGAAGCTATAAGTATTAAACCGCCCATTGTGTTCTACGTTACGATCATATTCCCAAGGCTACCCAACAGCAAATGGCACGCATCCATGGGAACGACATCACACCAGACTTCATCCTTGTATGTCTTACCAACAGATAAAGGAAAAAGGGTACGCTTGGTTAGCAGCACCTCACCTCCCTTCTTAAGCCATTGAAGCTTATAAGGCTTAGGATGGTTCTCTGTTTTCAAGCTCAACTTTCTAACAGCCTCTTCAGACACTAGATTGTTACAAATCCCCGAATCAATAACAAAGTACAAACCTTTCCAGCACGATACATGTTGAATGGAAGATGTTATGCTTAAGCCAATCGTTATCATTTGCCTTTGGTGTGTAGCATGAACGTCTAACCACTAGACATGTTCCCACATCTCCAGCCACCTCCTCTTCCACATACTCAAGCTCTTCATAAAATATTGGAATGTCTTCATAATTTTCATCAACCTCACCACCATCTTCCCATTCCTCAAGGTCAGCAAACATGTTTCTTTTACCGGCTTTCTTACATTCTGATTGTCGATGACCAGTCTCCCCACAGTTGAAACACTTCATGCTATTATCGCCGACTCCTTTAAGAGGTGGTCCACTGCTACCAGCACCCTGTTTTGTTTGGCTAGGCACAAAACGAGATGTCATGTTACCCGAACCTGAACCTCTTCCAACAGAAGATGAAACACCACTATGCCGGTTTTGTTTTTCAAAAGCTAGAGCATGTTGATGAGCATCCGAAAGTGTCACCGGGTCAAACATGTAATGAATTCCATGATCTGAACCTTTAGTGCACAATGTAACGAGAAACAAGCTGTTCTTCAGTTTCTTGAATATCATTTCTTGCAATTAATGGTAGAATTCCGTTGTGTAGTCCTCAATAGTCTTGGACCCCTGTCTTCAATTTTGTAACCGTTGGTACATTAATCGCTGGTAATTATGAGGAATAAAGTTGGCCCTCATGAACTTCTTTATCTTCCTCCAAGTTGTGACCCTAGGCTTTCCAACTCTCTCCCGAGTTAGTTTCAGTTGTTGCCACCATGCAGAAGCCCTTCCATGAAGCCTGGTAGCGATTAATGAAACCTTTTGTCTTCAAGAACCTCTTTGAATTCGAACACTTCTTCAACAACAACAAGCCAATCAATGAAGTTTTCTAGGTTCAAAGTATCACCATTGAATTCAGGAATATTGGTTCGCATTCCTGCCTCCCAACGCCTATTATCACCCCTATCACCCCTTCGATTCAGGGGTACGTGTTCATCAGAAGAAGAACCGTCACCCTCATAAAACGGATTTTCATCATCTTCTGTTTCACGACGATTACGATTACGCCCTCCCTGATTCATCAGATCTTGCATTTGATTAGCCAACTAATCAAAAAATTGATCTAACCCCTCCTCCATCCGTGCCATAATACGCTGTTCCAATTCCTGCTCATGAACATCATTAAGAGGTCTTCTTCGTGGAGGCATCTTGATCAGGAAATTTGGCTTTGATACCAACTGATGTAGTCAGAAACAGAGAGATAAATACATGAACCTATTGATTTAACGAGAATACCAGGAACAATTATTCTAACTATCGTTGATTCACAAAGAATACCAATAATCAGGTTACACTAACACACACGGTGATAGAGAGAAAACAGATTTTTCATAAACTTTAATAATTATTTCACCATCTCTTACAAACATATAAAGAAACAAAGCAAAGTCGAATGGGCCACAAAACATAAACGGGCCGAAAACTGGGTCAAATGTAAAGTTCAACAAAATGTAAAAATAAGGCAAACACATAAATAACTCATAAAACAAGCTATTTTTGGGCCAAAACGATGACCCAAACCGCCTATGGCGGTTTGTGAAAACGGGCTCTTCGCTCCGACGGTCCTTTTGACGGGTTACAGGCCCAAAACGGAGACTTCTAGCCCAACTTATGATCATTTCAGTGAAGCCCCTTTTGATAAGCGATCTTGGGTCTCCAAAAAAGGCTAAAGCTTGCTCATCCACACTTGGGCCCACATCATAGGGTTTTCGATACTCAACATGCCAAGACAATCATTAAAGATTTTTCCATTGACCGCCTTTGTTAGAATATCCGCAAGTTGATCTTCTGAATGAATCCATGGATGTTCGATTATCCCTGTTATGAGTTTCTCTTTGATGAAGCGTCAGTCTACCTCAACATGTTTTGTGCGATCATGTTGACTGGATTCTTGGAATTTTGAATAGTCGCTTTGTTATCACACATGATTTTGCTGGGTTGAGTTGGGGGGGTATCCAATTTCTATCAAGAGTTTTTGTATCCATAGTATCTCTGCTAGTCCAACGACTATTCCTTGAAGTTTTGCCTCCACGCTAGAAAGGGCCACCACTTTTTGTTTCTTGCTTCTCCAAGTTACAAGGTTTCAACCAACGAGGGTAAAGTAACCTAATGTTGATCCTCAATTCCCTTTATCAATTTCCAATATATATCGGTATATACTCAAGTTTCCAGATGCCCATTTGCTTTGAACAGAACACCATTGCCAGGTGTCCCTTTCAGGAATCTAATGATTCTCTGAACGACTTCCATATAGGTAGCTTGGGGTTAATGCATGAATCGGCTCACGAATCCTATAGCATAAATGATGTCAGGCTGGGTATGTGAGAGGTAGATTAGTTTCCCTACAATCAGTTGATATTTTCCCTTGTCCACTAACTTTGCATTTTCTTCCATATAGAGGTTTTGGTTTACCACCATAGCAGTGTCGACTGGTTTGCAATCAATTATCCCTGTTTCTGCCAGTAGGTCAAGGATGTATTTCTTTTAATGAATAAATATCCCTTGTCTTGATCTGAAGACTTGAATGCCAAGGAAGTATTTGAGGTTTCCCAGATCCTTTATTTCAAACTCTTTGAATAAGTTTGCCTTCAACCTTGCCATCTCTTTCTCATTATTACCTGTGATTATCATATCATCAATATAATAATTAAGCATGTTACAAGCTCATTTCTCCTTTTAAAGAACAAAGTATGATCAGAGTTACTATGTTTGAAGCCATATTTTTTCATGGCTAAGGTAAACCTGCCAAACTAGGCACGAGGAGATTGTTTTAATCTGTATAGGGACTTCTTCAAGCGAAAGACTTCTCTAGCACTAGATTTTTTCATGATTCCAGGGGAGGTTCCATATAGACTTCTTTATTAAGTTCCCCATGTAGGAAAGTAGTTTTTACATCAAATGAAGGAGAGGCCAAACTTTATATGCAACTATTGAGAATAGTACCCTGATTGTGTCGATTTTCGCCATGGGAGAAAACGTTTCGGAATAATCAATTTTGTTTGTTTGGGTGTACCCCTTTGTACAACCCGTGCTTTGTATCTTTCAATGGTTCCATCCAGCTTGTATTTTATATAGAACATCCATCAACATCCTACTAATTTTTTTCCAGGATGGAGGATACATTTTTCCCATATGTTATTTTTGTTAAGGGCATCCATTTCAACTTTCATTACACTCTCCATTCCTTAGATTCAAGAGCTTCTTCAACTATGGTAGGAATTTCTTCAGACCTTAGAAATATGGCAAAAGTCTAAGTTTCTGGTGATAAATTTACGACTACGATGTTTGTCATTAGGTATTGGGAGCTTCTGGCTTCCTTCTCGGGGGAGTATCTCTTTGGAGGAATTCCTCTGTTAGATCTCGAAAGAAGGAGATCTATTTTGTTCAAATTATGAAGACTCCTGTTCTACTGCATGCTCATGAGTTTCATTATTAGTGGATGAGTCTGAACTAATAGGAGTTTCAACTTGCTCATACATTCAAAATTAATGGACGAATCATGTTCTTGAGTTTGAGAATTACTTACTATCATATCCCGGCGGAAGCATGAGATGCTTTTGGGTGTGACTCTCTTATTCAGAACTCATTGATTAAATAAATAACTAAACAAATTAGCATAACAAAACATAACATAACGTACTTCATTCCATAATTATAATTATAAAGATAGGATTACATCATATCATAAACAGTCAAAATTTGATCTAACATAATCCTATTACAAACATAAAATCTAACAGCTACATCTTCAGAGACGATGGAAATAAGCATCCACTAATACACTGAGGTCATAGAGGTTAACTGTTAGATTTACACAAACTTTCCCCATTAGTTCTCCCCAATCGTTATACACATCAAAAGTGAACATTATGCTATTAGATATGATGATTTTTTGAAAAAGCATACTCAAATGGTCAACATAAAGTTGGTGAGATCATAGGTTTAATTTCAGATAAATATTTTTGATGCATCAAATACAACCAAACCTTACATAATAATCAGATGATTCATAACTGTCATAACATAGATCATAAAATCAGATAATATAGCATCACAACACCCATCCTCTTGGTGCAGGAAATATTTTCCTACGTAGCGTTACCTATATTATCCAATGGTTCCACATCCGAATTAATGGTTGTAACATAAATGATAGTATATCTCAAAAATTGCATCAATCATAAACATAGTATGTTTTTTCCCTCAAAAGTTTATAAGAACAAAACAAAGCTATGAGTCTCACCTTCTATTCCAATGAATAACCTATAAACAAAACATTTATAGTTTAGAAAAATATATTTTCTTCAAAATAGTACCTCAGATTTATAAACTCCATTACAAAAATTATAATCAATCAGATTCCATGAAATTTTTACAACAAGTGGGCCTATAAATCAGACATAACATATTAAAATTTTATATCCCAATGATTTACAGTTTACTTTCTATATTTTTTATATTATTTGAACAAATTAGCACAAGTATCTTCCCGCCTCTAAAAATTGTCAAACTTTGTCAGAATATATGTCACAATATTTGTAGTTTCTCAAAATTTTCTTAGGTCCTAAATCATAGCAGAGCCTATTTTTCTGATTTTTATTATTTTTAACTATGTTCAGTAAAAATAGCAGGATATGTCCAAAAATTCTAATCTTTATACAAACTGCTCTATTCTAGTTTTCATAATTTCTGTAAATTTTTCATAATTTATCTTATAGTTTAAGTATTTTTCCTGATTTTCAAATAGTAGAAAATTCTAAAATTCCTAATTTATTTATGACTTCGAATTAGGCCACTAAACATTTTCTTCAAGTCTTATAAAGTATTAGAATCCACATATAAAATTTCCAACTACTTTCTGGGTTTAATTCTTTCAGCATGAAATTTTCTTCCAAATATTAAGATAATTTATATAAATTATTTTTCTTACAGTAATGGCATCAAAATTTGCAGAATAATATTTCCTAATATTGCAAACATATTTACAATATTTGTTCCCACAATCATAGTTAATTACATAATAAAATGAATTTAATAAATTTGCACATAAATTTTCAACCCTTATTAATAATTTCCTTTATATAACTTTTGGTTATCAATATTTATTCATTTACCTCAGGTTTAAAAACTTTTCTTAATATCTTTCAATAAGATTGTGTAAGGCTTCGTTCCAGGACGCTTATAGTTGGTAAATCATTACATATAAAACATATAACTTTACATTTAACATTCATAAACATTGCAGTGGAACATTAGAATAACTTTTCATTTCCTTATAAATGCTTTTGCAAATTAATACAATCGTTCATTTCAAAACATCATTTGTTCGCATATAGTGCAAAAACATTAAACAAAAGAATGTCATCCAAAAGAGCTGAGTAGTCGCCCAGTGCCATCCTCAGCAACATTACCTGCTAACTGGAAACACATAAAAGTCAGCGTTGCTGAGTGAGTTCTAGTTTTATAATAAAACATACTTTGCTTTCATTAAAACCGTCCTTTACTTTCGCATGAGGTCATACACATAGATAATAGTTATTATCTTTATCATATTCATTTCGTACTTTTATTATCTTCCGTTACCATCTAGGTCCTGTCATGTGCTTAACTCCCCTCTAGAGCACCAAGCATTATCTAGGGTTAAACGACAAAGACCCCATACATCTGGTCAATCATAAAGATTGAACCCCTGTGTGCCTCCTCATGGGGTATTTAACCCACACACAGTTGAGCTGACAACCCCTCGTTGGGTGTGAACCTCCATACATAGGCTTGATCACACGGATCAAGCCCCAGTGTGCATCCTCATGGGGTTGCTAACCAGCACACGGTTGAGCTAACACTCCTTACTGAGTGTGAACCTCCATCCATTTGCTTGTAAGACTTTCTTACGTTTGTTCGTTCATTAATGCATGCATTCTTCATTTCGTTCCTCTTTTCATTATCTTCCACTTTACATTACATACTACTTTTCATTTCATTCATTAACATTCAATGCAAAGCCAAGGAAATAATCATACAAAATAAGGAACATAACATACACAATCAACATCATCATACAAGGCATCATCATACATACATAACATACATCATGCATAATCATACGACATCATACATCATCATCATCCATGCCCGACATAACCTCTATGGGCTCAAAAGTCATCTTACATGAACCCCCGGGAACCTTCCACATAAACACTTACATCTGCACTTTCCCCCGAAAGTCCGTAAATAAACTATGTTACCAAGGTGAGACTTTCAACATAACCCTGTCACCCACCTGGCTCAACCAGTCTACGTCGCTTATCAACATACGACTTCTGTCTGTCTTTGGCTGCCTTCATGAGGGCTTTGATCCTTTCAAGCTTCTCAGTCGTAGCCTCGATTACCTCGACGCTCCCTAACTCTTTCTGAACAATGTCGCCCCAACACACGGGTGTTCGCCATCTCCTACCGTATAACATCTCATAGGGGGAATACCAATGCTAGCATGATAACTGTTGTTATATGAGAACTCAGCTAACGATAAGTGGTCATCCAAACTTCCTCCAAAATCGATAACACAAGCACAAAACATTTCCTCCAATGTCTGAATGGTCCTTTCTGATTGACCATCTGTCTGAGGATAATAAGCCGTGCTAATATGTAACCTCGTCCCCATCGTGTCGTGGAATTTCTTCCAAAATTTAGACGTAAACTCGGTGTCACAATCAGACACAATAGACACTGGCACACCATGACGAGTTACAATTTCCTTGATGAATAGATCCACCAACCTCTTAGATGAATATGTCTCGCGGATCGGTAAGAAGTGAGCACTCTTCGTCAAACGGTCAACTATCACCCATATGGCATCATACCCTTTCGGGGTACGTGGAAGCTTTGTAATGAAATCCATGGTGATGTGCTCCCACTTCTATTCCGTTATATCCAAAGGTTGGATCTTCCTATACGACTTATGATGCTCGGCCTTCACCTGTAGACAAGTAAGTCATTTACTCACATACTCCACCACATCGCATTTCATACCCGGCCACCATAATCTTTCTTCATGTCTTGATACATCTTTATAGCACCAGGATGAATGGAGTATCGAGTCTTGTGAGCTTTGTCCATAATCATCATGCGCAGATCCACAAAACGAGGAATCCACATTCATCCAATCGGGTTCTAACACTAAGCGTGTTTTCACCTAATTCCACAACCAGACCTCTCATTCTTTCAGAGTTAAGATGATCTTCTTTCAATGCTTCATCTTGAAACTCTTTTACTTGCTTCATCACATCAACTGGTATGCTTTCACCTGAATCGGCTCGGGTCTCTCTTTTCTGCTAAGGGCGTCCGCCACCACTTTCGCTTTGCGCGGATGGTAATGGATCTCACAATCACAATCCTTTATAAGCTCTAACCATCTCCTCTGCCTCATGTCCAAATCTTTCTGCTCAAAGAAGTACTTCAAGCTCTTGTGGTCAGTGAATATGGTGCACTCGTCCCGTAAAGATAGTGCCTCCAAATCTTTAATGCAAAGACCACGTCTGCTAGCTCCAAGTCATGAGTAGGATAATTGACCTCATGAACCTTCAACTGCCAGGATGCATAGGCTTTAACCTTTCCTTTCTGCATTAACACACACCTCAACCCCGAGTAGGAAGCATCAGAATAAACCACCAGATCTTCACTTCCATCGAGTAATGACAGAACAAGAGCTCGAGTCAATCTCGCCTTTAATTCCTCAAATGCCTTCTCTTGAGCTTGACTCCATTCAAACTTCACATCTTTCCAGGTCAACTTGGTTAGTGGAGAAGCGATCTTAGAGAAGTCTTGAATGAATCTTCTGTAGTAGCCCGCCAAACCCAAGAAACTACGAATCTCGGATGGTGTCTTTGAAGACTTCCATTGCATCACCACCTCCACCTTTGCCTGGTCCACCATAATCCCATCAGGATTCACCACATGACCCAAGAATTGAACCTCACGCAACCAGAATGTGCATTTCGAGAAATTGGCGTACAACTTCTCCTTTCTCAACGTCTCCAAAACCTCCCGAATGTGCCCGACATGCTCTATCTCGCTCTTCGAATAAATCAGGATATCATCAATAAACACAATCATTGATTTATCCAACATCAGCCGACACACTCGATTCATCAGATCCATAAAAGCAGCTGGTGCATTGGTCAAACCAAAATACATGACAAGAAACTCGTAATGACCATAACGCATGCGAAAAGCTGTTTTAGGAATATCCTGCTCCTTCACTTTCAACTGATGCTAACCAGATCGAAGGTCTATTCTTGAAAACCAACTGGCACCTTGAAGTTGATCAAACAAGTCATCAATTCTTGGTAAGGGGTAGCGCTTCTTATCGTCAACTTATTCAGCTCACGGTAGTCAATACACATCCTCATACTGCCATCTTTCTTCTTCACAAATAAGAGCAGAGCACCCCAAGGAGAGATACTCGGTCTAATAAACCCCTTATCAAGTAGCTCTTGCAACCGATCCATCAACTCTTTCATCTCAGTCGGAGCCAACCGATACGGTGCCTTGGAAACAGGTTGGGCACCCGATATCAGATCAATCTGAAACTCGATCTCACGGTCAGTTGGCACTCCTGGTAAGTCTTCTGGGAACACGTCTGGAAAGTCACACACAACTAGGACATCCGACAGTTGTGGTGTTGGTGTTTCTACATCCTTCACATAAGCCAAGTAGGCGCTACATCCATGCCTCATGCACTTTCCCGCCACCGCCATTGAGATTACTTTCGGGATCGTCGTCACCCGTTCACCATAAACCGTCACCATACTCCCGTCTGGTGCTATTAAACGAATCATCTTCTTGCGGCACACAATGTTCGCCTCGTAACCCGCTAACCAATCCATCCCAAGAACCACATCAAAACCACCTAAGGTCATCATGAATGGTCTAACAGGAAATTTATGACCTTCTAGTTCCATATCACAGTCTTCTATCATCTCAAAAATCCTGGTAGACTTACCTATGGCAGTTTCTACATCAAAGGGCGCATCAACACTCCTACGACTAATAGGCAGTTTAGCCCAAAAAGCAGCAAAAATAAAACCTCTACTGGCACCAGAATCAAATAACACGGAGGCTAAAGTTTGGTTTACTAGAAACATACCTGGCATGACATCAGGGTCCGTTCTAGCTTCCTCCTGCGTCATCGTAAACACTCTAGCGCTCGCCCTCGGTCCTTCTCCTCCAGCCTTTTTCACCCCGGAACCCTCAGCCCTTGGCTTCTTACAGTCTCTACTCATGTGGCCACTTTCCCTACAGTTGAAACACCTCATAGCCCCACAATCTCTAGCCATATGACCAGGCTTCCCGCACTTGAAACAAATGTTTGATCCCCACTTGCATTCCCCTGAATGCTCCTTCCCACATTTGCCACACCTCTTCAACCCTGTACCAGGTGTGGCCACACGACGATCATCCACTCGTGCCTTCTTGTTACTCGTCGAGGCACCACCCCGACCAAATCTTTTCCTATTTCAACTCCGATCACCACAACCCTTCTTGCTTGGCTCAACCACCACCACCTCCCACTCATCATACAATTTTCCTACCAAATCAACCGCCGACCTAAACGTGCTCGCTCGGGCAGCGATCATGTGCCTGTGAATATCCGCTGGCAAGCCCCGGATGTACCTCTTGATCTTTCACGACAAAGGTGTCACCTGATACATCATGGTTCCCGCCTTCAGCTGTAGGAATTCCCTTTCCACCTTATCCATTTCCCTGTGAGGACAGAACTCCTCAATCACCAACTTCTTCAGCTCCGACCATCTCATCCTCGCAATTGCCCGACTACCCTCGGCTTGGACTATATTGTCCCACCAACACAGAGCTGAGTCCACAAAAGAGTGGGCTGCAAACTTTACCTTCTGATCCTCCCGACACTCGTTGATGTTCAAAACAGCTTCCATTTCTCTCACCCACCGGTGAGCAGTAGCAGCAGTGCCGTTACCATCAAAAGTAGGGGCTTGCATCGTTGAAACGCCCGTAGTTATAGCCTCGTGCCACCTCCGGTGCAAGCTCTTCTTCCTCCTCTTCTTCTTCGTCATCAACAAACCGTCTTAGCCTCGGGCTGTCTCTTTTCGTCCGTAGGTATACTTCTTTCCTTCCTCTCCCCCTCCCGTATAGCTTTAATTACTTTAGTCACTACAGACAGTAAGATTGTCTGCATGACCTGATGCACCTCTTCAACCACAGCCTCTTTCACCGAGGCCCTTAAGTTTGCACTCTCATCACCACCCTCCGGATGAGGGGTCTCTGGTTCTTCATGAGCCACCTTTTCAACTCTGGGTCTCTATCTCTTGGGTCACGGTTCAGCACCACGACCTCCATCACGTGAAGCTTTTGAAGATCTACCACCGGCCATCAACACCACATTGAAAGATTCAAACACCAACATGGTCATTCAAGGGAACAACTTAGTTTATGTCAAGTATAGTAAGTCCCTAATTACAGTGGCCAGTTGTGATTAGCCACTTAATTACTCTTCATACCCCAAGCATTACCTATCCTGACTACATCAGTATTTAAATCTACAAACACACATAACTACATAACATGCGCACACAATAACGGTTAACATTGCAAAAACACCTAATGGCACGCGGCTACTCAGACTGGCATCCCTTCCCTTTTCGTCCCATTTTCAGTTTAAGTTTAGGTTTATTTTGAAAATTTACCCATTTCACTTAAACTTTAGCTCTCTTACCAACTTGTAAGGCCCTATTCCCGAGACGCTTACAGCTGGTAAATTATTGCACATAAAACATATAACTTTACATTTAACATTCATAAACATTGCAGTGGAACATTAGAATAAATTTTCATTTCCTTATAAATGCTTTTGCAAGTTAATATAATTATTCATTTCAAAACATCGTTCGTTCGCATTACGTGCAAAGACATTAACAAAAGAATGTCATCAAAAAGAGCTGAGTAGCCGCCCCGTGCCATCCTCAGCAACATTACCTGCCAACTGGAAACACATAAAAGTCAGCACTGCTGAGTGAGTTCTAGTTTTATAATAAAACATACTTTACTTTCATTAAAATCATCCTTTACTTTCGCATGTGGTCATACATCATACATACACATAGATAATAGTTATTATCTTCATCATTATTCATTTCATACTTTTATTATCTTTCGTTACCATCTAGGTCCTGTCATGTGCTTAACCCCCCTCTAGAGCACCAAGCAATTCATCTAGGGTTAAGCGACAAGGACCCCATACATCTGGTCAATCACAAAGATTGAACCTATGTGGGCATCCTCATGGGGTATTTAACCCGCACACAGTTGAGTTGACAACCCTCATTGGGTGTGAACCTCCATACATATGCTTGATCACACGGATCAAGCCCTAGTGTGCATCCTCATGGGGTAGCTAACTACACACGGTTGAGCTAACATTCCTCATTGAGTGTGAACCTCCATCCATTTGCTTGCAAGACTTTCTTACGTTCGTTCATTCATTAATGCATGCATTCTTCATTTCGTTCCTCTTTTCATTATCTTCCACTTTACGTTACATAATACATTTTATTTCATTCATTAACTTTCATCGCAAAGCCAATGGAAAATAATCATACAAAATAAGGAACATAACATACACAGTCAACATCATCATATAGGGCATCATCATACATACATAACATACATCATGCATAATCATACAACATCATACATCATCATCATCCATGCCCGACATAACCTCTATGGGCTCAAAAGTCATCTTACATGAACCCTCAGGAACCTTCCACGTCAACACTTGCATCTACACTTTCCCCCGAAAGTCAGTAAATAAACTATGTTCCCTCGGGGTACATAAGCCTTACTTGGGCGTATAGGCACCCTTCAGTCGCATGGCTTCCTAGGCGACTGAACACCATGCGGATAAACACCAGGTGAATGGGCCCTATGCGAATGGGCCTAATGCGGATGGACACAATGCAAATGGATCCTATGCGAATGGACCTATGCTGATGGACACAATGGGGATGGATCCTATGCGAATGGACCTATGTGGATGGACACAATGCGGATGGACACAATGCGGATGAATCCTATGCGAATGGACCTTTGCGGATGGACACAATGTGGATGGATCCTATGCAAATGGACCTATGTGGATGGACACAATGCGGATGGATCCTATGCGAATGGACCTACGCGGATGGACACAATGCGGATGGATCCTACGCGAATGAGTACCTAGGCGTATGGACCCTTAGTCGCATGACTCACAAGCGTATGAACTCTGGTCGCACGACTCACATGCGAATGAACCTCAGTCACACTCCTTTCGGCCGTATGGCCTCCTATTGTATGCCATTCGGTCGCCTAGCCCTAGCTGATGCAGAATGCAGTTCATCCCGAACCGAATTTGCACTTTTCGGCCTCCAAACCCTCTCAAACCTGTTCTAAGCCCAAATCAACCACTCTAAACCTTAGGAATACATACCACAACACCATTCAAGCACACACAAGCCCGAAAACAAACTCCACTCTCACACACGAACACATACATACGGGTTCAACACACACATTTTAAAAACGGGTTTTACTATGTGTTCCAACCCCAAATCAATTGAAACGGGTAAAAGAGGGGTCCTAGAACTCACACAAACAACACCATCGAGTAGAGCTTCAATCCAACCCGCTACACCTCAACTTTTGCACTCAAAACCAAGAAAACCGAAGCTTGAGACCACTTTTCTTCCTCTTTTCTCTCTATACCCGAAAATTTGTGAGTGTGGGGGAGGGTGTGGGCTTCCCTCCCCTCTTAACCTCCCATTCTTTCAAGTTTTTCCCCTTTGGCAAGTTTGGTCCCTCGACTTTGGACTTTATTTCTTTTCTTTCTCTGTTCCTTCTTTGTTTGGCTTCAAGGAAATAACCGGGTGTTACTGATTGACATATTTGTAATATTGTGTGAAGAACTTGTATGTTTAATCATAAGGGTTGGTTATATGTGTTGTTTAAACATATATATTTTGGTAAACTTAACTAGTTATGGTTTAGGGATTGAAACCTTGATTTTGATAACGAGAGATTGTGAGGATAGCTGATGGTAGCTTCTTTCTCTGATGAACCGAGTTGAGTGATTAACTCGAGCTTTAAAGTCTTGTTCTCCTTGCAACAATCAATTGGAAGATAATGATGTTCGGTTATGGTGATATTAAGGTAGTAACCGAGAGCTTAGAGAGAAAGAGTAGTAGTGTGGAGGTGGCCGGGTTCAAGATGTGAAGGTGATGGTGTTATGGTGATGACCGAGAGTAGAGATGGTGGTGTGTGTGTGGTTGGTAAAGTGGTCGATGGTGATCTTCATTCGGCCAAGGGATGATGATTTTATGGTGCAATGGGTCGGCTACCATTAATGGAATAATCATGATAGCTATATGCTAGCTTGGGTGAGTAAGCTAGATGTAGATCAATGAAGTGTCCAACTCTTGAAACACAAGGTGCAAGGTGGCGGCTAAGTGGGGTATTGAGGTGTCCAAGCCGATTAAGGGGGCAACAAGAGGAGTTAATGATTCTCTTAGTCATTAAGTTAAGTTTAAATAAGGGTTTGGATGTTTAATCGAGTGGTTTAGTTTCATTAATGAACCGGAAGTTTAAGTAGTGCTTAGGTTGAGGTTTGAGTGTATAAGATTTACTTTGTTTTGTGCCAAGTATTCTTTGATGTTACATTGTATCATAGTGTTTGATTGGGTTGTTATTTGGTTTAGTTAGATGCTATAAAGATAAGATACTTGATCATGTAATACTTGATATCAAGAAGTTGTATTTGATTATATGCACACGTAAAATTATGCATGCACACATGCATACGTACCACATATACTAAAACATATATAACTTATAAAGAGTTGTTTAATAATGAGTAATATGTATGAGAAATTTATTTATATATATTAATTTTGCCTAACCTTAGTTTTAAGGGTCGTCACACTTACCTCAAACGCCAAGTTGAGATGATCATTGTTAGTGGTAACGTCTTCAGGACTAGTGGATTATGACGTGGTTTGGGCTCCATGAGTAACTTCTTCTGAGGATGGCATCCATCTTATCCAACTCAATGAATCATTATGCATATTTTCCCCTAACTAGTGTGTTGGGTACTATAGAAGTATCAGTTTTAAGATAGTCACAGTTCATCACGGTGTACATTTGTCGTTTGTTCGGACTATAACATCGATAACCTTGTTGGTTGATGCCATAGCCGACAAACAAACATTTCTCATCACATGCATCAAGTTTGGAATGTTCGTTTTTTGGTATGTGAATAAACACAGAACAACCAAAGACACGAGGTTCAAGGGTCAAGTTAGATGGGGGTTGGTGAAATTTAGCCAGGGTTTGAAGAGGAGTTTTAAAATCAAGAGCTTTTGTTGGAAGACGGTTTACAAGATAAGTTGTTGTGACAAGGGCTTTGGGCCAGAAAGATTTTGGGACTTAAGATTCAATCATGAGTGCACGAGTTATCTTTAAAAGAAAGCAATTTTTCCTTTCTGATACCCCATTTTGTTGGGAGTATGAGCGCATGAGGTTTGGTGGATTATTCCTTTTTCTTGACAAAACTGTTTCATGGAAGTGTTTACAAATACTCCCCTATTATCAGATCTTAGAATTTGTATACAATTTTGAATTGGGTTTTAATCATGACACAAAAACTTCTGAATTTGCAAAAAAATTTAATTTATTTTTTAGAAGATACATCCAAGTCATGTGAGTGCAATCATCAATGAAGGCTATGAAATAACGGTAATTCCCCCCCCCCTCAACTTTTGCTGGCCCTCATATGTCTGAATGAATTAATAGAAAAGGACTCTCAACTTTAGTTTCATTTGATTAAAGGTGTGTTTATGAATTTTAGCTAAAAAACATGTCTCACAATTTAAGACTTTATATGTTCGAAATAATTTAGGAAATAATCGATGCAAATAACCACCGGATGGGTGTTCATTCTTCGATGCCATAACCAAGCCTCCCTATCTATAGATACATGAGCTAGCATTTCAGTGTCATGTCTAATCACTTCATCCATATAATATAGTCCTTGTCACTCAATACCATACCCAATAATCTTTCTAGTCCTGATATCCTATAAGATGCAAAAGGTTGGATGCACAAGAATAACATAATTTAGTTCTTTTGTGACGTGACTGATTGACAACAATTTATGGGATAAAGATGGAACATAGAGACAATTGAACAATTTCATATTTGGAGGAACTTGAATAGTTCTCCTCCTTCCACTTGGAGGATTTCTCCATTTGTGGTATAAATTCTAGATTTTTTGTGGTTTTGACATTTAGCATATGTTAGATTTTTAAAAGGTCATAGTATCGGTAGCACCACAATCAAATCTCCCTAAATTTTTATTTCCTTTGTTTTTATGCCATGTTAATCTCCCTAATAGTTTTTGGCTCGATATTTTGAATGAGCCATGAAAAGACAGTTGAATCATCTTGTTCCCACTTTGGTGATATGGTATAGAAGGGCTTTTGATTTTCCCCTTATGGCGACTTGTGTCATACGAGCCCATAGAGGGTAGTTTTGGCTTGTGAGATTGAGATTGAGTTTTAGGTTATCAGAAGATCTTGGTTTCCGGTTCTAGGTTGGGGTTTGTACTCCATTCTTGAGGATGTTGGCTAATTTGATGGCTAGATTATTAGTATCTTCTTCTGGCATTCTTCTGGTTCGGGTAGATGATGAGCACCAAGGTTTTCAGATCATGAACATTGCTTTGATACCATGTTGTCCATGATAACCAGAAGAGTACATAAGATAAATTGATTTTGTATATTATTGTGTATTTGAATATCCTACATACAACATTATATAGTCTATACAAAGTACAAAATGAAGGAAATATACTGAATGATAATGAAGGAAAAAAGCTGTCAATTAGCAGGCCAAAGGTATGTAAGTTGTCGATCTTGATCTTGATTTGTAAAGATCAATGGTCTATTTTGGGAGATGATGGAAACTTATCCCAATGATATATTTCAACATTTTTTTAGTAAGTAAGATGGAAAACCTACCACATCTCCTAGTCAATACGGTTTCATCAACAATCCTCTCCATTCTTTAACGGGTGCACCTAATTTTCCAACATGTATATGTAAAATAATGAACCATATAACAACTCATTTCATATATCAAAGTAATAATATGATTTTAAATTTGACACATTAGACATAAAATTTAACTAAATGATACATTAGAACAATAAGACTTACAACACACATCTCATAATAAGATAATGTTAATGATTAGGGTTCATCAAAACAGAATTTAAAAACCGTAACACAAACAATAAAGAGACGGATGCCAAAGAACCTAACAATAGTGTGATTGTGTTTTAAAATGGTAAGCATATTACCCACTTGCTATTTCTTCTCTCTTTAACTTTCAACCATTTGAATAAAGGTGTAACAACATAATAGTTTGGGCACTCCATTTTTGTACCTCAAATAAAGTAGTTGAGCAGCTAATTTAAATAGATGCTAAGTTGAATTTTGCTACTAAGATTAACTATTAAATACAATTAGTTTTTCTTCCTTGAAATCATTAGTAATGATTTGGTTGTAAACATGAAATGCTGTTGATATATTATGTTCATAGTTTATGTTCTTAATGTAAAAGTCTTTCATTTCTTACACATGTGTAATGTAAATTATTCAATGAAATATGATATGCGTTTCATGTTTATTTATCTTTGATTATTTCATATTATTATTGTGTTAAGTATAAGTCATATGTATGAACTTCATATATAGGTTTGAGATTGTTGTACACAATTCTAAGTCATAATGATTGGGAAATGTGTTCAACTTAGTTAGGTGATTATTCATATTAATGGACAATTCTTATGGACCATACGCATGATGAATCATACTAATGAACTAGTCGCACGACTGAACCAGACTGGATCAGTCATATGATTGAGTCATAAGATTGACTCAGTCGCACGACTGAACCTTTAGTCATGCGTATGACTCAATCGCATGAGTTAGTCGCACGACTGAACCATGCTTATGGTTCAGTCGTACGGATGGCAGCTACAAACATATAAACGCCACTTAATTCATGGAAAAATAGAACACTTTGAGAGAACTTCAAATATACAAAAACCCTAGCCGTCCAGAGTGTCCAGAACACCTAATCCAACTTCATAGTTCGTTCTGATCGATTTCTACTCATTCTTAATGTTTGTTTCATGGTTAGATCGATAGGGTTATCGTTCTCACTGATTGGATCGCCAATCAAATAGGATACACACTATTTGATCTGGTTTCACGTAGAATCCGTAGTACTCCGTACATACACAGTCCTAACAAGTGGTTATCAGAGCATTGCCTCATGATTTTGCGTGGATTCAATTGGTTTTTGGTGTTAAAACTCATGTTTTTAATCAAAAGAGTCACTATTTTGTTTCAAAAGGTGTTTTCTACGTCTGCATGCATTAAAGTTTCGGTTTGTCATCATACGACAAATTAGGGTTCCCGGGAAAATCATATTTGTGTCAAGTGTCAAAATATTTGATTTTACAAACATAACAGCCTTCAGTCGCACGATTAGCCAATTTGTACGATTGAACTCATTCGTATGCTTCATTCACACGACTAAACTTAGTCGCATCTCTCATCCGCACGACTAAACAACTCCAGTCGGTTGAGTCCAAACGCCTTGTTCATACACACGATGAACCAATCACACGATTGAATTCATTCGCATCCTTCATTCACATGACTGACCCATTCGCATAGCCCATTCGCATGAGTGAAACTGTCCTGTTCTATGTTTACCAAGTTTAAAGCAATGGAAGATCAATTTGCTGCATTACTGCTGGAAAGGACTCACGCATCCAGAACCTTCTACTTCTGGAGAATGAGATTGGAAACCATAACAAACCGCCAAAGCTTTAATGTTGGATGAATACCCATAGTGGAAATTGCGGTTTGAAATCTACTTAAATGGAGTTGACACAAAACTTTGGACATCCATTGAGACTGGTTACACGGTACCAGACAGTGCTAATGGAGTCAAGTTGACCTGGGGAGGAATGAGCGAAGCCCAGAAGATTCTATTCAATGCTGAAAAGAAAGTGTATGCCTTGTTGACTCAGTCCAATACCTAAGGATATCTTTCATAAGTTCTCTGAGAACAAGCAAGCTAAGAAGTTATGGGAGGCATTGGAAAAAAGATATGATGGAAATGCAACTCTCAAAGCACTAAAGCAAAAGCTCTTAAAAAGGAATTTCATAAATTTTCTTCGATTGGAATGAGAGCTTGGATGATATCATTGACATATTCTATATCTGATGAGTGAGTTGCACACTCATGGTATGACTAATCTATGGAAGATAAATTCTAGCTTGCTAATGGTCTACCAAACAAATGGGATTCGTTTGTGCTAATCTAAGACAAAACGAAATTATGCTACTTTAGACATAAATGATTCATTTTGAGTTAAGGGAGGAAGAACAACGTATGTAATAAAAGTCAAAAAAAGGATCCTATGTTTAGAATCCTTCAATATACAATTCAATTCCAACTCCAGCTGTTTTAGGAGCACCGTTACAAACGGCGTTTGTGTCTAGATCTTTTGCTCCTTCCCAAAGCAATACAGGAACCAAAACATCAGGGTCATCTGGAACCCAATACATAGTTCCTGATGCAATACTACAAACTTGAAGACCGAGAATCTCGGAAATGTCACATTGGAAGTTGCTAAAGAGCACATGGACCTCTAGTGGCTATTATACAATCTTATGATGGTTTAGTTGCTGGTAAGATTGGAAATTGTCATCTTGCTGATGAGAACTACGAGCAAGTTGATGAAACTGAGCTAGAAAGAATGGATATAATGTGGGCCTTGGCGAGTGCTGTCATAAGAACAAAGAAGTTTGTTAAAAGACAGGGAAAAATCTAGTTGCCATTAAAGATACGACTTTTGGATTTGACAAAACCAAAGTCACGTGCTTCAACTGTGGTGAAAAGGGGCATTTTAAACGTGAGTGTGTAAAGCCAAAGAAACTGGAAATGGAAATCCATTTCCTACATTTAACCATTGAGACAAGGATAAGATTGGAACTTCATCTTCAAGTAAAAAGACAAAGGCTTTGACTGCTCAAGGTGATGAAGGTCAAGACTGGTCTTTCGATTTGTTTCTGAGGGTGATCTAAGCATTGCTTTCGTTGATGCATTGGATGATGGATCTGCAAGTGAAGGAGACATCATAGCTGAGCAACTGTCAGATATCAAAGAAGCTATGGATGTTGTTGATCATCTCGTTGATGAAGATCTTAGAGCTACGAATTTAGAATCTCCAGTCACCGAAGGGTCAAACTCTGCTTTGATGGCTGATTCGTCTGATTACTCACAGGTAAGTTCTAAAGACTAATTATTTGAAAAACATGCCTGTACTAAATGTGACAAATTTAGGGAAAATATTAATTTAAAATTTGCTAGGTTATTTGAACATAATGATAATCTAGTAAATGATTTACAACTCTGCACTGAAGAAAATCATGTTTTAAAACAAAATGAGTGCAACTTCAAAGAAAAGATAGAACTTTTAAGGAAACAACTAAGGGAAACCGAGGTTGTTGCCTTAAATCAATCAAATGACATCAATTTTTATTTAAATTCTTGGAGGAAACTAAAAAGGAAATAACAGTTTTGGAATTCGAGGTTGAATCATTAAAACAAAAACTACACAGTTTGGCTAGTTCTTCTCACATAGTTCAAAACTTAGTGAAAGAACGAAATAACAGGGAAGGTTTGGGGTATAAGGTTGTACCTCCACCACATGCAATCCTTTTGAACACTAAATGTAGAACTATCAATAATAATCCAGTAAGGATTATATGGTGTCTACTCCTCTGGTTAGTGATCCCAATTCTATGGTAAACCTGTGAAATCAGTCACTAAACAGAAGGATACTACTTTGAAATCAAAAGAAAAGATGCCTATTGAAAATTTAGATGATAAAATTGAAAAAGTTAATTTAGGGTCAGGTTCACAAACGTCTATTTCAGAACCCAAAATGACTAATACAATTAACCATAAACATGTTAATCATGAAAGTCCAAATAAAATGAAACTGAAAGATGTTCAAAATGTTAAAATAATTATTTTGTTAAAGAAGGTGAAACATCTAAAAGAGAAGTGAGACAACCCAACCGGACACATCTCAAACCTCTACCAAATTCAACACCACATCAAAATTTTCCTTAATCTGTAGAAGGGAGATCATGCTACAGTTGTGGAAAATGAGGCATATCTATCCTAATTGTCCTTATTATCAGACATCCAAAAAGAAAATTGAACTTTTTAATGAAAAACCAAGATTTTCTAAAATTAGATCTAATGTTTACCACAAACAGGCCTTACACAAAACTAGTTTATGGAAAGAAAAATGAAGTAATGTGTCAGATAGTGAGGACAAGAAGAAGAAGGATGTGCCTTCTTCCTTTGAAGTACACTGGGTTGAGTTCATGATGTGTGATACCTCTAGGACACCCAAGCTGGTTTAGGCTTGGGTCCCAAACCTAAATTAATCAATGTCTTTGAATGTGCAGGGTGTCCGCTACAGCGCTATCACTAATACCTGGATTATTGATAGTGGGGCGTCCAGACACATGATCGGGAATTCGTCTATCCTTTTCAAGGTCAAACAAATTAAAGGGGGACACATATCATTCGCTGGGAATAAAGGAGGTTACATCACCGCCCAATGTGAAGTGGGAAACGAGAAAGTGAAGTTTGACAAGGTCAACTACGTTCAAGAATTGCAAAACAATATTGCTTTCTGTCTCCCAAATATGTGATAAAGGATACGAGGTTGTGTTTGACAACAAGAAGTGCTACATGTTGAAGAAGGATTATGTTATCGGGGAGGATAAAGTTCTAATGTCAGCTTCAAGATATAACAATCTGTATGTTCTAGATATATCAAAAGCCTCCACAACTGAGTCCACTGTCCAATGCTTCTTGTCAAAGGCAACAGAGAGGGATTCAGTCTCTTGGCATAGGAGAATGGGATACATCAATCCCCGAAAGATGAATCATTTGGTTCAGAATGATGTGGTGAACAGAGTTACATATAAGAATTTCCAGCTCCCAGATTTCTGCGTAGCATGTAAGAAAGGGAAACAGACCAAGAAGTCTCACAAGACAAAGAAAGTCAATTCTATAGATATTCCTCTGAAAGATAAATAAATTCTTTAAGAAACTGACCAAAACATTTTAATATAATAAAGACATTCTTTTAAAATAACCAAATGAGTTGGGTGAAACAGAGCATTCTTGTAAGCATAAATCATCGTATATTGACCATGATGCATATAATGAGGATTTTATTAATCGGAAGTCTAGCACATTGGTTCGTATCGTTAATCGCACTCAAGGTGAGTCCTTCGACCCCATTTTAAATATTATTTTAACTGTTTTGGGGAAAAAGGCATGGGAAACAATACTTTAAAATATATGATGGGTTAAACGGGTTAATATATGTTATGAGGGTATAAGTTGGGTCAGTGATATGGGTATATACCATTGAGTCCCTAAATCTCCCTATAATCATTAACCTCGGGGGTGAGGCCACAGGCTATATTGGTAGATCTATCAAGTTAGAAGGGCCCGCTCTCGCAACCAATCGTGCTGATCAGGTTGTGGCGAGGGAGTTTATATGTCTGGATAGTTGTGGGGCAACGGCGTATTTCTTAGTTTGATTATAGACTTATGACATGAATTAATAATAATACCTAGCTAGTCTATGTTTAGTATATTATACCTCGTTTCATCATATTATTTTTGAAATGAATGTTTATCAGACTGAAAACCCCGATCGCTCACCAACTTTATGTTGACTTTATAAACCTTCATCCTTTTCAGGGTTATAGGTAAGCTCTATGTGGAATTCCAGAACTCTGTCTTTGGAGGGTCAAACATTTCAAACGTCCTTAAATAATATTACGTTCATAAAATAAAGACATTATTACGTGTCAAATTTCGAGTTATTTAACCTTTTCTAACAAAATACTATTATAACCTCTTTTGTGATGTTAATTATATGATTTTCATAATTGACGTTATTGTTGAACACGTTTGACTATAAAAAGTTGGATTACTCCAACTTTCATTACCACCATGTCACGCGACCTTCTGCTATGATTTTCGGGTTGTGACAAAAGTTGGTATCAGAGCCAACGGTTATAGAGAACTAGAAAATATTTTGAAAATCTAGACTATTACCTTCAAAATGATTACTTGACTCCAAAGAAAATTCCACATCATGAGTCTTATGCTAGATTAGAGCATTATGTAAGCATAATAGTTATATTAAGATTATGATTATTAATTTTATGTGCTAGAACATTGCATAATTAATAAGTATGCATGCATACATTTCTTTTATTGTAGATGTCTGATCAAGTTAATAAAGAGAGAGAGAGTACTTGACTTTAGTAGTAGCACGAGGGTCCATCAGAACCTATCTCCTCTACACCATGGTATCACCCTACTCAGCCCCACTTTGCAGTCACCTTATACCCGAGTATGGAAAACTCCAGGAATGGTTGGATATCTGAGTCTGACGATGAGAGCCCTACACCACCTGCAGCCACTCTCGAGCCCACTACTGAGGACCAGATGGCTTAGCCACAAAGAGTAAGACTCCTGTAGTTGTGACTCCAATCGCCTCTATTCCTCTTATGCAGCACCCGCCAAAGATTATGTTGGTGTATGAGCGGAGGAAGCGTAGGGAGAAAAGTAGGGTGATTGATGATGTTGTTGGTATAGAGAATACATCTATACCCAAACGGGTCAGACTTCATAATGGCTAGTGGGAATGGATCCTAAAGGTTATGAGAGGATAGGCCTTGAGAGATGGGATTCCTTCCACCTTCGAGTGGGAGAGTCGTATTCTACTCCACGTGGGACTACTATGGGTGGCGAACCCATTAAGCGTGTGATGGACACTTTGACAGCCCAGTGTGTTCGACTCGAGAAGGAACTACTGACTGCCAGGAAGAAGATGAGGATCCAAGATAAGGTGAGTCAAGCTTTGGATGGGAGGATGATGACGATTGTGGATGAGAGGTTACTAAATGATAGCGTTCTGAGTCAGATGCACTTCCGTTTGGTAGACCTGGAAACTAGTCTCTCAAAGACTAGGACCGACTGACCCAGGCATAGCAGAGAGCAGATGTGGCCGAGGCTGCATTGGTGACAACCCAACAGTATGCGATTATGATAGGACAGCGAGCAGAGACTTCTATGGCTATGGCTACATTGTGTCTAATGATGATCTCATACATGATGTGCGTTGGCATTGGAGCTACATTTTTAGGATAGATATTAGATACAAGCCGAAAAGCTTGAACCTTTTGATCGAGTTATAAACTTGTTGATACATGTAGACAATTAACTTATGACCTTTTTGGATGTTGACTATTATATGCATGGTAATGGTAGATCTATGTTCGAACCACTTATAACCTTAAAAATTCTATCTTTATTATACCGTTTGTTTATGGTGGATATTTATAAACTTACATATATCATGAATAAGTCAAATATAAGGAATGAATAGCTATTTTATTACTTTAACATCTTACGCAATCTAAACCTCTTTTCCCCTACCTTCAAAGCAGAATTAAATCATGCCACCTGTAACTTGAAATTCGTCCGCAAGTGTAAACACTAATTTACCAACTATCGCTGATGAACTAGCTCAGTTGATAGCTCAACATGTTAAGACAACTCTAGAACGACATGACGCAAACCTAATGGCTAGTCAGAGAAGAAGGTAGGAAACTACAGGTAATGGTCTGGGACACAGAACAGGAAATGGCTCAAACATAGGCTCCGGTATGGGTGCAAATAACGGGTCTGGTATAAACGGAAACCCAGGCAATTCATCATGCGGACAACCACAAGGATGCTCGTACAAGACTTTTCATGGATGCAATCCAAGAACTTTCACAGGTTCAGAAGGACCATTAGATATAATTCGATGGTCTGAGAAGATGGAGACTGTTATAGCAATAAGTAATTGCTCAAATGATCAGAAGGTTAAGTATGCAACCTGTTCCTTTCAAGATGTAGTGTTATCATAGTGGAATTCCCAGCATCAACTATTGGGTGACGCACATACATATGAACTTACTTGGGAGCATCTAAAGGAAATGTTTCTTAAGGAATACTGCCCACGTAATGAACTCCAAAAAACTGAGACCGAATTTTGGAACCACACCATGGAAGGTGCTTAGATCCAAGCATATACGTCCAGATTCAATGACCTTGCTAGATAGGTACCCCGAATGGTGATGCCGGAATATGTTCGAATCAAAAGATACATATGGGGATTGGCACCTCAGATAAGAAGCGATGTTCAGCCTGCAAACCTACTGGCATCCAAAGTGCTATCGCTATCGTGCACTCCTTAACCGATGATGCGATACGGAATGGAACCCTGATCAAGAAGAATGATGATGGAAAAAGTGTGATAGAAGTTGAGAGGAAGATGATTAAGATGAACAGAAGATCGTTTGATGGGAAAAAGAAGTGGTTTGAAAGTCCCAAGGGACAAGTAAACAACAAAGACCTTTAGCCAGAGATCCAAATGGGATTATGTAGCAACTTCAAACAATGGTAGGACAAACAAAGAAGCTCAAGGGAAATTCAGCAAGTGTGGATACTCTCACCATGGTGATTGCAGAATTTGTACTCATTGTCGTAAATTCGGACACCTGAGCCAAAATTGCCGAGCAAAACCTGATGAAAAGATAACGAGAAACGATTATGCTTGTTATTAGTGTGGTGTAATCGACATTTCAAGAAGGATTGCCCAAAGCTGAACGGATCTAGGGCCAGAGGGAGAGCTTTTGAAATGAAACCAAAGAGGCATGTCAGAACCATCAGTAGTTAATGGTACATTTCTTATTAATAATCATTATGCCTCCATTTTGTTTGACACTGGTGCTGATCTAAGTTTTATGTCCAAAGAATTTGAACCATCATTTGGAATTAACCATGTACTAAGTAAGAAATATATTATAAAGCTAGCTAATGGAAATAAAATAGAATCCAAAGAAGTAATTAGAAACTGCACAATACAACTTAATGACCATCTATTTAGTATTGATTTATTACCTGTCAATCTTGGAAGTTTCGACATTGTTATTGGAATGGACTGGCTCTCTTAGAATGATGCTGAGATAGTATGTTTTGAGAAAATCATCCGATTGCCAACTCCTAGTGGAGAATTTCTAATCATACATGGAGAAAAGGGAAAACCCTCATTTAAAATTGTAAGTGTCATGAAAACTTATGGATACTTGAGTGAAGGATATCCTGCCTTTCTAGTAAAAGCCATAGACACTAAGAATGAGGAACGAATGATTGAAGGCATTCCCATCGTACGGGAATACCCAGAGGTATTTCCTGAAGATGTACCAGGATTACCTCCACAAAGACAGATCAAATTTTGAATTGATTTGATACCCGGAGCTGAGCCTATAGCTTGATCACCGTATCGACTGGCACCTTTTGAAATGCAAGAATTGTCAAAACAACTACAAGAATTATTAGACAAAGGATTCATTCGACCAAGTTTTTCTCCTTGGGGAGCGCCGGTAATATTCGTCAAAAAGAAAGATGGATCATTCAGAATGTGTATCGATTACCGAGAATTTTAGAAACTCACCATTAAAAATCGATACCCACTACCAAGAATCGACGACTTGTTCGATCAACTCCAAGGATCCAACTACTATTCAATGATCGATTTACGATCTGGATATCACCAACTATTGCTAGCAGAAGAAGTTGTCACAAAGACAACTTTTAGAACGTGTTACGATCGTTACGAATTTCTAGTAATGCCATTTGGATTGACCAACACACCTATTATATTCATGGATCTCATGAATAGGGTTTGTAAGCCCTACTTGGAGAAGTATGTGATAGTATTTATCATTGATATTCTGATATATTCACAGTCCAAGGAAGAAAATGAGCAACATCTGATGTTAATCCTAGACACCTTAAAGAAAGAAAAGTTGTACGCAAAATTCTCTAAATGTGAATTTTGGCTTCGAGAAGTTTGATTCCTCGGACACGTTTTTAATGAGAAGGGTATCCACGTGGATCCGACAAAGGTTGAAGCAATCAGAAATTGGGTAGCCCCCAAATCCCCAACGAAAGTACGATAATTTTTACGGTTAGCAGGTTTTTATCGTAGATTTATAGAAAACTTTTCAAAGATAGCTCAACCATTAACCTTATTAACTCGCAAGGATAGAAGTATGAATGGAGCGAGAATCAAGAAAAAGCCTTTCAATTATTGAAACAAAAGTTGTGTAGTGCACCCATACTGCCCCTACCAAATGGGACAGATGGATTTGTAGTGTATTGTGATGCCTCACGGTTAGGTCTTGGATGTGTATTGATGCAGAAAGATAAAGTTATTGCTTATGCATCAAGACAGTTGAAAGTGTACGAAAAGAATTACACTACCCATGACCTAGAATTAGGAGCTGTTGTTTTTGCTCTAAAATTTGGAGACATTATTTGTATGGGACCAAATGCATCATATACACTGATCACAAGAGTCTGCAACATATCTTTAATAAGAAGGATTTAAATGTGAGGCAACGCCGCTGGGTTGAGCTGTTAAACGATTATGATTGCGATATCCGATATCACTAGGCAAGGCTAATGTCGTGGCAGGTGCACTTAGTAGGAAAGAAAGAGAAAAGCCTCTACGAGTGTGAGCGTTGGAACTTACCATATACTTAAACCTTACTAACCAATTCGCGATGCTCAAATCGAAGCATTGAAAGATGGAAATGTGGAAAGTGAAGGCCTACGAGGAATGGTCAAGGGGTTAACACCTGACTCTGATAAGTTGATGCATTTTGTAAATCGAGTATGGGTTCCTAAGTACAAAGATTTACGCAAGGTAATTCTCGATGAAGCACATAAATCAAGGTACTCAATTCACCCAGGGATCGACAAAATGTAGCATGACGTAAATGAATTTTACTGGTGGCCTAACATGAAAGGAGACATAGCTTCGTATGTTAACCAATGTATGACCTGCTCCAAGGTAAAGGTAGAATATCAGAAAACATCTAGACTTCTACAACAACCAGAATTCCGAAATGGAAATGGGAATGCATTGCCATGGATTTTGTGACAAAATTACCTAGAATAGCAATGGTTATGATACCATTTGGGTAATTATCGATCGATTGGCAAAATCTGCACACTTCTTATCCATGAAGGAGACATACAGCATGAGCAAGTTGGCAAATTTATATATCAAAGAAGTGGTGTCACGCCACGGTGTACCAATCTCAATCATATCCAATAGGGATAGTCAATTTACCTCGAGATTCTGGCAATCCTTACATGAAGCCATGGGTACCCAACTAGACATGAGCACGACCGATCACCCACAAATAGACGGCTAGAGCGAGAGAACCATTCAGATGCTGGAAGATTTATTGAGAGCATGCGTAATTGATTTTGGCGGAAACTAGGATGCTCATCTACCATTAGCGGAGTTTTCTTACAATAACAGTTATCACACTAGCATGAAAGCCGCTCCATTTGAAGCACTGTATGGAAGGAAATGTCGTTCGCCGCTATGTTGGGCAGATATTAGGGAAAGACAATTAACAGGACCAAAAATTATACAAGAGACACCAGACAAGATTATTCAGATCAGAAAAAGACTGGAAGTTGCTAATAGTCGGCAAAAGAGCTACGTAGATAACCGAAGAAAGCCATTAGAATTCATGGTCGGTGATAGAGTGTTCTTGAAGGTATGTCCATGGAAGGGTATTGTGAGATTTGGCAAAAGAGGGAAGCCGAGCCCACGATTCATAGGACCCTTTGAAATCATGGAAGGAATTGGGAAGGTCGCATAAAAACTCAAACTACCAAAGGAACTTGGAAATGTGCATAATGTATTCCATGTGTCTAACTTAAGGAAATGCTTGACGGATGAATCCCTAGTTATTCCACTAGACAAAGTTAGTGTCAACGACAAACTTCACTTTATCGAGGAACTGATAGAGGTCTTGGATTGAAAATTTCAGAAACTTAGGCGGAGTCAAATCAAATTAGTTTAATCTGATGGAACTCTAGAAGAGGACCTAAATTTACTTGGGAACGTCAAGATCAAATGCAACAAAAGTACCCTCACCTGTTCAAAACCAGAATTAACTCAGGCTCAATAATGTAAATTTCGGGATGAAATTTCTTAAACAAGGGGAGACTATGACACTAGGTCAAATCAGGTCAAAGCCAACTCACTCTGTCTAATAATAATAAACGTTTATTTATTATCTCTGACTCGTTTGACTTTCTAAGACCTTGACCAATGTTTAACGTGAACTCACGTTGCTAATTAACCGATGGAGACATAAGATTAATACAATAATAATAATAATAATAATAATAATAATAATAAAAATAATAATAATAATAATAATAATATTAATAATTATAACTAAATCTATGAGGTGATCACCTAGTCTTGCATGCAAGACAACTCATCCCCACACTCTATGTATGTAAATTACATATACACACACTTAACACACTAACCCACACACATAACCCTTTCACCTCCCTCTCCTCTCCACTCCACACACACACACACACACACACACACACACACCACCACCACCATCACTTTCGGCCGCCCCCCACCTCTCGGTCACCCCACAGCCGCCTGCACCAACCGTCGCCACCATCACCATCGACCGCGACCACTACCACCTCCATCACCACCAACACCACCACCCGTCGCGAACACCACCACCATTTCAAACATCCACCGACCGCAAACCCCCCCTCTCTCTTGGCGACCGCAAACACCACCTCAAATCTGTTGATACATATGTACCTAGTTTAGGAGCTTAATGTAAAATGTCTGTCATGTCATACATATATGTAATGAATGAGTTGATTGAAATACAATATGTGATTGATGTCTATAATGTTTAATGTTTCATTGATTATTGTTTAATAAAGCATATTGAACTAACTATATAGGTTTGTGGTTGTTTGCATAGTTCTTAGTCAATAATGATTGAGAAACGTGTTCAAATTTCATCATATGAAGTCTTCCTGCGGATGGACCATGGTAATGGACCATACGCATGAATACTTCATGCTAATGGACCAGTCGCACGATTGAACCAGACATTGGATCAGTCGCATGATTGAGACATAAGATTGGCTCAGTCGCACGATTGAGACATATGATTGGCTCAGTCGCACGACTGAATCTTCAGTCGTGCATATGAATCAATCACATGATTCAGTTGCATGACTAAACCGTGCTAATAATTCAGTCATATGATTGGCAAACCCTAACCTATAAATAACACCTAATTCATGGAAAAATAAAACACTTCAAGAATTTCGACTCACATTTGTACCCTAGCCGTCTAGAGACTCCAGAGAACCTGTTCCAACTTCATAGTTCGTAGTTGATCCCGTTCTAATCGTTCTTAACGTTTCTTTAATCGTTAGATTGATCTGAACTACGTTCTCACTGATTGGATCGCCAATCAAATAGTATTCCACACTATTTGGTCTGGTTTCATGCATTATGAGTTAGTACTCTGTATGTACACGGTCCTAACAGTGGTATGAGAGCTTTGACTCTTGATTTTGCATGTGATTCGATTAGTTTTGGTGCAAAAATCTCGTTTTTCATTCAAAAGAGTCACCTTTTTTGAGTAAAACAGTGTTTTCGATGTCTCCAGGTCTAAAAGTTTACGTTTTTCGGCATACGGTAGATTAGGGTTCTTGAAAAATCGTGTTTTTGTGCCAAAGTGTCATAAAACATTTGAATTTTCAAAAATAGCAGCTTTCAGTCGCACGATTGGCTCAATCGCACGATTGAACTAAATCGCATCTCCCATACGCACAATTGAACTCAGTCACTCATCCATTCGTACGACTGAACATCTTCATTCATCTGTCTCCAATCCCACACTCCATACGCACAACTGAATCCAATCGCATGATTGAATTCATTCGCACGACTGTGTCATCCGCATTGGCCATCAGCATTTGTCCAATCGCACGATTAACTCATCCACATTAGTCCAATCGCACGAGTGACTCATTCGCATTTGTCCATTTGCATAAGTAAATCAGTTGAGTTCTAAAGTTCAAAGTTAAAGAGATGGAAGATCAATTCTCTATGTTTACTACTGTAAGGACTCATGGATCCAGAACCTTTTGCTTCTAGAAAATGAGATTGGGAATCATAATAAACCACCTAAATTTATAACGTTAGATGATTACCCATAATGGAATCAGCGATTTGAGATCTATCTTAATGGAGTTGATCCCAACCTTTGGGAATCTATAAAGATAGGTTATAGTATGCCGGTTGGTGCTGATGGTGTTAAATTAACCTTGGGAGGTATGACTGATAGCCAGAAGGCAAAGTATAATGCTGAAAAGAAGGTGTATGCCCTGTTGACTAGGTCGATACCAAAAGACATATTCCATCAGTTTTCTGAGAAAAACCAGGCAAAGAAGTTATGGGAAGCTTTGGAGAAACAATACGATGGAAATGGAATGTTGAAGCTCTAAAGGCAAAGGGTTTGAAGAATGAGTTTGATAACTTCTCTTCGAGGGTAAAGAAAGCTTGGATGAGGTCATAGATAGGTTCTACCATCTATTGAGTGAGCTGCACACTCATGGAGTCTCAACGTCAATGGAAGATAAGGTCTTAAGCTTTGCCGATGGTCTGCCAGAGAAGTGGGAGTCGTTTGTGTCTAACTTGAGGCAAAACAACATTCTGGCAAAATTAGACATAAACGACTTTATCCTGAAATTAAGGCAGGTGGAACTAAGGATGAAGTATAGGTTATAGAAAGGATCCTATGACCATAATCCTTCACTCTATAACTCCTCTTCCACCCCAACTAGTTCAGGAGCACCTCTTCAAACAACATTTGTGTCTAGTTCAACCACAACTTCTCAAACCACAACTTCAAGATCTAAAATGTCACGGTCATCTAGTACCCAATATATTGCACCTGAATGGCTAGCGATGAGGAGAAAAGTCACCCAATGCAAATGCTACTAAGTTGAAGACCGAGAATCTCAAAAATATTACCGTGGAGGTTGCAAAGGAGTATATGGACCTTCTAGCAGCAGTTGTTCATTCTTATGATAGTCTAGTTGTAGGAAGTATCGAAAATTTCCATCCGGCCAATGAAGACTATGAGCAGGTGGACGAGAATGAACTGGAGAAAATGGATATTATGTGGGCTTTGGCGAGTGCTGTCATAAGAGAGAAAAAGTTTGTGAAGAACACTGGACAGAACTTGATAGCCACAAAAGATACTACCTTTGGTTTTGACAAAACCAAAGTTACCTACTTTAACTGTGGAGAAAAGGGTCATTTCAAACGTGAATGTGTAAAGCCCAAGAAGACAGGTAACGGGAATCCATTCTCATCTTTTAACCGTCAAGACAAACCGACGAGTGGAGCTACCTCGTCAAGCAAAGAGACAAAGGCCTTGACTGCTCAAGGTGATGAAGAACAGGATTGGACCTTCAGTTTTGTGTCTTCGGGTGAATCAAACATTACAAATGTCGAGGGTTTGGATGATGACACTGCAAGTGAAGGTGAAATCGCAGTTGAACTAGTGATGTCAGATAATGAAGATACTGCGAATGTGGTTAATCACCTAATTGAAGAAGATCCTAGAACGACATGTTCAGAATCTCCAGCATCTGAAGAGTCAAACTCTACGCTGATGGCTGATTCAACCGAATCTTCACAGGTAAGTACCAAAGACCAACTCTTTGAAAGTTATGCGTGTCATGTATGTAACAAATTTAGAGAAAGCATAAGTTTAAAACTTTCTAGGTTATTAGACCATAATGATAGCTTAGTAAATGACTTACAACTGTGCACAGAAGCTAATCGGAGTTTAAAACAAAATGAGCACAATTATAAAGAGAAAATAGAACTTTTAAATAAACAGCTAAGGGAAACCGAAGTTGTTGCTTTTACTCAAGCCAATGACATAAAGTTCCACTTAAACTCCCTGGAAGAAACTAAGAAAGAAAAGGCAGTTTTAGAAGTCGAAGTTAACTCATTAAAACAAAAACTGCACAGTTGGACCAGTTTTTCTCACATAGTTCAACACTTAGTGAAAGAACAAAATAACAGGGAGGGTTTGGGTTACAAAGTGGTTCCACCACCACATGAGATATTATTGAATGCTAAATGTAGACCAGTAAATAACAATCCTATTAAGGATCATATGATGTCCACTCCTCTAGTTATTGATCCAGATTCTACGAGTAAACTGATGGAATCTGTCACTAAACAGAAAGAGGCCACTTTGAAATCTAAAGGTAAGATGCCTATTGTGAATTTGGAAGAACATTTTGAAAAGGTTAATGTAAAGTCAGGTTCAAACATGTCTATTTCTGAACCCAAAACAACCAAACTAGTTAACCAACCACGTGCTCCATGTCACAGTCCAACTAAACAAAAGGCTAAAAATGTTAAAAATGTTCAAACAATGAATTTTGTTAAAGAAATTAAAACATCTAAACAAGAAGTGTCCAAACCCAACCAGACTAAAGTCACACCAGAATCACACACTTCCACACAGAGACAATTTTCCCAACATGTAGAAGGTATATCATGCTTCAATTATGGAAAGAGAGGACACATCGCTTCTTATTGTCCTTATTATTAGTCACCAAGAAAGAAAATTGAACATCACGATACTAAACAAATTTCTTCTAAAAGGAGTTCTATTACTCCACCAAAAAGAAGTAATGAACCTAAAGTTTAAACCGTAAGCCAGTAGTTTGTTTATCATAAATAGGCCTTACACAAAACTGGCTTATGGAAAGAAAAGTCAAGTCCAGTGTCTGATGCTGAGAACACTATGAAGAACGATATGCCCTCACCCTCAAATGGACAGTGGGTTGAGTTCATGATGTGTGATTCCTTTGGGTCACCCAAGCCAGTTAAGGCTTGGGTCCCAAACCTAAACTAATAATTTCCTCTGAATGTGAAGGGTGTCTATTACAGTGCTATCACAAACACCTGGATTGTTGATAGTGGGGCGTCTAGGCACATGACGGGAACCTGTTTCTTCTTTCAAATGTCAAACAAATTAAAGGGGGATATGTCTCATTTGATGGAAATAAAGGAGGATACATCACCGGTCAAGGAGAAGTGGGAAATCAGAAAGTCAAGTTTGACAAGGTCAATTACGTTCAACAATTACAAAATAACATGCTTTCTGTATCCCAGATCTGTGACAAAGGATTCAAGGTTGTTTTTGACAACAACAAGTGCTATGTGTTGAAGAAGGATTGCATTATCCCAAAGGACCAAATTCTAATGACAGCTTCAAGATATAATGACTTATATGTCTTGGATCTATCAAAGGTCTTTACAACTGATCATCAAGTTCAATGCTTCTTGTCAAAGGCAACTGATAGGGACTCAATCTCCTGGCATAGGAGAATGGGACACATAAATCCATAGAAGATGAATCATTTGATTCAGAATGATTTAGTAAATGGAGTTAATGTTAAGAATTTTCAACTTCCAGATTTTTGTGTAGCGTGTAAGAAAGGCAAACAGACCAACAAGTCTCACAAGGCAAAGAAAGTAAATTCTATTGAATTGCCTCTCGAACTTCTACATATGGATCTGTTTGGTCCTGTGAGCACCAAGAGCATCGCTGGTGATCTGTACTATTATGTAGTCACTGATGACTACTCTAGATTCTCTTGGGTAATGTTTTTGAAATCCAAATCAGAAACATTTGAATCATTCAAACAGCTGGTGACCACATTGGAATCTCTCTACAAGCTAAAAGTATGTCAGATTCGCTAAGACAACGACACGGAATTCATGAACCAGTGGCTGGAGGCATTCTGCAAAGAGAAATGAATTGTACATTAGTTCACATCTGCCTACACTCCATAAATGAACAGAGTTACTGAATGGAAGAATAGGAGCTTGATAGAGACATCACGAATGATGCTAGCAGACTAGAACTATCCATCCAATTTTGGAATGAGGCGGTTTCCATTGCATGTTACACCCTAAATCGAGTCCTGGTGGTCAAATGTCATGGTAAAACGTGTTACGAGTTGCTCCAATGACGTAAACCTAATCTAGAGTACCTTGAACCGTTTGGCACATCATGTACGCTGCTGAAGAAAAATCAGTTAGGGAAGTTCTATGAAAAGGCTAAAGAAGGAATTTTTCTAGGATACGACATACCGAATAAGAGAGTTTACAACAACTCAACGAGTCAAGTAGAAGTGTGGTGCAATGCCGACGTTCAGAGATACACCACCCCCTTGCTGGAAAAGTGCCCATATTGTTTTTTGATTATGATGGATTCTTTAAGTCCTTCAACATCCTTCTCTCCCCTCCTGATGATGATTTATCAACCAAAATGATGTACGATGTCTTAAACACACCGTCACTAGACTCGACAACATCAGGTTCACAATGTGAGTCTTCTAGTCACACAGGGGGAGCACTAGAGGTAGGTGACTCTTCCTCTGACAATAAAGAGGTGAAGAATGATCAGGTGGATCACGAGGAACAGATTCTTGCTACTGAAAGTACACAAGCATCAGATGTTGATGCCTCTTAAACTTCAGAACCTTGCACTCTAACGACTATAGATACTGAACCAGGAATTCACAATCTAGATTAGGAAGTAGTTGTTCCTACCACTCCTGAATCTCGACTTAATGTATATCATCCTCTGGACAACATCATAGGGGATGTACAATTGGGACTACAAACAAGAAATCAGCTATACTCAGCTGATTGTGCCTTAGTCATGGAAAAAGGCTATCTTCATGACGGTGCTCATTGATGTTTCATGTCTCAGTTTGAGCCAAAAAGTGTAAGTGAAGCCTTAAACGATGAGACATGGGTGAGTGCCATACAAGAAGAACTTCTTCAATTCAAGAAGTTAGGAGTATGGACACTAGTGGATAGACCAAATGGTGTTAAGGTCATTGGCACTAAATGGGTCTTGAAATGCAAGAAAGATGACCAAGGGGTCATAATCAGAAACAAGGCTCAAGTTGTAGTTTAAGGACTTTGACAAGTCGAAGGCATTGATTACAATGAAGTGTTGCACCTGTGGTGAGAATGGAAGAAATCCGTATCTTCCTAGCCTGTGCATCTTATATTAAGATTAAAGTTTATCAACTAGATGTGAAGAGTGCATTCCTTCATGGTAAAATCCGGGAGACAGTGTATGTCAGTCAACCCGAAGGATTTGAGGATCCGTATCATTGGGACATAGTTTACAAGCTCGATAAGGCTCTCTACGGGCTCCACCAAGCCCCAAAAGCATGGTATGAGAAGCTCTCGACTCATCTTGTGAAACACGGCTTTCGTAGAAGAGTGATTGACTGTAGACGGTTCATCAAAGAAAAGGATGGTGACTTACTACTAGTTAAGATTTATGTTGTTGACATAATCTTTGGTTCCAAAAACGAAAAATTATGTAAAGAATTTGAAGCAGTTTTGAAAGCTGAATTTGAGATGAGTGCCATAGGAGAGATGAAGTTCTTTCTCGGGTAACAGGTGGATCAGACACCAAAGGGAATATTACTACATCAGAGCAAGTATATAGGCAATATCCTCAGTCGGTTCGATATGGAGAATGCTTCGGCAGCTGGAACTCCACTTGCTACAAACCACGATGTGGCACCCGATGAAAATGTTGATCTGGCGGATGCCATAATGTACCGAGGAATGATCGGATCCCTTATGTACCTCACAACCTCAAGACCTGATATCATGTACGCAACGTGTCTTTGCTCCAGATATCACAGACGAAACCGAAAGTCAACCATCTCGTAGGAGTTAAATGGATTTTAAATCCGTTATCTGAAGGGTACTCCAACATTCGGGTTGTGGTATCTTCATGATGATGATTTTGAGCTTACAACGTATAGTGACTCGGATTACGGTGGTTGCAAAATGAACTACAAGTCAACGTCTGCAGGATGCCAATTTTTTGGGAGAAGATTAGTCACCTGGCAGTGTAAGAAGCAGACATCGGTTGCTCTGTCAACTTGTTAAGCTGAATATGTTGCTGTTGCAAGTTGTTGTTCCCAGATCATTTGGATTCAACAGCAAATGCGGGACTACGGTTTGCAATTTTCTAACACTCCCATTTATGTTGATAATTCTGTTGTTATAGCCGTAACTAAAAATCCAGTCCAACATCCTAAAACTAAATACATCGGGATTAAATATCACTTTATACGTGGTTATTTTGAAAAGCATTTAATCGATGTCATTAAAATAAATACGGATTTTCAAAACGCCGACCTCTACACAAATGCATTTGATAAACCGAGATTTTTATATCTATTAGAGGTTAATGGCATGAAAAACAAAAGTGATGTGATCAGAGTGGATGAAAATGCTATGTCTGACAAATTTTGTTTTATTTTCTCTTATTTTATTTTCTTGTTTCTATAAAATCCAAAAACTCAAAAATTATTTTTGGTTTTAGAATTTTAGAGGGAGAATAGGTTAGATTAGTATTAAATTAATTAGTTCTTTTATTTAATTACTTAAAAAAACGAGGGAGGAGGATAGCTTAGCTAAAAGGAAAGAAATCAAATCTGCAATATTGATTCAACGTATTTGAAAAATGATAGTACACAGGGAACAGATTATTTGCGATTTCAAAAGGTTTAATTGATTAAGATGCAAAAGTCAAAGTTTATGTCTGAAAAGTCTAAGCAAAATCAAAGGAAAAATGATGGTAAAACTAGTAGGCTACCAAGGTGACATAGAGAAAGTTGACCTAGAGGCTGCTAGTTCATTTTATGATGTGTTAGTAGATTGAACACAATAGACAAGTAGACATCATTAGTGGTTTCAATTACAAACTAAGTTGTTCAACCTGCTATGGGTTCCTATCTTATACCTTGTTAACATAATCAACACTGTTCCAATAAGGGTGAAGAGCAAAATAAACGCCACATATGTGTGCGAACAACCATAAAATATGAGCAAAGCACATGCACAATGCAAAATGCAATCAAGCTAATAACTTATGTTGTTGGTGTGATATGTGCAAAAAGAAAATAATTACTCGAACAAGAAGATAGGTTGTGTGCCTCTCTGTTGTGCGGTGGCACTGACCTAAAGATAAGTATAACCTAAATATTCTAGAATTCATTGTTGTTTGCGCCTCTCTGCTGTGCGGTGGCATTGACCTGAGGATAAGTATAACCTAAGTATTCTAGAATTCATTGTTGTTTGCGCCTCTCTGTTGTGTGATGGCATTGACCTGAGGCTTGCCATCTCTTTGAAAGCTCTTAGAATAGTTTCTTCTTGTAATATACCCGTAGACTGCTCAAAAATCTCCTGAGAAATGTTGATTACAATATAAGTGTGGGATCCATAAATGCTTGTTGAAATAATTAAACCTTAAATCATCACCAATGTGTGTAAAAAATCTGTGTATGGATTTAAGAGGACAAGTATGCTGACAATCATCGTGAGCTAAAATTCTTGATAGTCAAAATCATTTGTGCATCTTGTGGCTCTACTATGATTTCCTGAAATTGCTGTTGACTATCAGTGAAAACAAGGATCTAATATCAAGATTGTTTATTAAAATGTCCCAAGTGATTCTGATATACCTGTATGATTCCAAGATGAACCGTACCAAAAATGATAAACAAGAATTGAAGCTATGTTGTCCAGGAAGTAAAATCGATTAGAATTACTCTAATAGGTTTAAAATCCATCTCAAATCAAAAATACAAAAATATGTCTTAATTTTGTTTTTTAAATTTTCTAGTTGCTTTATTTATGAATTTTTGGTCATTTAGTTAGTAAATGTCGGACTACGCATCGGAGTTCAATCTATGAAACACTCACTTAAAAGAGGTCACGTCTGAGGTGACCAATCGGTTCTTTGTTAAAAGGATCACATTTGAGGTGATCAACAGTTTTCAAAGTAAAAAGGATCATGTCTGAGATGATCATCGATCGTAATGTTTTATCTATAGTTAAAAGTCTAAGTGTTTGAATGGTCATAAGGTCAAACTCATAAGTATGAGCCATTCGCATGACTAGACCATAAGTATGGACCAGTCGCATGATTGGATCATACGTATGAGCCCAAATCGCACGACTAAACCACACGTATGGACCGGACATACGATTGGACTATATGCATGGGTCAATCCGTACGATTGGATCACCAGAATGAACCAATCGCACGGATGGAGGTGACCTAATGAGTCAGTCGCACGACTAAAACCTAGTCACACGACTGAATGTGACCGACTGAGCCCCAGTCGCATGAATCAAGAATGTGAATAGGTTCAGTCGCACGAGTAAAGAAAAACCTAGTATAAATAGAGGGGAGTCGGTCATAGACAATCATCACCCCCAAATCGCACTTAAATCGCACGAAAGCAAGATTACTCTGCCCAAATTTCATATTTGTGATTTAGCTCCCTGTTTTTGAGACTAACGATTACGCTTTGTTTCTATAGGTAATGCAAGACTAAAATTGACCTAAATGCTCAGTTTAATCAAGCCCTAATGACCTAATTGGGTGAAAACTAAACTGAGACAAAACCTTCAAAATAAACCACTAACCTGGACTTAATCGTCAAATTATTTAGTACTAAGTGTTATTTTGATTGATTGCGACTCAAATGAGTTAACCTAAACGTTTAACATCAAGTATAGACCAAGAACCGATTCTATAGTGCGGTGCAAAGATATATGCGAATGGACACACTGATGAACTTCAATCGCATGATTGAAATGGCAAATGACTCAATCGCACGAATGAATCATGTGTATGAATTCAGTCGCATGACTGGTTCAACCGCATAGAACATCATACGACTCAGTTAAGTCGCAGGTTCATTCGCACGACTGAGCTCATTCACACAGCTAAGACTCAATCGCACTATCCATTCACAGGACAGAAAAGAATGATTCAAGTCCATTAAATTCAAATGTCATTCAGTTACACAAACTCTAACGTTTATTTATCTTGTGTAATAGAAACATGGTGAGTAGATGGACTATGAGCACAAAGCATAACCTCTGTGCACATCTGGACGTCACCTCCCGGAATGCTTTTGGTTTTGCTGGGATTATTTCCTTCCTATGGAGATCGAGGATCTTCAAGGCCATATCTACCCCGTGCACACCATATCGATTGATTCAGCAAGCTTTCTGGGAAAGCGCTGTAGTCGACAGGTCTACTGAACCGCATCGTATTTGGAGTACCATATTTGGTGAAGAGATTGATATCAGTGAGGAAGATCTGAGGAGGGTGTTAGAGTTGGGTGATGATGGTGACTGCCCAACTAGACTGCATCCACTGACAGTTCGAGGTTTTTTTCTCAGGGCCAAGTACGCTGGGGACATAAACGCAGGTGTGCTCAACAAGAGCAACTTGTGCCCCCGGTTCAAGTACTTGGCACATGTGCTGCTCAAGTGCATAGCCTCGAGGAAGGAGGCTTTGATTAGATGATTGATTAGATCCAGAACGCTTATGTGGCTCTAGTACTAAATCATCCATTCAGCTTCTCATGGATGATCTTCACATACTGGGTAGAGAACATAGAAGCCAATGGAAAGGAGGGCTTTTGTATGTACCCGCATTTCCTTTAGATGATCATTGACCAGAAGCTGCCCTTGCTGCCTAAGAAGAGTCATGATGCAATCATACTTGAGGTCATGGATGACACTACCCCCGGGAGGATGAAGGTATACCAGGGCAAGCAGGTGAAGCCGCTGGTAAGGAGACTGGTTGGGCATCTGGCCCGGGAGGATTATGTGGCGCCAGCTAGGAGGAAGTGGCATCACGAAGATAGTGACTCAGATTTTGAGCCTATTGCTCTACCTCTGATGACTCTAACGATGATGACCATGGTCATGGTCAAGGAGATGATGGTCTGGGTGGACCCGAGTCGGCTCCAACCCATCCTGATTTTCAGATGGATGAGGAGTCGGAGTCGGACGAGGAGCCTCTGGTACGAACGGTGGGGAGCCGGGTCGTAGCCACTGAGAGAGGGCTCAGGGTGTTTGGTGGAGGCCAAGGTGAGTCCGGGATGTTGTTACTATTGATACTGATCCATCCTACACCATGGACCAGCCCAGCAGCCAAGGGGGAGCCTCTATCTCCAAGGGCCCCAGGCAGAAGAGGATGGCTCACCCTTATGGCAAAAAGGGTAAGAGGCCAAGATTTACTTTGACCCCATCTACCACTACTACCACAACCACCACTACTGCCACAACCACCACCACATCCACCACAGCTACCACCACACTACTGTTGGACCAAAAGAACCAATGAGACAGATCAGAAAAACCTTTAAGTCCCACACACATCAAAACAACTGAAGTGATCTACATCTGCTGAAGACAAAGTCTGAAGACAACTCTGAAGACAACTGCTGAAGACAAAGTCTGAAGACAAAGTCTGAAGACAACTGCTGAAGACAAAGTCTGAAGACAACTGCTGAAGACAAAGTCTAAAGACAACTACTGATGACAAAGTCTGAAGACAACTGCTAAAGACAAAGTCTGAAGACAAAGTCCGAAGACAACTACTGAAGACAAAGTCTGAAGATCAAGTTCTCAGAAGTTGTCACAACAACTGAAGTAGTTATCTTCAGTAGTTGTGATGGTTTATATTTCAATAGTTTGTAATCAGTAGTTTTATATTATGTAAAACATCTGAAGTTCTATACTTCAGATGTTATAACTTCAATAGTTATAATGTTAGTTTATACTTAGCTTCTAATGAAGGTGTCCTCAGTTGTTGTGGACATCTTCAGTAGTTTAGTTAAATTTCATTTGTTTGTATAAATTAGTTAGATGTCACTATCATATGACATTAGCTGATGTCACATTCCTTATAAAAGGAATGTTGACCTAATTTCCTTTACGGGAAGCATGTGCATGAATGAAACATTCTTTTTGCAAAAAACTCTCTCTCTATAACTGTTACTGTTTGATTGAATATTCATATTATTCTTGCTAGAATTTCATCTAATTCGTGTGTTATTCCGCTGCAAATCCTAATCTAATTGATCAAACTAGATCTTGATCCTTTCAAATGGTATCAGAGCAGGTTAATCATTGATCGATTTAACAATTGATCATTGAAACTGTTCTTTTGATATCTTAGTTTGATCAAATTGACAAATTTGCAAGAATTGGTTATAGAGTTTGTTTTTCTAGTTGCTTCCTGTGAATCAATTTGAGATTCTTCTTATTTCATATTGGGTTGTTGAGTTTTTGAGTTAGGTTCGTTTAACTCTTATTGAACCTATTTGAATTGGTGAAAATGGCTACATCAATCAATGATCCTCACAATACTGGCTCCTCAACAAAGCCTCCGATGCTTGTTAGGAGTGAGTACAACATATGGCAACGACGAATGCTACATCACCTGTCTGTTAATAGTTCAAGTTGATGGAAATCTGTGGTTCATGGACCATATAAGCCTATGGTGAGTAATCTGGAAACCAATGAGATGGTTCCGAAGAAGAAAGAGCAATATTCAGATGAAGATTTGAAACTGTTTGAAATTGATGCTAAAGCCCATGGAATTCTGGCCATGGCACTGCCTAATGAAATCTATTCTGGACTTATGCATCATGAATCTGCTCATGAACTCTGGGTTGCTCTGAAAGAACAATTTGGAGGAACTGATGAGGTCTTAGCAAACAATAGAGAAATCCTTGCCTAGCAATATAAGACATTCTCTCATAGAAAGGGTGAGTCACTGACTCAACAGTTTGAGGGATTCTCCTGTTTGATATCTGAGTTGAAAATGATTAAACATGAATATACAAACAGTCAGATGAACAACAGATTTCTCAGATCCCTGCCTGAGAGATGGGACACATATACCATTGTCCTACGCTCCAGTGCAAATCTAGATAATCTATCTCTCACCCGACTTCATAGGAAACTGCTTACATTTGAAAGAGAGATAGAACAAAAAAGAAAACTAACTTCATTTGGGAAGCTCATTGATGACTTTGTACCAGGGAATACTGCTCTGGTTGGTCATGAGTCAGAATATGCTTCATCAGAAAGTTCCTATGATGAGCATATTGATTTCTCTTCAAACAGTGGAGATCATGCTTTTGCTGGCATTGATGGTAATTCAGGATGTAATAGTGACAATCTATGCTTTTTGATGGATGATTTGAAAGGAATTGCTGATGATGATTTGGAAGAGATGGATATTTTGAGCCAAATGGCATTAGTTAATATCAAATCTCAAAATTTTTACAAAAGGACAGGTAGAAAATTCCCTGGTCTCTCTAGAAAAACCAAAGTTGGTTTTGACAAGAGCAAGTTGAGGTGTCACAAGTGCCATAGACTTGGACATTTTGCAAGAGAGTGTAGATCATCTGGATCTAACTCTTCTGCACCCTTTGTGACCTTTCCAAGTAATAATTCACAAAACAAAGGGCAACATTTTACCAGTTCTGGTCATCATTCACAAAATCAATCATCTCCTGCATATTTTGTTCCTCAAGGTCAAATGCCATATCCTTATCCCTGTTTTTACATGCCACAGTCCAATCAGGTTCCTGTACCCATAGCTCAACAATAACATGCCCTACCTGATCCTCAAACACCTCAATTAAGTCAACAATCTCAATCTCAATCTCAATCACATCAAAGCTTTTTCACTCCTGGTGTTATTGACTAGAGTAGTTTACCAGATGATCTTTCTGGTTATTCTAAACAAATGTTTTCTGGTGCTGGTCAACATGGTGGTGAAAATCCTTTTGGAAATCTTGCTCTTATGGTCCTGGAGTCTACTGGTGGTTCAAGCTCAAATGCTTCATCATCACAGGTACCACAAATATCTTCTGAGGCTAAGGCCAAGTTGTGTTCTGAGTCATGCATAGCTACTTTTGCCTCAATTAGAGAAGCAAATGTAGCTTTAATTAATCAAAATCTTGACCTAGAGAAAGTGATTTCCAAAAGAAAAGCTGAGTTTGAGTATGTTTTAAAAGAAAAAGATGATGAGATTTACAAATTAAAATGCCAAATCATTGATGAAAAGGATAAGATAGAGGTCATCTTAGAAAATCAAAAGAGTCTCAAAGAAACACTTGCAGCTACTCAAGTGGAGTGTGAACGCTGGGTAACATCTTGCAAGGGGTTTGAAATGCTTCTCAATAAGCAAACTGCTTAAAATGTGAAGTTTGGGATTAGCTATAATCACACTGAACCTCCTATAGATTTTACTCCCAACACAGAAGTAAAATCTGAAGGTGAGATCAATTCCCAAACCACATCGTCATGTGTCTCATCCTCAAGTGATAATGTACAATCAGAGGATGAAGTCAGTAATAGTACCTCAGCTAATCAGTCTGCTGATGGTCCTACTAGTGATGAACACATGATCAAAGAAAAGCTGAGTCCTTCAGGTGTTGTCTCAAAAGGTATCCAAAGTACTGAAGAGCAACTAATAACACCTGAAGAACATTTCAAGCCAAATAGAACCAAACATGGTTTGGCAACTGCTGAAGAATCTATTAGGAAATCCAAATGTACTGATAGAAAATCTCTGAAGAACAAGTATTCAGTTGTTACAAATTCTTCAGCAGCTGATCAACAGAAGATGAAGAAAAAGCCATGTGAAATTTGTGGTCTTTTCAATCATCTCACTGATGAATGTTGGTACAGAAAGGGTTCCAAAGTTAACAAGGATAAAATCATCAAAAAGAAAATTAATGAAATGAAAGATGAATTTGAAACCAAAGTCAAAATCAAAGGAATCCTTTTCAGTACCATCTCCTTCTTCAAAGGCTATTAATCATGACAACTCAGTTAGTATAAAAGCTGTTGATGAGAACAGACCCAAAACCAAAAAGGTTTGGGTCTCAAAAGCTAACTAGTTATTGTGATATATGCAGGGTTCTTCAACATGCCTTAGAAGCATCTGGTATGTGGACATTGGAGGATCTATGCATATGACTGGGAGCAGATCTCTTCTTCATGACTACTCTCAAGGAAAGAAGGGATTTGTATCTTTTGGTAATGATGCTAAGGGTTACATCATCGGTAAAGGCTTTGCCTCAAATGGTTAAATAAGGTTTGATGATGTCAACCATGTGGAGAATCTCAAGTATAATTTGTTGAGTGTTAGTCAAATGTGTGATAAAGGGCATGCTGCACTTTTCACCAGTCAGAACTGTCGAATTCTGTCTTTCAATGTTTTGAATATGACTGACAAGATATTGGATGAACATACTCTCCTAAAAGCCAATAGGGTTGGAAGAGTATATGCCTTAGACTTATCAAAGAAAATTGATCTAAAAGGCCATCCATGTCTGTTCTCCAAGGCCTCTCCTCAGGAATCTGAGCTTGGAGATATATTTACTAAGCCTTTGGACAGTGCAACTTTTCAAAATCTTGTGCTAAGGCTTGGTATGCTGCAGCTTGAATAAATTGACAACTATTGATGATCTCAGCTCCCAAGTACTGATGAGCATTAGTATACAACTGTTACATATAGGTACTGAAGCTATATTATCTTCAGCAGTTTTTCATAACTACTGAAGACTAAATTCCTTAAAGTACTAAAGTACTTTATCTATTGCAAAGTACTGAAGTGGTTACAACTACTGACGTCTATTCTAACAGATAAGTACTGATGACTAATGAAACATCTGAAAATCAGATAATCTGCTGAGTAAGTGTTAAGGTCAAATGAAACAACTGAGATATGTGAATTGACGACAACAACTGATGAGTAAGTTTATTCTTCAATTGGTTCTAACAACTGCTGTTTCATTTCAAAACAATTGAAGCCAAACCAAATCTTCAGTAGTTTTTTAACTACTGATGACAAACACCAAGTCTTCAGTTGTTTACAACACCTGAAAGTTAAACCATGTCTTTAGTCATTTTCTAACAACTGATGACTAAAATCAAAACTTTCAGCTGTTTTCTTTCAGCCGTTTCATAACCTATAAATACCTAACCATAACTTCAAACTTTTCATAAATCGATTTCTGAACATTCATCTCCCATTAATGGCGACCATGCAAATCAAACCTCCACACAACTGTGTTGCTTACTTCACAAAATCGACCTTTTGGACTAAGTTTGATGATGCTATTGATCTGATGGCTGATTCCCAGTATCGAACTGCTTTTCTTCTGAATCCTACCATCTATCCTGACTCTCTTCGTCAATTCTGGACAAATGTCACCATCCTTACTGGTGAGAATGATGTTGCGATCACTCTCCAGTCATTTGTAAACAAGAAGAAGGTGATTGTCACTCCTACTATCATTCGCCAAACGCTTGATCTGAATGATGCTACCTTTATCACCAAATACCCGAAGGGCACCATTGATTTCTCATTCATTAATAATGGCTATGAGGGCAACCTAAGTGCTACTACCATTCTGAAGAAGCACTTTCATGATGCTGAACGCCTAATCTTTCACATGATCAATGTTTGTCTTGCCCCCAAAACCTCTTCATGGGATCAAATGTCATCCAGGTGGTAGCAGGTATTGTATTCTATTCTTGAACGCCAAAGCTTAAATTTTTCTGAAATTATATTTTTAGAATTAAAAGATCTGGCAATGAAACCTGTAGCTTACAGATGGCTATTATATCCAAGGTTTATTATGGCCATAATCATGAATCAGTTACAATTTGATGGCCCTGTTGGCCTTGGAGTCCCTGCTGTGGTAGTTTTGCCAGAGGTATACTCCAGGCATAACTCTGACCCACACCTCAAAGAGGCTGCCAAACTGCTAAAACCCAATCAGAAGGTACCCACAGCCTCATCCTCCAGATCCAAAGTCCCTTCCAAACCTCTCTCCAAACAACCCAAAAAGGCTACTCAGGGAGTTGAGTCCTCTGCTGATGCCCCTGCAACACAAACGCATGATGAAACTATGGGTAGTAATCCCCCTGTAGTTTCCAGGACTCTACCGCTGAAACCGCTTAGGTATCCTCTCAACAGGATCCTGATGCAACCAAAAATGGGGAAACCACATTACTGGAATCTCTCTCACTTGAGAGGATTTCCATTGAAGAGCACCATTCTCCCCAGGTGCAATCCTTTTCACACCTATCTCCCACTGAAGCCACCCCTACAAACCCAACTGTGGTTATTGCACAAGTGTTGACTCAACTACATTCCTCTACCCCTCCCCAGAAACCTATTACTACTGGGAAAACCTCAACCGTTGAGGGAGAGGATTATAATGTAGCTGATAACCCACAGCACAGGGATTACAGAGTTCAATCTCCCAGTGTAGAGGAGGAGATTAGAACATCTGGTGAGGCTGCCTCTTCTCCCTGTTTAGCACATGATCAGGATGAAGCTGGTATTAATTCTAAGTCCTCACTAGAGGCAACTGCCAATGAAGGATATTATCCTGAGGCAGGAAGTCCCCAGTTCCAAAAAATAGGGGCACATGTGAATACTGATCTACACTCAGCACATGTTCATCCTGATTTCATCAGGAGGTCAGCTGATTCAGCACGGACTGATGATGACCTAGGCTTTTTCTTTGATGTTCTAGCCCACAATACCATTCTTGAGACTGAGATATGCAGACTACAAGAACTGCTTGCCAAAATGTCACAGGAATCAAGTCCATCTGCCCACATTCACCCACAGATGGCAGTTTCTCCTGAAACTATCCCAAATATTGAGCCACTCTCAACAAACTTGCCACCAGCCTCTACTTCAGGTGCCATTTCTTAGGGAAAGAACCCCTCTGAGCAAATGGTTGCTGCCTTTCAAACATCCTTACCTCTCATCACTTCCATAATCACAAAAACTGTACATCAAGCCATTGATGAAAGGCTTTCCTCAACTCTTCAATCTTTAGTTAATGCTGCGGTTTCCAAGAAACTTTCTGACATTCACACCCCTGAACCCATTGCAACCAAAAAAGGGGAGTCTAAGTCAGTGAAGGTAGACAAAAGAAAAAGAGCTGAAGAGGAAGCTAAAAAAGAGCAGAAAGAAAAGAAAATGATCACCTACAAAAGGAAGAAATCCTCTGAGAAGACTAAAGGTGAGAAAAAGTTGGAAGAATTGATCAAAGAAGCTGATGAGCAACATAGCAGATCTATGGATAAGATTATTGATCAACTCTTCAGACAAGGATTTGACACTGCCAAACTTGACTTTGAGATCAGAAGGTTAGAGATTCAAGAAATTGAACAAAGATGGGCAAGTTGGAGTGAGAAAGAAAGAGAAAGGCTGGAAACTATGGCAAGATTTATATCAAAACATCTGGGAAGGTCGATCATTGAAGTAAAGTCATGGTCCAGAGATCGTATTTTGGAGATAACCACCAGAATCTGTTCTTTTGAAGTATTTAACAAAGGATTGATCATAGAAGCTCTTGATGAAGCTGGTGCTGGGAAAAGGACTGATATGGCAAAACTATCCAAAGCTTCACTCAAATCCAAGATGCTAGAGCAGCCTGCACTATCACCCAAACCAAAACAACCACCTTCACAACCCTCAAAACCAATCCTTTACCTAAGAAACCTACTGAACCCATTACCAATGATGCACCTAAGAGGAAGAGAAGGGTGTTGAGGATGAAAGAAGAAGAAGAAGATGATGAGGATGATAGTCTGCCACTCTCTGCTGTTCTCAAAATAAAAATGCCTGAGCCTAGGAGTCAACCAACAGCAATCACACCTGACTTTCAAAGGCAAATGGTAAAAGTCAAACTTGAAGAAGAAGAACAGCACAAACAACATGATGAGCAACTGTTAAGGATGATTGATAAAGAGTTTCCCAAGTCTTCATCCATACAAGCTATGAAGAAACATGCTCAGAGGTTGTATGCTCTCAGATTTACATTCCAATATCAGAAAGAGAGAGTGAGAATTTGGCTTGACCCCAGAGTAAGTGACAGAATACACAAAATGAAGATTCCAAGCAGATACAATGGCCAAGTAAAGAAGATTGTTGATGCTGTGATAATGCTACCCATTGTAGTGTCACCCTGGGAAATTCTTGATGACTTCAAGAGAGCTTACAAGTCTAAAATGACTCCAAAAACTTTACTAGAAAACAAAATGGTAAAGAAGGGGTTAATCTACAAGAAGCTTGAAGAAATAAGAAGAAATGAGCTCCAGTTACTGCTTGAAGGCACTCATCCTGATGAGTTTGCATACAGAGAGATAACAACTGTGGAGCTGAAAAATGGAAAGCATATTAAGTACTTATCTGAGTACTATGGGCCTGAGTTCATCTTTGAAAGTGGAGCTGAAGAACTCACAATGGAAGAACAAGTTGTTTTCCTTGTGGCCTATGTCAGAGAGTCTTACAGACTCATTATTGGGAAGTAGGTTTCATGAATGGGGTAACAGCTCTGTGTCCAATTCCCCAAGACAGAGTTCCCATTCATCCTTTGCCAATCAAACCTTCTGAAATCTCTTCCCTGGCCTGAGCTTATAATTGAAGAATTCTGAGCTGATCCAGATTTTGTTTCTACCAATAAGTGGGACCTCAATAATTTTAAAGGTTTTGGCTGCATTGCTTCAGGGGGAGTTTGTTGGACCAAAAGAACCAATGAGCCAAATCAGAAAAAACTTTAAGTCCCACAGACATCAAAACAACTAAAGTGATCTACATCTACTGAAGACAAAGTCTAAAGACAACTGCTGAAGACAAAGTCTGAAGACAAAGTCTAAAGACAACTGCTGAAGACAAAGTCTGAAGACAAAGTCTGAAGACAACTGCTGAAGACAAAGTCTGAAGACAAAGTCTGAAGACAACTGCTGAAGACAAAGTCTGAAGACAAAGTCTGAAGACAACTACTGAAGACAAAGTCTGAAGATCAAGTTCTCAGAAGTTGTCACAACAGCTGAAGTAGTTCTCTTCAGTAGTTGTGATGGTTTATATTTCAGTAGTTTGTAATCAGTAGTTTTATATTATGTAAAACATCTGAAGTATAAGAACTTCAGATGTTATAACTTCAGTATTTATAATGTTAGTTTATACTTAGCTTCTAATGAAGGTGTCCTCAGTTGTTGTGGACATCTTTAGTAGTTTAGTTAAATTTCAGTTGTTTGTATAAACTAGTTAGATGTCACTATCATATGACGTCAACTGATGTCACATTCCTTATAAAAGGAATGTTGACCTAATTTCCCTTTACGGGAAGCATGTGCATGAATGAAAACATTCTTTTTGCAGAAAACTCTCTCTATAATTGTTACTGTTTGATTGAATATTCATATTATTCTTGCTAGAATTTTGTCTAATTCGTGTGTTATTCCGCTGCAAATCCTAATCTAATTGATCAAACTAGATCTCGATCCTTTCAACTACCACACCCCCTACCACTACTACCACACTCCTAACCACCACTACTACAACCACCCGTTCACCATCCACTACTATCCCACCACCCATATTCACCACATCCACCACTACCACCACCAGCCACCAAGCAGGTCCATCAACCCACACTACCTTCACCACAGGTCCCACTCTACCCTCCATTGGGGTAGAGGAACAACTAGCAGCACTAAACTAGATAGTGCTTAAGTTGTTAGCTGCTGATGAGCAAAGAGCAACATAGCTAAGTCAGCTTATGGAGCTCAATGCTGCTCAAGCCCAGCAGATTTCCAAACTCTAGGAGCAAAATGATCAATCAGTTAAGAGGATTGAGGAGTTGGAGGCCAAGAATAAGAAGATCATGCTCAGACTAAAAGGATCAAAAGATGACCCTCTAAAGATCAGAGAAGGTGATGGAGATGATGATGATGATGATGGTGATGATGATGAGTCTGATGAAGAAGATGATAGTGATAATGAAGGGTCAAGGGGAAAGAAAGATGATGATAATGATGAAGAAGGTGATGTAGCTACATTAGCCTTAGCTCAAGGTCAAGAAAGAAGGACAAAGAAAGCACAAGACCAAGGAGCATCATCATCAGCCCCTGCGGTCGAAGAGTTGACTGATAAAGACAAAAGTAATGACTAGATGATTATGTATTTGAAAACTTTTGTACTTGAATCTTGTATTACAGTTGTGTAATTAGTTATATATTTATCTAATGTTTAAATGTTTTGATTAATTACTAATGATTGATGTGTTACATGTTTAAATCAAGCAGATCAAACATCTGCGCAAGACAAATATGATGTTGCTCCCCTACAGCAAATCAAGTCTCAATTCGCAATGATTCTTGATTTGCAAGGGATTGTCAAAAGGTCGCTAGCTACACTCCCGAAGAAGGAGAAATCATACACGACCTGACTGATGAGCAACTTGCAGAGATATTCAGGCTAAATCCAGACGAGATTGTCAAAGATGCTCCTACTTTTGATGTGACAAGTGACGATGAGCTAAACAACATAGATGAAATAGAGATTGAAGATGTCATAGCTGAGCACTATCCAGAGTACACTGACCGAGAGGGCTATGTGATCCCCAACTTGGGTGATACTCTCAGCAGTGCTACATTAGACAAGCTGGATGAGATGGAAAAAGAGACAGAGAAGAATGAGAGCCAAGCCCAAGCCTCAGACGCTGATGTTGATATATAGAAAGCTGAATGGGCGGCTTGTTTTGCTGAGATATGAGCCCAACACACTGCTCAAAAGCCAAATGCCTACACCAAGCTCTACAAGGTCAAGAAAGATCTAAAGGTGTCGGGCAAGATTATTGCATGGGCATATTTTGAGGATCTTAACATTTATGCAATTAAGAGGGAGAAGGGAATAGAGTATTTCAGATTCCCACATGATCTGAAGACTCTCCTTGGTTTTGAGCTCAACCAGCTGGCACGCTTAAACTTGTTATATGCTGATCCCAGGAAAATGTCAGGCTGGTTTGAGGCTGCACTAAAGAAGGAATACCAAACCAGATGGGTAAACTTCAGACCTCAACAACCGAAGGTCTGAAGTGGATCCCATTTCTGGAAAGCCTAAGGTGGTGCTGAAGTGGAGTCCTCCGCGCACAATGTCCAGAATTCCCTTAAAGGAAATGCCACAGGACTTCACTCCACACTTCAAATTGTTGTATTATGATTGGAGAACAGGTGAAGCAGTCATAGTTCTATAGAGAGAGAGCAAAATGGAAACTATCCGGGTTTTCGACGCTTTGTGGCTAACCAACTTGTCTGCAAACGATGTCTATATATTATACAAGTGGCCACTATTCTATGATGTGCAAGATATAGCCCAAGCCCTCTAGTTCCAGAACGTGATACGACTTTGTTTTGCCTTTGAGATACATGCAAGAGTTACTAGAGAGGAGAAGTACAAGAAATTTGAGGAGCTAATGATTAATGTCAGACACTACTGTAAACTAGGTCCAAGGGGGAGTTTGTTGATACATATGTACCTAGTTTAAAAGCTTAATGTAAAATGTCTGTCATGTCATACATATATGTAATGAATGAGTAAAATGAAATACAATATGTGATTGATGTCTATAATGTTTAATGTTTCATTGGATATTGTGTAATAAAGCATATTGAACTGACTATATAGGTTTGTGGTTGTTTGCATAGTTCTTAGTCAATAATGATTGAGAAACATATTCAAACTTGATCATATGAAGTCTTCATGTGGATGGACCATGCTAATGGACCATACACATGAATACTTCATGCTAATGGACTAGTCGCACGACTGAACGAAGAAACTGGATCAGTCGCACGATTGAGACATAAGATTAGCTTAATCGCATGACTGAATCTTCAGTCGTGCATATGAATCAATTGCATGATTCAGTCGCACGACTAAACCATGCTAATGGTTTAATCGTACGATTGACAAACCCTAACCTATAAATACCACCTAATTCATGGAAAAATAAAACACTACAAGAATTTCGACTCACATTTGTACCCTTGCCATCCAGAGACTCCAGAGAACCTGTTCCAAGATCATAGTTCGCAGTTGATCCCATTCTAATCATTCTTAACATTTCTTTAATCGTTAGATTGATCTGAACTGCGTTCTTACTTATCGGACCGCCAATCAAATAGGATTCCGCACTATTTGATCTAGTTTCACGCATTATCAGTTAGTACTCCGTATGTAGACGTTCCTAACAAAACCACATTTGAAATCACAACACTACCACCACTAGTAACCTTCATCCTCATTGCCTTTCTAAAGATTCTAGTCGGAACTTTGAATAGAACTTGAAATTGTAATCGAAAGTCAAAGATCGTGCTTGCGTTGTGTGTGTTTACATCTATTAGTTACTCAAGGTATTGTGTTAGATTACTATTATTTGTACATGCGTGATGATCAAGAAGAAAATCTTGATAAACCCTAGTTCACCCACTTAATGGTTATATAAAAGATGGTGTTTTAATGATTTTGGGATTTAAAATATGTTAAAAATGGTTGTATGAATGTGAAAAACATATAGGTAATGATTTTAGTTTGATAAAATCATGTTATTTGGATGATTTGGGTGGTAAGAATATATATATATGTATGTATATGTCACGTATGTATGTATATATGAACATGCAAATGGAAGTCTAGTGGATTATGGCCTTTTAAGGAACACTTAGGTGAAAACATTGGATGGATAATTATTGAGGATGATATGACTTAGCGGAGTGGCTAAGATTGAAACTTGATGATGTTACTAATCAAAAACTAGGTCAAGTGAAAGGATTAATAAAGGGAAAACATAAGTACTTGGACACATTATAATGCTACAATTGAAAGTAAAGTTTGATGAAAAATGAATCAAGGATTAGAACTAAGACATCGACCGTATATGGGACTAACGAGACATTACAACAAGAGGACATGATTAGAATGACAAGCAAAGACTTTAGACTTTCTAAATAATAAATAAAGTAAACTAAAAAATAATATATACATATATATATGTATATATATGTATATATATATGTATATATATATATATACATACCCTATTCAAACGATTATAATAATGGGCTCATAAAAGAAATTTTATATAAAAGTACACTATTTAGCTACAATAAGTAAAAATTATCATTTAAAATAGGTCAACTAGAAATATATGATACAAAATAGAAAATTTAAGACTTTGTAACTCTAGAGTAACTAGTTAAGAATCATAGTAAATAAATATAAGATAAATATGATAGTGATTAAGTGATAAGCATCAAGAATATGTTACAATTAGATCTTAGTTTGTAAGACGAATATATCATAAGTTTTCTATGAAAGATAAATAAATTCTTTAAGAAACTGACCAAAATATTTTAATATAATAAAGATATTCTTTTAAAATAACCAAATAAGTTGGGTGAAAAAGAGCATTCTCGTAAGCATAAATCTTCGTATATTGACCATGATGCATATAATTAGGATTTTATTAATCGAAAGTCTAGCACATTGGTTCGTTTCATTAATCGCACTCAAGGTGAGTCCTTCGGCTCCATTTTAAATATTATTTTAACTGTTTTGGGGGAAAAGGCATAAGAAACAATACTTTACAATATATGATGGGTTAAACAGGTTAATATATGTTATGAGGGTATAAGTTAGGTCAGTGGTATGGGTATATACCATTGAGCCCCTAAATCCCCCTATAATCATTAATCTCAGGGGTGTGACCACAAGCTATATTGGTCGATCTATCAGGTTAGAAGGGCCCGCTCTCATGCCCAGTCGCGCTCGTCAAGTTGTGGCGAGGGAGTTTATATGTCTGGATAGTTTTGGGGGCAATGACGTGTTTCTTGGTTTGATTATAGACTTATGCCTGAATTAATCATAGTACCTAGCTATTCTATGTTGTGTATATTATACCTCGTTTCATCATATTATTTTCGAAAATGAATGTTATCATACTAAAAACCCCGATCGCTCACCAACTTTATGTTGACTTTATTACCCTTATGATTTTAGGGTTATAGGTAAGCTCTGTGTGGAATGCAGAACTATGTCTTTGGAGGGTCAAACGTTTCAAACGTCCTTAAATAATATTAGGTTCATGAAATAAAGACAGTATTACGTGTCAAATTTTGAGTTGTTCAACCTTTGCTAACAAAATACTATTATAACCTCTTTTGTTATGTTAATTTTATGATTTTCATAATTAACGTTATTGTTGAACACGTTTGACTATAAAAGTTGGATTAACTCCAACTTCCGTTACCACCATGTCACGCGACCTTCTGCTGCGATTTTCAGGGTGTGACATGTTAAGGGTGCATTTTTGTGTGGACCAATCACCGATGATATGTATGTTAAGCAACCTCAAGGTTTTGAAGATGCTGAATTTCCTCATCGTGTGTACAAGCTCAACAAAGCTCTGTATGGTTTACATCAAGCCCCAAGAATCTGGTATGGAACATTATCACAACACTTGCTCCAACATGGATATACATGAGGGAAGATTGATCCTACTTTATTCATTAAGTAGGATGCATCTGATCTTCTTTGTGTACAAGTGTATGTGGATGATATCATCTTTGGATCAACCAGTTAGAAACTCTGTTCAGAATTTGAAGAAATAATGAAATCTCGTTTTTAGATGAGGCCTATGGGAGAAATCAATTTCTTTCTTGGATTACAAGTTACACAATTTGCAGACGACATCTTTATTAATCAAGCGAAGTTTATGGATAAGTTGTTGAAGAAATTCAAGCTGCAAGATTGTCAATCTATTAGAAAATCCAACTAACATAAATACCAAGATTGATACTGATCCCAAAGGAAAATCAATAGACAACATTATTCAGATCTATGATTGGATCTTTAATGTACTTAACTACATCTAGACTTGACATAATGTATGTTGTTTGTGTCGGTGCCAGGTATCAATCAGACCCGAAGGAATCTCACCTTATTGCTGTCAAACACATATTTGATATCTCAAAGAAAAACCATCCCTAGGGTTATGGTATCCTTATGAAGGAAAATTTGAGTTATATGGATATACTGATAGGGATTATGGGGGATGTTGTCAAGATAGAAAATCTACCACAGGTGGTTGTCAGTTTTTAGGTCCTCGATTAGTCTTATGGCAATGTAAGAAATAGACAAATGTGTCAGTCTCAACTGTAGAAGCTGAGTACATTGCTACCTCAGCAGGATGTTCTCAAATCCTCTGGTTGCAAAATCAACTACTGGATTACAGGTTCAATTTTCTTAAAACTCCCATTTACATTGATAACACTGCTGCTATGTTTATTACTGCTAATCCTGTCTAACATTCTAAAACAAAACATATCAAGATTCGATATCATTTTCTCAATGACAACTCTGAAAAAGGTTTAATCATTTTGATTCAGATTTCAACAGAAAAACAATTGGCTGACTTGTTTACCAAATCTTTCCTACCAGGAAGGTTTGAGTACTTAGTTGAGTCAATTGGTCTTATTAATCATATTGAAAATTGATTTTTCTCTTTTGAAATGATAATAACCCTCCCTTATTTTTCTTAATCAAATCAAAGTTAAACTGTTAATGTTAACTACTGATTATGTATATTGTGTGTGTTAAATGAAAAAGAAAATACAACATCAAAATATGCAAAAACAAAGAGAAAATTATAAAATGAAAATACAAAAATAATAATTTAGTATTTATAAGTGCTAGGATTGTATATGCCTTTGTCATTTGTGGGAAATGATAGTACATTAGTTTATTCACTGGCATTCTTCACTCGCTAATAAACTTTGACATGATCAGATATGATTTGCACGTAAGATCATCTAATTACACTGAAAAAGTAGATTCTTGTGATTGAACTAAATCATCTATGCATTTGTGTGTGTCCATCTTAGTACTAAAGAGCTATCTTGACTTTTTTGATTGATTGCTTGTAAAGTCACAATCTCACACCTTGACTTAATATGTGGTACCATGAGATCTGTTTACTGCATCTGTTCACTTCTTTGTTATGAGTCATCATAGACCTAAAGTGACGAGATATCCTCTGTTGTAAGTCATTACAGACCTGGATATTCTCACCTGACGCAAAAGATGCCAATGTGCACAATCCTTTCTAAAGTCAAAACTGGATGCCCTATGATTCTTATGAATCATCTCTATCTATTTCTTTATGAAACGGATTCAGGGATTACCTAATGGCTTGTCCATGGTGGTTTTCTCAGGGATTATCAACTGGTTTAACCATGATGTTTCTCTTATTGACCTAAACATGAGATCTGGTATACATATATGACAGGTTTTTAAGTTGAATAAAAGTGGTTTCTTGCATACCTTGACGAGGGTTGAACACTCTAAGTCTAAGTGTGGATTACATAATGTCATATCTAATCCAACCTTAATAAATCCAAGAATTAAAAAAGTAAGTGTACTGATTCTTTTGCTAGAGCAGTCATTGTCTGTCCTTAGATCATGTGTCTCCTTTGCCGTGGGAACACTGACCTGGAACACTGACCTGGAACACTTTTTATTAGGATTTAATCGTTGTCTATGACTATTCACAATTTTTTTACTTCAATGTGTTGCTTATAATTATCTGATATGATCTCACTACAGGCATATAATTCAATGTGTAGAATTTTATTCTGCTTTATTTTGATTTTTGCATGATTTTTTTGTGTGCAGGCATGTTAATAATGAATGGTTTTACTTCAACTATTAAATTTTATAAACTTCTAAGTTTGGAAACTTAAAAGTTTAGAGGGAGTAAAGATGATAAAGAATTTATCAAAATAAATGTTTGGATGAAAAATGATGATGCAAAAATATTTAAAGCTTGTGTGTGTTTGAGATGTTTAAAAATGAACCTAAAAAGATTTAAAAATGTGGAAAAGCGTCGTGCAAAGAATTGAGAATGTTTGTCATTTTATGAAATTTTTCAGACTACAATGACAAGAAATGAATTTAAAGTTTTTGATCAAAAAGTCAAAGTTTTGTCAAAAAGTCAAAGTTTAGTCAAAAAGTCAAAGTATAGTCAAAAAGTCAAAGTTGAGTTAAAAAGTCAAAGTTTTGGTCAAATAGTCAAAGCATTAGTAAATTGTTCAAAGTTTGACAAAAGTTTGGAAATTTGTTTGACGAACAGTGAAATTAATCAAAATTGTGATTTGAATGAACTTGGTGAAAAATAATACAAGTGTTAGACGTATAAATGTGTCATGCGCCTAAATAGTGTCCATAAGTCTATGTTTAGCCGCATGATGAAACTTCAGTTTTATGTTAACTGTTAGATGTTTTGAGTAATCCTCATACGCCTAAACAGTGGTCATAAGTCTGAAATTCTTGGTTAAGTTTTGGGAGTTTTACACAATCTCATGCGCCTAAACAGTACCAGACATCTCATAAAAATAATTCAAAGTGTTAGGTATTTCATAATAGGTCATGTGCCTAAAGAGTGCTCATGTGCCTGTACAGTGCACATGTGCCTACATGTCTTTTAAACAAAATTGACCAAGTGTAACTCATGCGTCTGAGTTTCATACGCTTGAACAGGGGTAAAACGCCTGAACAGTGCCAATGCGCTTAGACCTCATTCGTCCAAACAGTTGTCATGCGCCAAAACATTTGTAATGCGTCTAAGGGTTTTTACACTTGTATAAATTCAACACTTGCTCAGAAATTCATTTCATTGAAACTTTTCATATTCTTTCACTCTACTCGTATTCTCTGTGTTTCGAACTCACTCAAATTCCATCTGATTACCCAGTTATACCAAGATTGTATGATCGCATAAGGTAATATCAGAGATTGCAATTAACATCATGAGTGTACATCATCGAATCAATGTATAATAACATCAATATCAATCGGGCGTTTGAACCCTATTTGGGCGTTCGAATAAATTTGAAATGATCGATTACTTGTGATTGTTTGTTATAAATGAAACTTGAAATTGTTTATGATAATGTATTGCGAACTTGTTAACATCATCAAAACAAGATTTTCATAAAAAGATTTCTGATGATTCAATGAGCTTCAGAGTTAAAATAATAATAAAATAATAAAATTAAAATGAATCAACATGTTACTGTTCAAATAAATAAAATTAACTGTTATTCATCAAATTCAAATGTATATCCAAATCAAATAGAAACAAATCTCTTAATCGATTTTATATCTTAAAATTTGATTAAATCATTAAATAATAAGTTCAAAATGAGTGAACTTTATTAAAAATAATCAAATTTTAAAATATAAAATTTTATTAAGAAAAACTAAAAGTTAGTGAAGGATTTATTTATTTTTAAACATTGATAAAAAAACTTAACTAAGTTGAAAACCTTCATACTAATTCATGTTTCTTTTGATTGACAAATGAATATTCTAAAGTTTGAGCCAAAGCACAATGTTGCTGCATTTCTTGATGAGGATGTTAGAGAAGCAAATGGATATGAAGACATGATCAGATTTCTGTTAAGAACCAGCTATCTCTATGCTATGTGTGCTAGACCTGCTATATGTGAGAGACTGATTAAAAAATTCTAGAGAACTACTGAAATTGATATAGATGATCAAGAAGAAAAGTTGTAAGAGGTTTTATTACAAATAATAGAGTGATTGAAGTATCTGAAGATTCTATCAGATCTACATTAAGATTGGGTGAAAATGAAGATCAAGATTTGTCTGACTGTAGTTTCAATGAGTGTAGAGAGATATTTATGTAGATAGGTCACCCAGATCAATTACCAAATAAGCAATTCTTTTGAGCTCGAGTTCACAGTCACTGGAAGCTGTTATGCTATATATTTCAGCAGTGCATGTCGAAAAGAATTATAGGATGGAACTCATTTCAACTTGATATAGCATCTCCTATGTAGCCGTAGCCACTAACAGAAGATTTAACATGGCTAAGTGGATCAAGAATGGAGTCATATTCAATTTGAAGAAGGGAAAGATGAATAAGTATTTGATGTACCCAAGATTTCTCCAATTGATTATATATGAAGAATACCCAAACATACATGCTTATGGAGTTCAAGGTGAAAGACCTATTTTGGAGCATATGTCTAAGATAGTTTACAAGAGGCTAGCACTGATCACTGGTGCTGCTAATGTTCCTATGTTTGAGTATATGAGAAATGTGGCTGATAAAATTGTTGATATTAACCAACAAAATTATCATTTGACTGAGGATGAGCCTGTGAATCCTAATGATCTTATTGAAGATGTTATAGAAGAAGTAGTTGAAGAATCTGAGGAAGATGATGATGATGAAAAAGACCATGTTGAGGATGATAACAATGATGATAACAATGATGATGATGATGAAGATCAAGGTGGTGATCAAGAAGATGAAATGGAAGGTGCTAATGATGAAATAATTTAAAAGATGGATAGTGAATAAACATTTTTGATCATGGAGATGATTATGAAGATGAAAAGAGTGCTGATGAAGGTGTTAATACTGAAATGAATGATCAACAAGATGATGATCAAGCAGCAAATGAAGATATTGAGAATGTTGATTTTAATCAAGCATTTGACTTTGATACTTTATGATCTGAGCCAATCATAGAGAATATTATTTTTGATGTACAATCTAAGAGTCCTGAAGTTGTAATTGTTGAAAAAGAACAAGAGATGAAACAATTAATAGATGCTTGTGTACAAATTGATCTGAATGATGATTTAGATGAACTTGAAGAGTTAAAGTCAAAGATTGTATCTCAAAATGAAGAAATTGAAAGGTTGAAGAAAGAAAATGAAATGCTGAAAGCTAATGATGAAATGAAGAATGTTATGATGGCTTATCTTGACGAGAAAGTAAAGATAATGTTTGAAGAAATTGAAAAGCTGAAAGTAACTTTACAAGTGCCTACAAAAGAAAGTGAAGTGCTTTCTGTTGAGAAAGAATCTACTAAAGAACCTAAAGAAACCATAACTGTAGAGTATTCTGAAGCTGAAAAAGGGAAAAGAAAGATGAATGAAGTTGAAACATCTACTGTTCCAGCTAAAGTTCAGAAGACAGTTGATATAGATGTGAATGAAGAGGAAGAAGAAGTACAAATGATAATAGAAGCACTTGATGGTATTGATACTGATCTACCTAATGAATGGTATGATGAAGTTTTAGAAGATGAAGATGTGTGTGATGTAGTTGACTCACCAATTGAAAATGTTCAAGATGATATTCCTATAAACTTTGAAGACAGATACAAGTATCTGGTCAAGAAAAAGTATAATAGAGTGTTTCTAGACGGGCTGATAGTAACTCAAATAAATGAAGAATATGAAAAGTGTGTGATAGCATAGTCTTCAGCACCGACAGATCCAAATGAAATCAGTCTAGACATGGTGAGTGGGTACAAATGAATGAAAGGATAAACATTGATGATATTCCTATGGCAGAATTGCACCACCCAAACCCTGAAGATATGAGCATACCCGCTTTGAGAATATGGTGCAGTCAAGGAATTATCCAAGAAAAAGACTGAACAAGCTTTAAGGAGAATCATAAAGAAGGCCAGTGAGAAGCTTCCAAGAAACTGAGAAGATGTACAACAAGATGATCATTCTGGATATGGATAATCCTTAGTATCTTGAAATCACCAAAAGAACAAAAATGCTGAAGCCTCAGGAGATTATGTCAATAGAGTTGGTGAGAAAAACTCATGAACATAGAAAAGAGCTATTGGATATGTTTCCAAATGTTGAAAAGCAAGGTTACAAAGTCTCTATATATAAAAAACAGTTATGGAATAAAGCTAGATCAACTGGAGATCTTGTGAGAAATGTGCTTCAAATAGGACAATCAATCTCTGAATTGCTGAATGCAATGATTGTGCCTGATAAATCCAAAGAGGTGAAAATAATTGCATGGAAATATGATGAGATTTTTGATGCGTTTCTTATCAAAAGAGTTAATGTTATTTGCGATGTATATCATTTCTACTCAAGTATCATTGCCTTACCTGTGCAAGACTTAAAAGAATTGCATAAGTTACCACTGATCAATATTACAAAGGCTGAAAGAGGAGAAGTGTTTGTGAAGTTGCTTGATAGAGGTATATCCAGGATGCCAACATTTTTTAAAACTCGTTGTGATCAAGAAGATAAAAGTTATTTTGCTAAGATGAATAAGAAGTCAAAGAAAGGTGAGACCAGTGAGGAAATGGATTATTGTTACTTTGAGAGGTTTAGTGATAAGTATTTTGAAAAAGTAACAAATCCTAGATTGAAAGTTATAGATGGTACACAATCATCAAAACCAATTCTAAGATGGTTTTATGATTCATCTACTTTTCATATGAAGCTAGTGAGAAACTTGGATGATTGGGATAATGACATGATTAGTCTGTTTGGTGTGTTTGAACTCAAACTTCTTCATCCTAGTTATATCTCATTCCTGTCCGATCAATCTTTTGAAGTTGTATCATCAGTAGAAGCAGAAAATGATAGAAAATAATTTTTGACAATTATAAAAGTAATGAATGCTGCTACGGAGAGGATTTCTTTGAGGAAAGCAATGGCTTATGCAAACATAGTAAAGAAAGATATAGAAGATATTGAATTCATGAGAATCTCTCGCAAAGGAGTGCTGGAGATCTACACAAAAGAAAATCCAAAACCAATTGAAATGTATGCTAATGCGGATATTGCATGATTATCCAAAGAAACTCTGTTGATAATGGATGATATGTATATTAAGACAAATGACTCCAAGCCAGAGCAAGGAATTCTAGCTGGGAAGTTCAAGTCTTCAATAAAGAAAGCTCTTAAAGAACTAGAGCTGTAGAAAGAGAAACCAATGTTCAAGATTAAAGAAGAACTTGAAGACTATTTTGGCTGAAGACAAATGCGAATCTTAGGGGGAGTATTGTTAGAAACCTAGAAAGATTAGCATTTTTGTCTTTAGATAACTTTTGTCATGGTTTAAGGACTTATTGTGTAAATATATGTTCCTTTTTCATACAATTGAAACTATTAGTTACTATTGGTGGTATTGGTCTTGTACTCGCATTAGTCCACGCTTGTTACTCGCACTTTTTCTATTATACTCTTATTCATATAGTTTATACGTATTGATCATATTTGCTATAGTATGAAGATGTATACTTAAGTAGCGTAAGATGTATAGGCTAATGAACTACTCTTACTAATAAGAATCTTAGATACATATTATCTATAGGAAGTAAATGATTATTTACTATGTGTAATAGTATAAATTATAACCCTGGATATAATAAAGTATGAACAATTGATGTCTGTTATGAAAAAGTAATAAGGATGAAAGATAACAATAATTAAAGAAAGTAAATAGGCCAGTGTACAGAAAGTCTTGCAAGCACTAAAAAGAAATTTACATTCATTGTATTCTCGCTTGATAAAGGAGTTTTCCTTATGCATTCCCACCTAATGTTGATACATATGTACCTAGTTTAGGAGCTTAATGTAAAATGTCTATCATGTCTTACTTATATGTACTTGAATGGGTATGAATGAAATACAATGTGTGGTTGATGCTTATAATGTTTAATATTCCATTATTTATTGTGTGATAACTTATAGTGAACTAACTATATAGGTTGTGGTTATTGTATATAATCTTCGTCAATAATGATTGAGAAACATGTTCAAACTTAATCGTATGATGTTCTCATGCGAATGGACCATGCTAATGGACCATACGCATGAACACTTCATGCTATTGGACCTGTCGCACAACTGAACCAGGAGACTGGATCAGTCGCCCAATTGAGACATAAGATTGACTTAGTCGCACGACTGGATCTTCAGTCGTGCGGATAGATCAATCACATGATTCAGTCTCACGACTGAACCATGCTAATGGTTCTGTCATGCGATTGGAAGACCCTAACCTATAAATACCACCTAATTCGTGGAAAACATAACAATTCGAATACCTACGCACATAATTGTACCCTAGCCGTCTAGAGACTCAAGAAAACCCGTTCCAAGATCATTGTTCGCAGTGCATTGTGTTCTAATCATTCTTAACGTTTCCTTAATCGTTAGATTGATCTGAACTGCGTTCTCCCTGATTGGATCGCCAATCAAATAGGATTTCGCACTATTTGATTTGGTATACTCGCAGAATCAGTTAGTACTCCGTACGTAAACGGTCCTAACAAGTGGTATCATTTCTCCGGCTCTTGACTTTACGGGTGATTTGATCGGTTTTGGTGTAAAAATCATGTTCTTCGTTCAAAAAACACCATCTTTTTAGTGAAACAATGTTTTCGACGTCTACATATCCAAAAGTTCACATTTTTCGGCTTACGGCAGATGAGGGTTCGTGAAAAATCGTATTTTTGTGTCAAAGTACCAAAAACCCTCGAATTTTCAAAACCAGCAGCCTTCAGTCACACGATTGACTCAATCGCATGACTAAACTCATTCTCACCTCTCATACGCATGATTGAACTCAGTCGCCCATCCATTCATATGACTGAACAATCCCTTTCTCATTGTTCATCCGCATTTGCCCATTCGCATGATTGTTCATCCGCATTTGTCCAATCGCACGATTGGCTCATTTGAATTTGTTCAATCACATGATTGACTCATTCGTACTTCTCCATTCGCACTAGTGAATAAGTTTCAGTTTGAAGTTCAAAGTTAATAGAGATGGAAGATCAGTACTCAACATTTACTGCCGGTAGGGACTCTCGTATCCAGAATCTATTGCTTCTGGAAAATGAAATTGGGAATCACAATAAGCCCCCAAAACTCATAGCATTAGATGATTACCCACAATGGAAGCAAAGGTTTGAGATATACCTAAATGGAGTTGATCCCAATCTGTGGGAATCAATCGAGACAGGTTATAGCATGCCGGTTGGTGCTGATGGGGTTAAACTTACATTGGGCGGCATGACTGATAGCCAGAAGGTAAAATACAATGCTGAGAAGAAGGTGTATGCTTTGTTGACTTAGTCAATTCCTAAGGATATATTCCATCATTTTTCTGAGAACAAACAAGCCATTATGGGAGGCTCTGGAAAAACGGTATGACGGAAATGTGACGTTGAAGGCATTAAGGCATAGGCTTTGAAGAAGGAGTTTGATAACTTCTCTTCAATAGGAAAAGAGAGCCTGGATGACATCATCGACCGTTTCTACCACATGATGAGTGAGCTGCACACTCCTGGGGTGACCATGTTCATGGAAGACAAGGTGTTGACTTTCGCAGATGGCTTGCTTGAGAAGTGGGTTTCATTTGTGTCAAATCTAAGACAATGATCTGTTGGCAAAGTTGGATATTAATAAATTCATTTTGAAGCTGAGAGAGGAAGAATTGAGGATGAGGTACAAGTCTCAGAAAGGATCATACGATCAGAACCCGTCACTTCATAACTCATCTCCCACTCAAACAAGTTCAGGAGCACCACTTCAAACGACATTCGTGTCTAGTTCAACAGCTCCTTCCCAAGCCACTACTTCAGGATCTGACACGTCAGGGTCATCTTGCACCCAACATATAGCACCTGAAGCAAATACTACGTAGTTGAAGACCGAGATTCTCGGTTATTACTATAGAGGTGGTAAACGAGCATTTGGATCTCCTAGCAATGGTAGTTCACTCCTATGATAGTCTAGTTGAGGGGAAGATTGGAAACTGCCATCTCGCCATGAAGACTATGAGTAGGTAGATGAAACTGAACTCGAAAGAATGGATATCATGTGGGCGTTGGCTAGTGCTGTCCAGAGGGCGAAGAAGTTTGTGAAAAAGACTGGACAGAACTTGATAGCCACCAAAGACACTACCTTTGGTTTTGATAAAACCAAAGTTACCTGTTCTAACTGTGGAGAAAAGGGGCATTTCAAGCGTGAATGTGTTAAGCCCAAGAAGACAGGAAATGGTAATCCATTATCCACCTTCAGTCGTCAAGACAAACCCACAAGTTGTGCTACATCGTCAAGCAAGGATACTAAGGCCTTGATTGCACAAGACAATGAAGGGCAAGATTGGACCTTTCATTTTGTATCTCTGGGAGAATCCAACATTGCTTGTGTTGAGGGTTTGGATGATGACTCTACAAGCGAAGGTGAAATCGTAGTGGAACTAGTGATGTCAAATAATGAAGATGCTGCGAATGTGGTCAATCACCTGAGTGAAGAGGGTCTCAGAACAACTTGTTTAGAATCACCAGCACCTGAACAGTCAAACTCTGCTATGATGGCTGAGTCAACTGAATCATCTCAGGTAAGTACCAATGACCAACATTTCGATAGTCATGCTTGTAATGAATGTAATAAATTTAGAGAAATCATAGATTCAAAATTTTATAGGTTATTAGATCATAATGATAGCTTAGTAATGACTTACAACTATGCACTGAAGCTAATCGGATTTTAAAACAAAATGAGCATAGTGATAAAGAGAAGATAGAACTTTTAAACAAACAACTACGGGAAATTGAGGTTGTTGCTTCTAACCAAGCAAATGACATAAAGTTCTATTTAAACTCCCTGGAAGAAACTAAGAAAGAAAAAGTAGTTTTGGAAGTCAAAGTCAACTCATTAAAACAAAAATTGCATAGTTGGACAAGTTCTTCTCACATAGTCCAACACTTAGTGAAAGAACGTAACAACAGGAAGGGTTTGGGTTACAAATTGGTTCCACCACCACATGAGATCTTATTGAATGCTAAATATTGACCAATAAATAACAATCCAATCAAGAATCATGTGGTGTCCACTCCTCTAGTTAGTGATCCAGAATCCACGAGTAAATCGGTGGAATCTGTCGCTAAACAGAAGGAGGCCACTTTAAAATCTAAAGGTAAGATGCCTATTGTCAATTTGGATGAACAATTTGAAAAGGTTAAAGTAAAGTTAGGTTCAAACATGTCTATTTCTAAACCCAAAAAGACCAAACATGTTAACCAACCACGTGCACCATGTCTTAGTCCAAATAAACAAAAGGATAAAGATGTTAAAATGGTTCAAACAATGAATTTTGTTAAAGGAGCTAAAACATCTAAACACAAAGTGTCAAAACCCAAACAGACTAAACTCACACCTGTGTCACACACTTCCCCACAGAAACTGTTAGGGGCCGTGTACTGGACGGAGTACTAACTGATTCACGTGTATACCGAATCAAATAGTGCGGAATCCTATTTGATTGTTGATCCAATCAGTGAGAACGTTAACCCGATCGATATAAGATAATCTAAACGTTAAGAATGAATAGGAATCGATCAAGAATGATCTATGAACTTGGACTGGCTTTCTTGGCCGTTCTGGACGGCTAGGGTATGTGTAGGAGTCAAATTCTTTAAGGTGTTATGTTTTTACACGAATTAAGTGGTATTTATAAGTTATAGTTACTCATTCATGTGACTGAACCATTAGCATGGTTTAGTTGTGCGACTGAGTCATGCGGTTGATCCATTCGCATGACTGAGAGTTCAGTTGTCCGACTGAGTTAATCTCATGTCACAATTGTGCGACTGATACAGTCTCCTGGTTCAGTCATGCGACTAGTTCATTAGGATGAAGTTTTTCATGCGTATGGTCCATTAGTATGGGCCATTTGCATGAGAACTTCATATGACTAAGTTTGAATATATTCCTCAATCATTCTTTGACTATGATCTATTCAAACAACCACAAAACTATATAGTGGTTCAATATGCATTAATAAATGATAAACACTAAATCATACACTGAAACATTAAACATTAAGATCAATAACCACATAATACGTCTCATTCAACTCATATATTTCATTTACATTAAGGACATGACATACATATTACATTAAGACCGTAAACTAGGTACATATGGATCAACAAACTCCCCTTTGGACCTAGTTTCTATCATTGTTTGGCATCCTTCATTAGCTCGCCAAACTTCTTATGCCTCTCCTCGACTGTGACTCCAGCGTGTATCTCAAATGCAAAGGAGAGTCTTATTACGTTCTAAATTGGGGGGCCTGTATAATATCCTGAGGATCATAGAATAGTGGCCACCTGTATAAAGTATAAACAACATTCGCTGACAAGTTGGTTAGCCACATTGGGTCAAATACCCGTATTGTCTCCATTTTTCTCCCTTTCTGTAATACTATGACCGCTTCTCCTGTACACTAGTCATAATACCACCACTTGAAGTGGGGAGTGAAGTCCTGTGGCATTTCCCTTAATGGAATCTTAGACATAGTACGCGGAGGACTCCACTTCAACACCACTTTGGGTTTCCCAGTCCTTGGGTCCACCACTGACCTTCGAATATACCTCGTCGGTTGTTGAGGCTTGAAATAACCCATCGTGTGTGGTATTCTCTCTTCAACGCAGCTTCAAACCAGCCTGACATCTTCCTGGGGTCAGCATACAGTAGGTTCAGGCGTGCCAATTGGTTGAGCTCAAAACTAGGAAGAGTCTTTAGATCATGTGGAAATCTAAGTACTCGATTGCCTTTTCCCTTTTCACTGCATATACATTCAGATCCTCAAAGTAAGTCCACGCGATTATCTTGCCAAACACTGAAGATGCTTCTTGACTTTGTAGAGCTGGGCGTAGGCACTCGGCTTTGTCGCTGTGCGTTGGGCATGGATCTCTGCAAAACAAGCCGCTCATTCAGCCTTTTTGTTTTCAACATCAGCGTCCATGGCTTGGGCTTGGCTCTGTTTTATCGTCTACCTCTCCATCGTATCCAATTTAACATGCATATCACTATCGAGTGTATCTCCAAAATCAGGGACCACATTCCCTCTCGATCAGTATATTCTGGATAGTGCTGTGCTGTGTTGTCTTCAATCTCTATCTCATCAACATCATTGAGCTCGTCATCACTAGAAACATCGACGATAGGGTCATCCTTAACCAATTCATCCGGGTTTAACCGGAACATTTCTGCGAGTTGCTCATCAGTGAGGTTGTGAATAATTTATCCTTCTTGGGAGTATACTTACAGACCTCCTGACAATCCCTTGCAGATCAAGTATCATTGTGAGATGAGACTTGATCTGCTGAAGGGGAGCAACATCGTAGTCATCTCGCTAATAATGTGGATTTGCTTGATTTAAAACATTTAACACATCATGCATCAGTAAATAATCAAGACATTAAACATTAAATATATATGCATAAACATGCAAACACATAAGTTTAATACAATATTCAAATTACACATGATTTAAATTACACAAAACTCTATGCATTACTTTTGTCTTGGATCATGTGTTCTTCTGCTGTCGGGGCTAATGTCGAGACACCTGGATCTTGAGTCTTTTTGGTCCGCCTCTCACTAGCTTCCTGTGCACCCGAAGCAGATGACTCTCCTCCTCCTTCAGTGTCTCCTCCATCCTGATCATCACCATCATCATCATCATCATCATCACTATCATCATCATCACTATCATCACCATCATCACCGTCTCCCTCTCTGATCTTCAGAGGCTCATCCTTGTGCCCTTAAGTTTGAGCAGGATGGTCCTTTTGGCATCCTCCAACTCTCGATCTTCTTAGTAGATAACATATTTTGCTCCTTGAGTTGGGAAATCTCTTGACTCTGAGCAGCCATTTGCTGAGCATGCTCCTCAATCTGCTGTGCCTGCTGAGAGATCTACTATGATTGTGCAATAGTAAGATCCACTAACTATCGGAGCTGAGCAGTCTTCTCGTCATCGGCTTCTAACAGCTTCAGCACCATACGGTTGAGTGCTAAAAGTTGTTCCTCTACCCCACTAGGAGGTACAGATGACCCTGAGGGAAAGGATGGGTGATATGATGGTCCTGCCTGGGGCTAGAGGTTGTGGTGGTGGTAGTGGTGAATATGGGAGGTGGTATGTGTGTGGTTGGTGATGGGTAAGCGAAGTGATGGTGAATGTGATGTGGGGAAGTGGTGAGTGGCTGAGGTAGTGGTGGTGTGTGTGGTGGCAGTAGTGGTGATAGGTGTAATGGTGGCAATGGTGATGGGGGAGTGGTAGAGGTAGTGGGTGGTGTGGTAGAGGTGGTGGCTATGGTGGTGGTGGTGATGAAGGTCATCCTCCACTTCTTCGTCTTCATCCCATGGGGCTAAGCCATCCTTTTCCTCCTCATCCCCCTTGAGGTGGATGCTCCCCCTGGGATGCTGCTGGGCTGACCTGGTGAGTAGCTGGGGTCGGCTGCAGTCTCCCCAGACTTGCTAGGGTATCCTCCAACCTCCCGAATGCCTAGGTCGGTGGCAACCACCCTGCTACCCACTATCCAGGTTAGGGGATCCTTATCACTCTCTTCCTCCTCATCAGGAGGATAGAAATCCTGATGGAAACTGGCAGTGGTGGCATCTGCATGAGTGGTGTTGGAGGTGTAGTATGTGCAGTGCGGCCCTAGAAACAGCGGGGCCAGAATCTCCACCAGTGTCACCATCATCATCATTGGAGTCATCAGATGGAAGAGCAATCTGCTAAACATCTGAATCACTCTCCTCGTGGCGCCACTAACGCCTTCCCGGCGCCATGTACTCCTCCCGGGCCAGATGCCCGAATAGTCTCATTACAGGGGGTTTGACTTGCTTTCCCCTATAGACATTCATGCGGCCTTGTGTAGTGTCATCCATCACCTCAAGTGATACCGCATCGTGGCTCTCCTTAGGCAAGAAAGGCAGCTTCTCATCGATAATCATCTGTAAGAATCTTGGGTACATACAGAAGCCCTCCTTGATTTTGGCCTCAAGATTCTCTATCAGGTATGGAAAGATCATGCTGGAGAAGCTAAAGGGGTGGTTCAACACCAGTGCCCACGTAGACATTTTGGATCTGGTCTAATAAGTCATCAAAGCCACCCCTCCTCGAAGCTATGCACTTCAGTATCACGTGTGCCAAGTACTTGAACTAGGGACACGGTTGCTTTTGTTTAGCACACATGCATTTATGTCCCCAGAGTACTTCATCCTGAGGAAGAATCCCCTCACTGTCAGAGGGTGTAGTCTGGTTGGGTGATCAACATCCTCACCCAGATCCAGTAACCCGTCGAATATCTGCAGCAGTCACTTTTATGTCTTGCCTAAATATAGTACTCCTGATGCAGTAGGGCTCACGAGATTGATCAACTGATGCACCCTCCCAGAAGGCCTGCTGGATAGACTTGTAGGGAGTGCATGGTGTAGATATGGCTCGGTGTATCCGTCATCTCTTGAGGAACACAATGATGCCAGCAAAGTCGGTTGCATTCCGAGTGGTGGCGTCCAGACGAGCACAATATTGTGGTTGGTGTTGATGGTCCACCGATTAGCCATCAATCTGTAACACAACAAGCATACAAGTTAGATCATCACACAATAGAAACCATTTCAAATTAACCTGTTTGATCAGTCTGGTTCAATCGTACGATTGAACTTACAACTGGGTTCAGTCGTTTGATCTAACATGCGACTGAATACAATCGGGTGACTTATCTTACGACTGAGTTCAATTGGGAGACTGAGCCTGTGGCTGGTTCAGTCAGCCAACTGAGCTCATACACATTGTTCATTCGGCCGACTGAGTCATTTCTCCAGCTCAGTCGTGCGATTGTAGTTTATCCGGGTGTCTAGTCGCATGACCTACTGTCTGTTCGATTCAGATTAAAATTTTGAGCAAATCTTAACAATAGACATCGTGGTTTGGCTCATTAGACTCGCAATAACCCTACTTAACATCTAATAACCTTGATTTCAACATTTTACTTAGTTTTATTAGTTAATTCGTTCAACTAAGTTTCGGTTCTTGGTTAGGGCCGAATTCCTTGATTTAGGGCACAAATCGATTGGGATTAAGGTAGGTAGCACCGCATTGTACCTGTATAACAACCAGCAATCGTCAGAATCTTGAAATTTGAAGTCAAGTAAGGTCAGAAGAAATTTTGATAGAGTAACGACTCGATATGCGATTTTAAGGCGATTGGGTGTGGTGAGTATGTGCTATCCACTATGGCCCTATTTATTTGAATCTGGTTTCAATTGGGCAACTGGATCCATTCGCTCTTTTCATTCGGGCGATTGGATATCAATCGTGCGATTGGTTCAGTCGATCACTTTCGTCGGCCGACTGGGTTTCAGTCGGGCGACTGACTCATTCGGAAAACTCCATTCGGGTGACTGGCTCAATTTTGTAAGCCATTCGTGTGAATGGTTCATACTCATGCTCCATTCGGTTGTCTAGTGCATAAGTATGGTCCAATGGTACGACTAGTCCATACTCATGGTCCAGTCGTGCGAATGGATCATACTTATAGTTTTGACTTTATGACCATTTGACATTTACCCCATTTACTATTTATTGAATATTTTGAGCATTCAATCATCTCAGACATGATCATTTTAACGTTGAAAACTTTTAATCACCTCAATCGTGATCTTTTTAAGCAAAAAACATTCTATCACCTCAGATGTGACCCATTTAACATTTTAACACACATTTGGTCACCTCAGACGTGACCCTTTTAACTAATTTAATCCCATATTCAATTCCATGACATAGTCCGACTTATAACTCTAAATTGAGTAGACATCCGGTAAATTTCCGTTACCAAACTCCGTTAGTTCCGTTAAGTCTTGTATACATGTGTCGTGAGCACACACTAGTTGTCGTTTAACATTGGTGACCTAATAATAATGGATAATGTTAATTTGATGTGAATCTAAGTGATTATGTGAGTATTGGGTTATGTCTATGTGTTTACACATTTTTAAAAGGCTAATTAGAAAATTAATCGCGTAACGCGGAAACGTGCCTATTATCGTATGTCTTGTGTTTTTATAAAGATAAGATATATAATGATTTTCATAGTTTATATCTTTATATTATGAAGTTAAAAACACTTTACAAAGAGTTTAAAGCCTAGTTTTTATAAAATACAAATTACAAGGGTTAAAATGGTAAATATGTAAATTAAAATTTAATAAAACAACTCCAAACCCTAGCCCACCCACCCTTCGGCCGCAAACACTCCCCAAACACCCCTCCCTTTGCGATTTCGATCAAGAACAAGTTAGAAAGCACCATTTGATTCGATTTCAAGGATTACAACACATAGGAAACATCAATTTCAAGCAATTACACGTTTAAAGGTTATGTTTTTCAAGTTTTTATGAGTTGTTCAGGTGGCCGAATCTTGGTTGCGAAATTGACCTTCATGAGGTCGAATTTGATGTTGTTTGGTGATGTTAGTATGTTAGTTAGATTGAATACATGTTAGTTACGTCGATTATGCATGAATTTTATTTTTTTAGTGGATTGATCATGAACTTTGGATATGAAGCAAACCCTAGTTCTAAAATGCCATGATTATGCATGATGGATGATTGTTTGATGAATGTTTGATGATTAATAGGTTGTATGAATGTTAGAATACATTGATTATGCAAGAAAGTTGGGATTTTGATGCGTTGTTCATAGGTTACTAAGAATAGTAACTTTATTTTGCATGTAATGTTGAATTATGGATGGTATGATGTATGGATGTATTCATGATGATGATTAGATTCTAGATTGTTGTTATGAATGCTAGAAATCTTTAATTTGATGTTGTTTTTCATAGCTTGCCAAAAGTATAACTTTTGTTTATGAAGATTGTTAGATTATGGTGTTTAGGTGTTGTTGATCATGTCTAGATATTGTATGGAGCTTGAAATGGTATATTATGATGAATTCATGAATACATTGGATGGTTATAGTTGTTGGGATGTACTTTCCCAAAAGGGAAACTTTATTTGCCTAAAGTCTGAAAAATGATAGCTTGAACATGTTTGGGATGTTAGGAACATGTTAGTATGATCATGCATAGATTCTAATGTGGTATAACATGGTAATTTGGTTGTGTAATGTCAGGGTAATCATGAATGATATTTGGACATTTATGATCATGTATGATTTGGATGTTGTTTAGTAGTAGGACATCATGTTTGGGACTGGTAATTGATTGTTGTGATGTTGTTGAATGCAATGCATATGGATAATGAATATGGTTATGATCATCATACATGCGTGCGAATCTGAGGCCCCTACTTAGTAGGATTGGCAGGGTTTAGGATGTGAAGTCGTGAGTGGCTTCACATGGCATGTAGTGAGTGGTTTGATCTCTGTGTGACATGTTAGTTGTGTATAACTAGTGGTTATGTTAATGTTCTAGATTCGCATGACTTGTATGATACTAGGTTGAATGATGATCTAAGTGTTACACCTGGATGATATAGCATACATATGATGTATTTGAATGTTAACAATACATAACATATGTGTATGATTACTTGAATGGTTTACAACACATAAAGTCACCAACGGGTCAAATGGGTCAACTAGGTCAAACATTGTCTGTTTTGTTTGAAATCTTGAGTCCTTGGTTGTAGTGTACTTAGGGTTTCACATGTTCTTTGATTACACGTACTCACGCACTTATATGATCTAGGTAACCTCTGAAGGTTGTCTGTCTATTCTGTTTGACAAGTCAAACTCTGTGTATCTAAACGCATATCAGGTGAGTTCATGCCCCACTTTTTATTTACTCTCTTGGGGGAGATAGCATGCTGGTAAATCACGAACGCTTTATAAATTCAAGTTGTGTACAATATTATATAGTGTTGATATCATGGAAAAGTCCTCACACTTTCGAATTGTTAATATTGAATAGTGGGGAAATTTGGGTAGTACTACTGGGTCTGACGAGCCCCACCTGCGTGACTCGAGGTCAAGCGGGTCCAAGTTGTCCTAATGAACATTGTCATGACCTGTTAAGTCGTGGCAGGAGGCAACAACGTAACACAGTCAGCTTCAATTGCGAAATCACTATGAAATAATATTTATTGTTAATGGACTAGCTATCTGTTACAATACGCTACTTGTACATCTCTATTATTAAACTGTTTATATTTGAATATCTCTGGAACTCACCAACCATTGTGTTGACATTTTTAGTATGCTATTCTCAGGTCATTAGCTTGCTTGCCATAGGAGAACTGCATGGTCCACTGCATTCTATGACACGGTCTTCAAGACAATTTTATCATTTTAATAGTTATTGATTTCTCTTTTGGGATTGGCACGTGTTTTGCCACAATTATACTTTTATTATTTTGGGTTGTTTTCTAAACGCTTCCGCGCTGTTTAATTTAATTACTTGGGTTGATTTCATTTAAATTATAGCATATAGAGTCGTTCTGAGTAACTATTGACTGTGATCCTGGTTTGTTCACACGCCTCGCGGTAAAACTCCGCAAGTGGATTTTTGAGGGTGTGACACCTCAATCGTGATCTTTTTAAGCAAAAAACATTCTGTCACCTCAGATGTGACCCATTTAACATTTTAACACACATTTGGTCACCTCAGACGTGACCCTTTTAAGTAATTTAATCCCGTATTCAATTCCATGACATAGTCCGACTTATAACTCTAAATTGAGTAAATGTTAAAACAAAACAAAAGAACTAACATTAAAAGACAAAACTAAAAATGTTTTTGTGATTTTGTGTGAGGTGAAATCCTAAGATAGAAATCTAACAGATTTATTTCTTGAACAGGCAGCTTCAAGTTATTTTGACCATAAGTGGAACGATTCAATATGGAATCATAAATGTAATCAAATCATTTAGGACATGTTAGCAAAATCATTTGATGCTAGATTCTTGTTTTCGTAGAGAGTCATTATCAAATTAAAGAAATCATACTAGTACTATAAGACGCACACATTGATTTGGACTTTCAAGAATTGCAGCCATGATGATTGTCAGTATACTTGTCCACTTAAATCCATACACAGACTTTTGACATAGATTGGTGATACATTAGGTTAGTTTATTTCAACAAGTATTTGTGGATCCCACGCTATATGGTAATCAACATTCCGCAGGAGATTTTTGAGCGGTCTACGAGTATTTTGACAAGAAGAAACTATTCTTAGAGCTTTCAAAGAGAAGCCAAGCCTCTGGTCAGTGCCACCGCACATCAGACAGGCGGCAAACAACAATGAATTCTAGAATATATAGATTATGCTTATTCTCAGGTTAGTGCTACCGCACAACAGAGAGGCACATAACCTATCTTCTTATTTGAGCAATTTATTCTTGTTGCACAGATCGCACCACAACACAGGTTATCAGTTTGATTGCTTTTTGCATTTTTCATCATGTGCTTTGCTCATATTTTGGTCATCCGCACACATTTGTGGCGTTTTTATCTTGCTCGTCACCCCTTATTGGAACTCTGTTGATTGTGTTAACCAGGGATAAGATGATGACCCACAACTTGTTGAACAACTTAGTTTGATCTTGGGATCACCAATGAGGTATATTTATCTATTGTGTTGAATCTACCGACACATCATCTAATGGTCTAGCAACCTCTAGGTCTACTTTCTCCGTGTTACCTTAGTACTAGCTAGTTTTATATCATTTTCCTTTTATTTTTGCTTAGACTTCTCAAGCTTATACTTTGAATTTCGCATCTCATTCAATTTAAATCTTTTAAATTCCCAAAATCTTTGTTCTTGTGTACTATCATTTTCGATAGTCGTTGAATCGATATCTCAGATACGATCTCATTTCTTACCTATTCTCTTCCCTCGTTGTTTTTAGTACTAACTTAACCTATTCTCCCCCTAAAATTCTAAAACCGTAAGCGATTTGTGTTTTTAGGATTTTAATAGGGGAAGAGATAACTTTAATAATAATTAATGAAATACAATAAACAAGAATAAAAGAAAATAAAAGACAATAAAATAAAAATGGACTTTACGCATCGGACTAGACCTGTTCATCGTCAGGAATTACATCACTTTTCTTTTTAACGCCGTTGACCTCTAACAAATATAGAAAACGTGGTTTATCAACGGCTTTTGTATAGAGGTCAGCACGTTGAAAATCCGTATTTATTTTAACAACATCGATTAGATTGTTTTCAAAGCAATCACGTATAAAGTAATATTTTATGCCGATGTGTTTGGTCTTAGGATGTTAGACATGATTTTTAGTAATGGCTATTGCAGCAGAATTATCAACAAATATAGGGGTGTTAGAAAATTTCAAACCGTAGTCCCACATCTGCTGTTGAATCCAGATGATTTGAGAACAGCAGCTTGCCACAGCAACATATTCAGCTTCACAAGTTGATAACACAGCTGATGTCTACTTATTACACTGCCATGTGACTAATCTTCTCCCAAAAAATTGACAACCTGCTGAGGTGGATTTGTAGTTCATCTTCCAGACGCCATAATCCGAATCATTGTACGTGGTAAGCTCGAAGTCATCATCATGAGGATACCACAACCCAAGTGTTGGTGTACCCTTCAGATAACGAAATATCCTTTTGACCCCAATAAGATGGTTAACTTTTGGTTTTGCCTAATATCTTGAACAAAGACATGTTGCATGTATAATATCCGGTCTTGAGGTAGTGAGGTACATGAGGGATCCAATCATTCCTCGGTACATGGTGGCATCAACCAGATCACCATTCTTGTTGGGTGCTACATCATGGTTTGTAGTAAGTGGAGTCCCAGCTGCGGAAGCATTCTCCATGTCAAAGAAACTGAGAATATCCCCTACATACTTGGTCTGATGTAGAAATATTCCTTTTGGTGTTTGATCCACCTGTAACCCAAGAAAGAACTTCATCTCTCCCATGGCACTCATTTCAAATTCTACCTTCATTACTGCTTCAAATTCTTTACATAATTCATCGTTCTTGGAACCGAAGATTATGTCATCAACATAAATCAGAACCAGCAGCAGATCACCATCCTTTTCTTTGATGAACAATGTACAGTAAATTACACCTCTGCGAAATCCGTGTATCACTAGGTGAGTTGAGAGTTTTTCATACCACGTCTCGGTGCTTGGTGAAGCCCGTAGAGAGCCTTATCCAGCTTGTAAACTCTGTCCCAATGATATGGATCCTCAAGTCCTTCGGGTTGACTGACATACACTGTTTCCCGGATTTCACCATGAAGGAATGCACTCTTTACATCCAGTTGATAGACTTTAATATTCATGTAAGAGGCATAGACTAGGAAGATATGGATGGCTTCCATTCTCGCCACAGGTGCAAGTACTTCATTGTAATCAATCCCCTCGACTTGTCGAAATCCTTGAACTACAAGTCGAGCCTTGTTCCTGATGATGACACCTTGGTCATCTTTCTTACATTTTAATACCCACTTGGTTCCAATGACTTTAGCACCTTTAGGTGTATCTACTAGTGTCCATGCACCTAACCTCTTAAAATGAAGAAGTTCTTGCATGGCACTCACTCATGCCTCATCATTTAGGGCTTCACTGATGTATTTTGGCTCGAACTGAGACACAAAACAGCGGTATGCACCATCATGAAGATACCCTTTTTCCATTACCAAGGCATAATCAGCTGAATACAACTGATTTTGTGTTTGAACTCCTAATTTGACATCCCCAATGACATTGTCCAAAGGATGATAGACATTTAGGCGTGATCCAGGAGTGATGGGAACAACTACCTCAGAATCAAGATTATGAACGTTTGGTTCCGTAACGGACGCAGTAGGAGTGTGAGGTTCCGAAGACTCAGAGACATCAATGTTAGATGCTTGTGGGCTTGCAGTAGTAGGAACCTATTGCTCCTGAGTGTCCTGATTATTCTCCATGGACTCATCATCAGAGGAAGAGTCACTTACCTCAAGTGCTCCCCCTAAGTGGGTAGGTGATTCACCTTGTGAGCCAGATGATGTAGAGTCCTGTGATGGTGTGTTAAGACATCATACATCATTTTAGCTGCTAACTTATCATCATAGATGGAGAGAGGGATGTTGTAGGACTTGAAGAATCCATCATAGTCGAAAAAGAAGGCGGGTCCTTTTCTAGTAGGAGGGGTGGTGTATCTCTAAACATCGACGTACACTACACCTCTACTTGACCGTTGAGTTGTTGTAAACTCTCTTATTCGGTATGTTGTATCTTAGAAAGATGTCCTCTTCAGCCTCTTGCTAAACGTTCCTTCTTGAGTTTTCTTCAGTAGGGTGCACGGTGCGCCAAACGGTTCGAGATACTCTAGATTTGGTTTACGTAGTTGAAGTAACTAGTAACACGTCTTGCCATGGCGTTTGACTACCAGAACTTGATTAACGTGTAACACACATTTGCAGCTGCCTCATTCCAAAATTGGATAGGCAGTTTCGAGTCTACTAGCATCGTCCTTGCAGTCTCTATCAAGCTTCTGTTCTTCCTTTCAGCAACCCCGTTCATCTGTGGAGTGTAGGCAGATGTGAACTGATGTACAATTCCCTTTTCCTTGCAGAATGTCTCCATCCATTGGTTCTTGAACTCTGTTCCGTTGTCTAAGCAGACTTGTCTCACCTTTAGCTTGTAGAGAGACTCTAATGTAGTTACCATTCTTTGAATGACTCAAATGTTTCTGATTTTGATTTCAGAAACATCACCCAAGAGAATCTTGAGTAGTCATCTGTAACTACATAACAGTACAAGTCGCTTGCGATGCTTCTTGTACTGACTGGACCAAACAGATCCATGTGAAGAAGCTCAAGAAGCAGTTCTATAGAATTAACTTTCTTTGCCTTATAAGACTTCTTTGTCTATTTGCCTTTCTTGCAGGCAACACAAAAAACTGGGAGTTGGATGTTCTTGACATTGACTCCTCACACTAGATCATTCTAGATCAAGTGGTTCATCTTCCGTGGATAGATATGCCCTATTCTCCTATGCCAGGAGATAGAATCCTTCTCAATAGCTTTTGGCAAGAAGCACTGAACTTGAGGATCCGTTGTGGAGGCCTTCGATAGATCCAAGATGTAAAGGTCATTATATCTTGAGGTTGACATTAATACTTGTTCCTCCGGAATCACATAGTCCTTTTCAGGACATAGCCCTTCTTATTGTCGAAAACTACCTTAAATCCCTTGTCACATATTTTGGAAACAGAAAGCAAATTATTCTGAAGTTATTGAACATAGTTTACCTTGTCAAACTTAACATTCTGGTTCCCTACTTCCCCTTGAACTGTGATGTACCCTCATTTGTTTCCAGAAAAAGAAACATGACCTCCTTTGATTTGTTTAACGTTTGATAGGAGAGCTCGGTCTCCAGTCATGTGCCTTGATGCTCCACTATCTACAAATCAAGTGTTTGTTTCAGCACTATACCGAACACCCTGCACATTCAATTGAAAACATTAGTTAAGGTGAGGGACCCAAACCTTAACCGGCTTGGGTGTCCCAGAGGCATCACACATCATAAATTCTACCCATTGTCCATTAGAGTGTGAGGGAAGATCATTTGTCTTCTTGTTCTTATTACCAGACATAGACTTTTCTTTCGATAAGCCAACTTTGTGTAAGGCCTATTTGTGATAAATAGACGACTGGCTGATAGGTTGAACTTTAGGTTCACTGACTTTTTTTGGTGGAGTCATGGAGCTTCTTTTGGAGTGTCATAAAGTTCAATCTTTTTCTTTGGTGTCTGATAATAAGGACAATAAGATGCTATGTGCCCATACTTTCCACAGTTGTAGCATGATCTGTTTTCAACTTGACGATTTAAGTGTTTCTATGGAGAAGTATGTGACACACGAGTGACTTTATTTTGTTTGGGTTTTGACACTTCTTTTTTAGATGTTTTATCTTGTTTAACAAAAATAATTATTTGAACATTGTTAACATCTTTTCCTTTTTGTGTATTTGGACTTAGACATACAACACTTGATTGGTTAATTTGTTTGGTATTTCTTGGTTCAGAAATAGACTTTGTTGAACCAGACTTTATTTTAACCTTTTCAAATTGTTCGTCCAGATTAACACAAGACATTTTACCTTTTGATTTTGAAGTAGCATCCTTTTGTTTAGTGACAGATTCATTTGGTATACATATGGAGTCTAGATCACTTACAAGAGGAGTGGACACCACATGATCCTTGATTGGGTTATTATTTATTGTTTACTTTTGGCATTCATCAAGGTCTCATGTGGTGGTGGTACCACTTTATATCCCAAACCCTCCCCATTGTTGCGCTCTCTCACTAAGTGTTGGACAATGTGAGAAGAACTTGTCCAACTACGCAGTTTTTGTTTTAATGAATTTACTTCTACTTCCAACACTACTTTTTGTTTCTTAGTGTCTTCTAGGGAGTTCAAATAGAACTTAATGTCATTATCTTGGTTAAAGGATACAACTTCAGTTTCCATTAGTTGTTTATTCAAGAGTTCTATCTTTTCTTTATAACTGTGCTCATTTTGTTTTAAGATTCTATTTGCTTCAGTGCATAGTTGTAATTCCTTTACTAAGTTATCATTATGGTCTAATGACCTAGCAAATTTCAAATTAATACTTTCCCTAAATTTATTACAATCAGAACAAGCATAATTATTAAAAAGTTGAGTAGTGGTACTTACCTGGGAGGGTGTGGTTGAATCTGCCATCAAAGCAGTGTCTGACTTTTCTGGTTCTGGTGATTTTGGACTTGTTGAACTTGTCCCTTCTTCAGGCAGGTGATTAACTACAGTTGCAGTTTCATCAACATTTGACATCGCGAGTTCTACTGCAATATCACCTTCGCTTGCTGAGTCATCATTTATATCCTCAACGCTAGCGATGTTGGATTCTCCCGGGGACACAAACCGAAAGCTCCAAACTTGTCCTTCGTCATCATGAGCGGTTAAGGTTTTAGGATCCTTGCTCGGCGAAGTAGGGATGCTGTGGGCTTATCCTGACGAGCGAAATATGAGAATGGATTCCCATTTCCTGTCTTCTTGGGCTTCACACATTCACGTTTAAAGTGCCCCTTTTCCCCACAGTTGAAGCAGATAACTTTGGTCTTGTCAAAACCAAAAGTTGTGTCCTTAGTGGCAATCAGATTTTGTCCGGTCTTCTTAACAAACTTCTTAGCTCTCCAAACAACACTTGCTAAGGCCTACATAATGTCCATTCTTTCCAGCTCTGTCTCGTCTACCTGCTCGTTGTCATCGTCTGCCAGATGGCAGTTCCCAATTTTCCCAGCAACTAGCCCGTCATAGGAGTGGACAATAGCTGCTAAGAGATCCATGTCCTCCTTTGCTACCTCTACTGTCACATTCTCGAGATTCTCGGTCTTCAGTTTTGTAGCATTTGCTTCAGGTGCTATGTATTGGGTACCAGACGACCCTGACATGTCAGATCCTGAAGTAGTAGCTTATGATGGACCAGCTAAACTCGACACAAACACTGTTTGAAGTGGTGCTCCAGGCGTTTTGGCTTGTGGAGTTGTGTTGTACAGTGCCAGATTCTGATCATATGAAGACTTTTGGGCCCAGTACTTCATCCTCAACACTTCCTCTCACAGTTTCAGAATGAAGTCGTTGATATCTAACTTCGCTAGCATATCATTCTGTCTGAGGTTGGAAACAAATGAACTGCACTTCTCTGACAACCCATCTGCAAAGTTTGAAACTTTGTCTTCCATAGACATGGTGACTCCATGAGTGTGCAGCTCACTCATCAAATGGTAGAACCGATCAATGACGTCGTCCAAGCTCTCCTTTCCCATTGACGAGAAGTTGTCAAACTCCTTCTTCAACGCTTTAGACTTTAGAGCTTTTAATGATGCATTTCCTTCGTACCTCTTTTCCAATGCATCCCACAACTTCTTAGCTTGCTTGTTCTCAGAAAATTGATGGAAAATGTCCTTAGGAATTGACTGAGTCAGCAACGCATATACTTTCTTCTCTGCATTGTACTTTACCTTTTGGCCGTCAGTCATACCGCTTAAGGTGAGTTTGACTACATCTGCACCTAAGGCATACTATATCCTGTCTCTATCGACTCCCACAGATTGGGATCTACTCCATTTTCTAGAAGCAACAAATTTTGAATCCTAGAATCCCTTCCTTGTTGATAGCGGGACATCAAGGCATTGTTGGATTCTTTATGCCCAAGACACATAGAATATTAATGTGGTTAGTACGTAGTGATTCAAGTCAGGTCATACCCAATAACAAGCTTAGCAAACACCAATTAATATTTAATTGATGATTGATCATGCAATTAAATAATTACACCAATTAGAAAATAGGTTTTCTAAAGAAGTTGCATTTGAGATGGAACAACTTAAAATAACATTTTTGTTCATGGATATTATTTGTAATGTTATTTAAGTTGGTTAAATGACATCAAGTAATAAAGTGTGTATGAGTTATATAATTAAATGGTTAATTATATTACTTATCTAAATAACTAGTTAAAACAAATGATAAATATTTTTAGGGGGAAACCCCATTGTGAAACAATTTCGGCTGCCCCTTTAAGGGTGTTTGTGCCTTGTAGATACATATGTACCTAGTTTATGAGCTTAATGTAAAAAGTCTTTCATGTCTTACATATATGTAAATTGGATGGTTGAATGAAATACAATGTGTGGTTTATGCTTATAATGTTTAATATTTCATTGATTATTGTGTATTAACGCTTATTAAACTAACTATATAGGTTTATGGTTGTTTGAATAGATCTAAGTCAAATAATGATTATGAAACATATTCAAACTTAGTCATATGAAGTTCTCATGAGAATGGCCCATGCCAATGGACCATACGCATGAACAACTTCATGCTACTGAACCAGTCACACAACTGAACCAGGAGACTGGATCAGTTGCACAATTGTGACATGAGATTCACTCAGTCGCACGACTGAACATTAGTCGTGTGAGTGGATCAACCGCATGACTTAGTCGCACGAATGGTTCAGTCGCACGAATGAGTAACCCTAACCTATAAATACCACCTAATTCATGGAAAAATGTAACAGTTTGAAGAATTAGACACATACACGTACCCTAGCCGTCCAGAACGCCCAAAGAAGCCAGTCCAAGTTCATAGATCACACTAGATTGATTACCAGTCGTTCTTAATGTTTACATTCAATCTACATTTGTTTCTACGTGCGTTCTCACTGATTGGATCGCCAATGAAATAGGATTCCGTACTATTTGACTTGGTATACACGTATATCAGTTAGTATTTTGGTCAATACAAGATCCTAACAAGTGGTATTAGAGCTAGTGCAGGATAGGTGTTTGTCACTTAAACACAATGTTTTCTCTCAAACTCACCTAAAACAACACTTGGGTATAGGAAGAATCATTAGAGTTGATCATAATATAGAAAGTAATTTGTAAGATATTTTTCAAGATACTTTTATATATTGATTCTCAACTCAAATACAAGACTCTTACAAGCAGATGATATGTTACAGTGAGTTACAAGGAGAACCTATACATAATACTATCTACAGCCGGATATACTTTGATACCAGCTGGGATCCTATAGCTAAAGTCTATACTACAAGACTAAGATCAAGGTATCTCGGATAAAGTCTTATCTGAGATTTGGTAGCCAGGATATGTTCCTGACTTACCTTTTGTCACCAACTAAAGTTGGTAACATGTACTATCATGAAAAGGTGAACAATTGAATAAAGTATGGTCAACAACATTGCTCTTTAGGAAGAACCCATGGTGTATCAGAAGTCTGCAGCGGAGTGTCAGAGACCATACTTGTGTCCACTGGTTCATAGCAGTGTCTTCCGAAGGTTAAATGGCTTTGGAAGAGTAAGTACTTCTGAAGCCACTTATACTTCGGAAGAGGCTGCTTCTTCCAAGGCTTGGAAACTTCTTCTTTTCATCATACTTCGGAAGTAGTCTTCACTTTATTCTTCAAAGACTTGAACTTCGGAAGTATACACTTGACTTCGGAAGTAGAGTTCTGTCTTCTGAAGTTGATCTTTCACTTTGTCTTCGGAAGAACTCTACCACCTTCGGAAGTTCCATGGAAGCCTTTTGCATGCAACACCAAAATAACTTAAGTGTGATGGGTTGTTGGACCAAATCAAACTAGTTTAACCATTTAAACTTGAAAATGCAGCGGATTAACACCTAATATTATCATTTGTAATCTGAAAATATGGTTCATTTCATAACAACAACAAACCCAAAAACATAAGGATCTTATATATGTGTGTTTGAACTAGCTATCACCAATAAATAACAACCCAAATAAGCAATACATACTACCTTCCAAAGGCTGCTGAAAAACGAGATATAGATAAGGAGAATGATGTTCTTGAACAGCCAAAACACCAAGAAGAGGTGTCCTCAAGCTTCCATACCCACAAGCATCAAGCATACACCATTCTTGCAAGGATTTGAGCACTAAATCGGATCAAGAAAGCTGCTGGAACCTTGTTCCAGCCGTGAACAATCAACAAAGCTGCTAGAGCTTTGTTCCAGCCGTGATATCTTTCTTCCAAAAGAAGAGTGATGTTCTTGTGATTCTTTTGCATATGAGAGAGTGAGAGAGATCTGAATGGAGAGTGTGTGTATTCAAGCCAAGAAAAGGATACAAAACATAAGGCCAAAAGAACCCCTAAAAGGGGCGGCCGAACCTTTTGCCCTTTTTGGGGTTTTCCCCAAAAACCTTTTAACTTTGTTAAACAAATGTTTTCAATAAGTTATGTAATTACCCCTTTAATTATATAACTTATACACACACTCCTATTATTTGATGTTATTTAACCAATTTAAACAACATTACAAATAATATTCATGAAAAAAAATATCCATATAGGTTGTTCAATCTCATATGCAACTTATTTAGAAAACCCATTTTTCTAAATTGGTGTATTTATTTAATTGTATGATCATATCATCAATTAAACAATATTTGGTGTTTGCGAAGCTTGTTATTGGGTATGACCCGACTTGGATCATAACGTACTAACCACATCAATGTTCTATGTGTCTTGGGCATAAAGAATCCAACAATCTCTCACTTGCACAAGATTCATAGAAGATTGATGCAAGCAGCAAATACCGCCTAACAACGGTTTACTACCCTTAATACGCATGACTAAAAGCCATTCAATAACATCATCCCCTTCAAGTATCCAACTTGAAATGATTTAGGTGAATCAATCATTTATCCTTTTGTTTCAGATGTCATGTTAAATCCAAGGACATAGAATGATCATTCCTTGTTGATTTAACTTAATTAGGCCTTTGACATCTTGCTCTCAACGAATAAGAGGAACAAATTCCATCTTGACTACATACGTTTTTCACAATCACCTCGTGTCACACCTGAACATAGCCTTATGTACTGCCCATTATTTCAAAGTAGTGAATATCTAGCTCAAAGTATAACATTTGGTGAATATCAAAACCCAATATGCATCTAAGGTCGGAGGATACCAAATGATATTCGCCTTTACTCAAATTTACTTGTGATCAATCTAGAAGATTCCATGTAGTAAAATTGAGATGCGGGTCAGTCCAATATCTGTATCCCACAAATATCTATGAACCTTGGCAGCAACCAATTGCTCTGTATTCATTCCTTATGAATATCCACCAATCCATGTTCATAATAGTCTTACGTTCATATTTGTTCCCACAAACATGACCGACTATGGACATTTTGAATAATAAACATATTCATGGATCTATACATGCTAAAATGATATAACTCAAAATATCACAAGTATATAAAGAGTTAAATATTACATTGTTTCAAACTTTTACATACTAAACAGATCAATTCTAGTCACTAGAATATCGAAGTCCTAAGGCACAAGTATGACTTTCATGCTTTGCCCTCTCAAGAAGCTTCGTGAGTGGATCCGCAATGTATTGATCGGTGTGAACTTTACGAATACATATTTTTTCCCTTTTCAACTTCACCCTTATGTAGTTGAATTTTAGCTCAATGTGCCTAGCCTTTTGAAGAGGATAGGGTACTTTGATTCATGTAATCGTACCCTCGTGATCACAAAAGGATTTCTAGGGGTCTTGAATGGTAGAGACCACCCTAGGTAGGCGATAAATTTCTTTATCCATGCAGCTTCCTGAGCTGCTAATGATGCGGCTATGTATTCGGATTTTATAGTGGACAATGCTACTCCATTCATAATGAAGACATACCTGATTGAGAATCATCTCGAACGGTTTGGAACTAGCATCCGTGTAACACTTTACAACAAGTTCCTCTCCATCAGATCTGTATATTAGAAACATTTCCTTAGTCCTTATAAGGTATTTCAATATACTTTTAATAGTCATCCAATGGCTATTATCTGGATTCTACTAATATTAGCTCGTCATGATTAACGCGCATGACTCGTCCTGTCTAATGCATATGATAGGATCAAATGAATCAATCTGTGATGATTTATGAACACAATTCAATGAAATTCACACAAAGTAATCAAATCAAAACAAGATATCAATAAAATTCAAGTTTTATTAATATCAAGCTAAGACAATTACAAGTATGAAAGCAGATTCGAATATCTTGTGTATTCGTTCCTATCTACCTGCAAATCTAAGCTATTTATACTGAAAACAAAAAGTAAAGGAACTAACAAATTACACAAATAGTCCCTATACTATTACAAACTATCAAAAGACAAATAAAGACAACATGTTAATCTTTCTTAGAGCACTTAACAATACTCCCCCTAAGATTGACATGGTCTTCAGTCTTCAAACTCTTCAAGCTTTGACTGCTAACTTTATCTTCAATTCTATCTTCAACCTTGACTTCATCATTCAAAGTAATCTGCTGGTTCTTCTTTGACTTTGAACATTGGCTTCTGTTTGTACATATCTAATTCTTTCAAAGCTTTTGATATTGCAGACTTGAATTTACTTGCAAGAATGCCTTGTTCGGGTTTAGCTTCATTTGTTTTAATTTCCATCTTGTCCATTCTCTCCAATGTGTCTTTTGAAAGACATGACATATCAATGTTAGCATATAACTCAATAGGCTTGTTACTTTCCTTTGAGTACATTTCTAATATTCCTTTCCTTGATATTCTCATGAATTCAATATCTTTAATATCTTTCTTGACTATGTTGGCATACGCAAGAGCTTTTCTCAAAGATATTCTTTCCATGGTAGCATTCATCACATTAATAATAGAAATGAAATATTTCTTATCTTGCTCAGCCACTTCAGGAGACACTTTCTCAAATTTTTGTACTGACAAAAATGAAATATAACTTGGATGTAACAGTTTTAGTTCAAAAACTCCAAATAAAGTAATCATGTCCTCATCCCATCTTTCTAGATTTCGGACTAACTTCAGCTCAAATGTCTCAGTGTTATAAAACCATCTGAGAATTGGCTTTGAGTTTTGATTACCGTCAATCACTTTCAGTCCAGGAGTTGTAACTTTTTCAAAATATTATCACAAAATTCTATCAAAGAATGTTCTTCTTCTGAATGGACTTCCTTAAGCTTCTTGTTTTCTTCAGAGTAGCAAAGTACTCTTTATCCTCTTGATCACATCTTGTGTTAAGAAAATTACTCGATCTATCCAATCCTCTTCTTAATAATTCTACAAACATCTTCCCACGTTTTGAATCAGAAGGATTGATCAGAGGTAATCTACTCAGCTCTTTTAAATCTTGCACAGGAAGTTTTATGATACTGGAGTAAAAATGATAAACATCACATACAGCATTTACTCTCTTTATCAAAAATGCATCAAACACTTCATCATACTCCATGCAATGATCTTTACTTGGTTGGTAAAATCTGGAGCAATCATAGCATTCAACAGTTCAGCAACTGATTGTCCTTTTTGCAATATGTTTCTTACCAAGTCTCCAGTTGTTCTTGAACTATCAAGAATATGCCTTTGTTCAGTTGATGCTTTATAAGTTTGTCTTTCTGGATCAGCAAACATTCTATCAATTCTTTTCTATGAGCATGAGCATCATCAAATCTTGACATTTGTTTTATCTCCTGAGGCTTTAACATTCTTATTCTTTTTGTTATTTCAAGATACTGAGGTTATCTGTATCAAGTACTATCATTTTCTTCATTTGTTTCTCAGTCTCTTGAATGCTTCTGACAAGATTTCTCAGAGATACAGATTGTAATCTCTTTAGCTTCCTCCAAGGGTAATTTCTAGCTTGCAACCACGATCTAAGAGGAATATACTCATATCATCTGGATCAGGATGATGCAACTCAGAACTAGACAGTTCTTCTACATTTATTACTTCTTTTGCTCTTGTCCATTCACCATGCTCAACAACAATCTCATTTGGATCTATTGAAGCAACTGACTCTGCATAGATACATTTCTCGTATTCATCGTTAATCTGAGAAACGTCAGTCCATCCAAATATACTCGATTGTATTTCATGTTCACAAGATAATTATATTTTCTTCAAAGTCTTGTGGTACTTCATCTTGTTCTTGTATATGTTCTTGTGAAGAGAAATGTGATACAAATTCAGCTTCATCAATATCTTCATTATCAAGAACTTCATCATAACAATCATCATTGTATATTTCCTAAATATCATCTAAAGCATCAATTTGTTCTTGAATATTTTGTTCTTCAACAGATTCTTCAGTTCTTTGAAGCTTAGAAGAGGATTCAGTTTGAGAAATATCTTCTAATTCCTCACTTTCCTTTTGCCTTTTATTTGCTCAAGATTTTCATCAATCTGCATCTCAGTACTAATCACATGTACTGGTGATATAGATTTCTGAGCTTCTTTTTCCTTTAGCAATTAGCTTTGAGATTTTCATTTTCTTCAATAATTTCTTGAATTTCTCCTCAAGAATATCATAATCTTTAATCATAACTTCAAAGTTCTTGATCACGTCTTCTTTATCTTTGGCAAAACTTACAATCTTTTCATCTTTTAATGCATTTTCCTCAGACAACTTTAAATTTTCATATTTTAGCTTTTGAATTTCTTTTTCACAAGATCTGTTTATCTCTTTCATTCTTTCATTCTCTACTTTCAACTCTTCAATCCCTTTTTCTTTGCTTAAAATTTCTTTTTTCAATTTTTTGATCTCATCAACATCAACTATTTCCTCTGTTTGTATAGACACATTGTGTGACATACTTACAGGGATTTCTTCTACTCCTTCGTTTGTCTCAATTTCAAATACTAGATTGAATAGAATATCATTTATAAAGTCAGAATCAAATGTTTGATTTTGAGAATTCCTTTCTTGTACAACTTCCTCAACATTTTCTTCATTAAAGGTGTGGCTCATTTCAGTATCTTCTGCATTTCTTTCTTAATAACCTTCTTGATGTGCTTCAGTGGCATCATCATTTCATCATCATCATCATCACTTTCTTCACTTGATGAAATTTCAGACACATCATCATCACTTTCTTCATCAACTTCTACATCTTCAATCAGATCATTTGGATCTATTGGTTCTTCTCAGTTAGATGGAAGTGTGGCTGAGTAATATCAACTTCATCCATTGATACATTCCTGATATAATCAAAAACTGGAATGTTTTGAGCACCAGTGATCATTGCCAGTCTTTTGTAAACAACCTCTGACATGTGCTCTAACTGAATCTTTTCACCAATAACTTCTTCAGCATACAGATCTGGATTTGCATCATTAATGAGAAGTTGAAGAAATCTTGGGTACATCAATACTTATGCCTTACTCCTTTTTCAAGATTAAAAATGAAACCATTCATTATCCACTTAGCCATATCAAATCTTCTATTTGTGGATAAGGCTATAATTGGAGATGCAATGTCTACAGGGAATGAATCCCAACCAGCACTTCTTTTAGACATGCAATGTTGAAAGATATAGCATAAAAGCTTCCAATGCTTAAATACACAAGTTCTAAAAAATTGCTTCTTAGGGAAATGATTTGGATGGCCCATCTATAGAAAAACCTCTCTATATTCATTAAATGTATATTCTGATAAATCTTTAGGATCATTCTCACCCAGTCTTAGAGCTTGTTTGATTGCTTCTTCAGAAACTTCAAGCATTCTTTTTGATGTGATGAAAGCTCTTAAAACTTTGTTTCCTTGATCATCTCTTTCAACTTGAGCAGTTCTCCAGAATTTTTTAATCATTCTTCCATTTATCATGGGCCTTGCACACATAGCATACACATATTTTGTTTTGAGTAAAAATCTGATAATATCTTCATATCCAGTAGCTTCTTTGTTTTCATCATCTAAAAAAGCAGCTACATTATGCTTGGCTCAAATTTTAATTCTGTCATCTACAAAACACAACAAAAGTATTGTGAGAACATTGAATATTGATTAATGAAATTATTTCTACATATGACTTTTGATTTTGACTTTTGATTTTGACTTTTTATTTTTACTTTTGAATTGAGATTTCAACTTGTAAAACATTAATCTTCATTCATTTTGAATTTATTATTTAACATTTCAATTTTTTTTATTTTTGTTATTTTTATTATTTTTTTATTTATTAATTTTGTTCAAAGAATGACTGTCTGTTCATCTTCTTCTTCTTCGACTATGTATAATCGACTGAGTTCATCATCAACAAAACATTTTCACTTTAAGATCAAAACAATACATCACTATACTCGAAAATGAGTTCTTATTAATAATCCAGTATCAATTTTTGATATGATACTCATTTGATCAGATTAACTTGGATTATATTGGGTTCGAACACCCAAATAGCATTCAACCTTCTATAACAATGCACTGATTTAACCCAAATTTATATATTTGAATCACAAACTTACGTTTATATATTCAAATACAATGTATACTCAATGGATTTGATTCGATTTCAGATGAAATAAGGATATGATGATACTCGACAGTCGCAAGTTCGAGGGTTTTGTTCTGAGAATTTTTGAAGTGAAAATGTGAAATACACATAAGTGTTCAATTTATATAAGTGAAATTTTTAGGCGTATGAGCCTTGTTTGGACGTATGGTCCCTGTTTGGGCGTATGAAAACCTAGAATTCCCTTATTTTGTTAGACGCATGAGCATTGTGTGCGTTTTAAATCAGACGCATGAGCACTGTGTGCGTTTTAAATCAGACGCATGGGAACTGTTCAGACGCATAAGCACTGTTTAGGCGCTTTTGCACTGTTCAGTCGCATGGACTTTGTGAAACATCTAACACTTGAAATTTTGAAACTATGTAGACGCATGAGACATGACAAACGTCTAACATAAAAACACTATTTAGACGCATGGGATTATCACAAACGCCCAACACTTGTAATTTTCATAGATGTATTACAACTGTTTAGACGCATGGGAATGAATCAAACGTCCAACACTTTGTATAATCCTGAAAATTTCATCATGCTCCTATTGAGGCGCATGTGCACTGTTTAGGTGCATGAGTTGACTTTCATGATTTAAACACTTGTGATTTCCAATTTCTTCACTTGCACACTTTTTACCAGTAGATCCCCAAATTTTGAACTTTTTGCATATTGCACTTTCAATTTATAAAATTTTATTTTCTATTTCTTTTAAAATTTCTTTTGTCCCTCATTTTAGTCTCAACATAAAATCAAATATCATCTGATTTTCAACTTAAAAAGCATTTATTTGCAAAGATTATGTAGATTCATATTGTAATTTCAAACACATTCTATTTTCAGTTTACACAAATACTTTGAACATAAAGCATCATCCTTTCAATTCAACATTTCAAATTTTGATTATGATTATTGAATATTTTCTGAGAACAACTTTTCATTTATTACTCCCCCTAAACTTTTAAGTTTGAAAAACTTGTAAGTTTCTTATGAAAGAAATAAGATCACACAACACATGAGACATTGCCTTCACACACAAGACATGCATAAAAGAAAAATGAAAATAGAATCAAAATCTAATATAAGCACAGAATAAATATCTGCAGAGATCATATTAATGAAGATCAGCACATTAAAATAAAATAAATGTGGAGAGTCATAGACAATGAATAAATCCTGATCAAGTGTGTTCCAGGTCAGTGATATCACAGCAAAGGAGACACAAGATCTAAGGACAGACAATGAATGTTTTTGACACAATTATCAACTCACTTACTTTTCAATTCTTGGATTGATTAGTGTTGATTTAGATATGACATGATGTAAAGCATACAGAGACTAAGAGAGCTCAACTATCATCATGAAATGTAAGAAAGAACACATGCTCAACTTATTACCTGAAACATAGATATCACCAGAGTTCATGTTACTTAGTTAATAGAGGATGATCATGGATAACCATTTGATCAACTCTGACTATTCATTTGAATAGGTTTTGCACATTGGCATCTTTTTGCATCAAAAAGAGAATCCAGGTCTGAATGACTTACAACAAAGGATATCTCAGTACTTCAGGTCTATGATGACTCATAACAGAGAAGTGAAATGATGCTTTGTAACAGATCTCATGATTTCACATAGTTTCAACAGGTGTGAGAGATGTATCTTAACAAACATTCATTCGGATAAACTAAAACAACTCAAAAGTACTCAGATGAATACCCACAAGCATGTATGTTTAGTTTGATCACAAGAATTTACCTTTTCAGCATAATAGTCGGATATTGTCTACACATCATATCTGATTATGTCTAGACTTTATTAATGAGTGAAGTATGCAATTGATCTTACTAATGTACTATCATTTCTCACATGTTGCAAAACATAATCCTTTCTAAAAAAAACTCTATTTTTGTATTTTGATATATATTTTTGTATTTGATTTTTCTATGAAAAACATAAAATCACACACACACAAATATAAACAGGCAATTAACAATGAGAGTATCACTTATTATGATCTTTTGATTTAGGGAGATCACATATGATTTATAAGACCAATTGATTCTACTAAATACTCAAACCGTCCTGGTAGGAAGGCTTTAGTAAATAGATTTGCCAATTGTTTTTCTGTTGCAATTTGAATCAATATGATTAATCCTTTTTCAGAGTTATCTCTAAGAAAATAATATCGAATTTTGATATGTTTTGTTTTTGAGTGTTGAACAGGATTAGCTGTTATGAACATAGCAGCTGTGTTATCAATCGAAATTGGTGTTTTAAGAAAGTTGAATCCATAATCTAGTAATTGATTTTGCAACCAAAGGATTTGAGAACATCCTGCTGATGCAACAATGTACTCAGCTTCTGCAGTTGAAACAGAGACATTTGTTTGTTTCTTACATTGCCACGAGACTAATCTGGGACCAAGAAAATGACACCCACCCGAAGTAGATTTTCTATCTTGACAGCATCCACCATAATCACTATCTGTATATCCATATAGTTCAAAGTTACCTTCGTAAGGATACCAAAGCCCTAAGGCTGGTTTACCTTTGAGATACCTGAATATCCTTTTGACAGCAATCAAGTGAGATTCTTTCGGGTCAGATTGATACCTGGCACATACACAAACAACATACATAATGTCTGGTTTAGATGCAGTAAGATACATCAAAGAACCAATCATTGATCTGTATACTTTGGTCAATAGATTTCCTTTTGGATCAGGTTCAATCTTGGTGTTAACATCTGCTGGAGTTCGTATGGACTGACAGTCTTGCAACTTAAATTTCTTTAAGAGATTGTCAACAAAATTTTCTTGATTGATGAAGATTCCATCTGTAGTTTGCTTGACTTGAAGTCCAAGAAAGAAGTTAATCTCTCCCATAGAACTCATTTGGAATCGAGATTTCATGATTTCTTCAAATTCATTGCACAATTTTGGACAGGTAGAACCAAATATGATGTCATCAACATACACTTGTACACATAAAAGATCATTATTATCCTTCTTTATGAATAAAGTTGGATCAATTTTCCCTTGTGTGTATCCATGTTGGATTAAGTGTTGTGATAACGTCTCATACCAAATTCTAGGGGCTTGATGAAGTCCATATAAAGCTTTACTCAGTTTATATACTCGATGTGGAAATTGTGCATCCTCAAAGCCTGGGGTTGCTTCACAACAACATCGTCAGTAATGATTGGCCATATAGAAATGCACCCTTTACATCCATTTGATACACCTTGAATTTCATGAATGAAGCATAAGCCAGAAAAACTCGAATTGATTCAAGTCTTGTAACTGGTGCAAACACTTCATCATAATCTAATCCTTCTTCCTGTGTGTATCCCTGTGCAACAAGTCTCGCTTTATTCCTTATTACAACACCACGATCATCAGTCTTATTTCTAAATAACCATTTCGTGCCAATTGCATTTTCTCCTTCAGGTAGATCCACCAAATTCCACACTTCTTGTTTGCGGAATTGAAGTAATTCTTCTTGCATGGCTTCTATCCAACCATTGTCCTTTAATGCTTCGGTAACATTTTTAGGAACAATTTGAGAAAGAAAACAAGAGTATAAGCATACGTTTGCTTGTTCTAATTTACTCCTTGTTGTTCTCTCATTCAATGAACCAATAATCTGAGAATTGGATGATTCTTGTGAATACGAGATGTAGTAATCTCATCACATTGAACATTAACATCCAGATTTGTTTGATTCAAGTTGGAAAACTCATGTATCAAAGTAGAAGAATGTGGATTGAAGTTTGGAACTTGAGTAGGTGAATTGACAAAGTAATCAAAGTTACCTATATCAACTACATCACCTGAAATGGATGATGTTCCAGACTCAGGTATCACAAACTCATTACCATCATTAGGAATATTTTGTGATTCTTCCTGATTAATTGACTCTGAATGATCTGAAACTGTATTTTCATGGTTTTGTATTGTTGAATCCTTGACAAATGACAAAAATGGGTAGTCTGAGCTTGAATCATCTGGGTCATCAGAATCTGAATCTTCACTGAAAGATCCAAGATCTCCTCTTGAGTTCTTCTTATCTGTAGAATTAAGACAATTTGGTTGATCAAACAAATTAGATTGAAAAGAGTTTGATAATGAATCTAAGTCAAATAACCATGCAGACCATTTGAACTGATGGAAAAGAACTTTCCAGAAATTTAACGTTGAATGTTTCAAGGATTACATTTGTCCTAGAGTTGTAGACTCGATAGGCTTTTGAAACGATGAATATCCAACGAAAAATCCATTATCAGATTTTGCTTCAATTTTTCCTAATTGATCACTTGAATTAAGAATCATAACAGGACAACCAAATGATTTTAAAAAGTTTATGTTTGTTTTCTGCCAAACATTAACTCATATGGAGTTTTCAGTTATCTTTGACGATTAAGATTCGATTCTGACGAAACACGCAGTTGATATTGCTTCATCCCAAAAAGTGATAGGGATTTTTGCATCAGCTAACATAGAACGAGCAGCTTCAATCAGTGTTCTATTCTTCCTTTCAGCAACTCCATTTTGTTGAGGAGTTCTGGGAGCACTGAACTGATGAGCTATCCCTTTCTGTGCACAAAACATTTCAATGTTAGCATTTTTGAATTCCGTTCCATTATCACTTCTATTATTTTCACTTTGTTGTCTAATTGATTTTCAACTTTAATGATAAATTCTTTTTAGTAAATCAGCTGTTTCAGATTTGGCATAAAGAAAGAAAACCCATGAAAATCTTGTGAAGTCATCAATGATAACTAAACAATATGATTTTCGTCTAATACTCTTGACGTTTGTTGGTCCCAAAAGGTCCATATGTAACATCTGGAGAGGTTTGGATGTTGAGTTTATAGGCTTGGACTTATAAGACGCTCTTTGTTGCTTTCCCGTCAAACATGCTAAGCAGTGATCATTTGTTGCAAACTTCTTAGATGGAAGTCCAATGACATGATTTCCTGCTACAAGCTTGTTCATGTTCTTGAAGTTCGAATGACCGAGACGTCTATGCCAAAGCTGGCTTTCATCATTTGATGCCTTTGCAATTAGACATGTTGTTTCAGTTGAAGGATCAACTTAAGACATATCCAATTTGTATACATCTCTGTCTCTCTTAGCTGAAACAATCACCCAACCTTTGCTTATCTTGAAACCTGGCTTCAAAACATAACTGAATGAATCATCAAACAGAACAGAATAAGATTTGTCACATATTTGAGATACGCTTAAAAGATTAAATTTCAACTGTGAACAAAAGTTGACTTTATCAAAAGCTTATTATCCCATTGGATACTGTTCCTTCTCCGGTTATTTTTCCTCCAGCATCACCACCAAAGGCGACGTGAGTTCCATCTTTTGACTTAAAGTCTTGTAACAAGCAGTATTGCCTGTCATGTGCCGACTACACCCACTATCCACATACCATGTATTGATTGGTCTTTTTGGGCATACCTGCACTACAAGAAAGTTAAGTTGAAATATCTAGCCAAGCCGAAATGGTCTTGGGCTTTCCAAATTTATCAAAAATTGTAAATTGTTTATAATGGAGATTATTCAAATCAAGTTTATTTTTGATGAATTTACCAATTTTTTTTGAAATTGTTTGATTTATTTTTGTGAACATTCATACCATTTGATTGATCATCTTTTGAATGTATTGATGACTAACATTTTATTATTCATTCTTACAGGTCTTGGTATGAAGTGTTCTTGCATGTTATGTTTTGAGCTCACATTATTGTTCTTAGGAAAAGATCTCAAACCTACATTAGGTTGATTAATGTCTCTTTGAAATCCATTAGTTTGATTTCTCAAATATGGGATTAGCAAATCCTTTGCTCATGTTTGGTTTTGCAAAGTTTCTAGTGGGAGATCTATTTCTAAAGTAACAATTTGCAGTGTGTGAATCTTTTCATCACAATAAGTACAATATTTGTTATAATAACAATCTGCTATCGAATGATTTCTCATGTCACATATGTGAGTACTTGTTAAAGTAGCACTCAGCAGTATTGTGATTATTCATATCACAAATTTCACAGTACTTTTGCGGAGTTAAAAATAACTTTTTGTTAACTTTTGACAATGACATAATGTTTGATTTTGGTGTCAAATAGTTAAACTGTTGTGTTTCATTTTTCACAGTTTGATTTTGTGTCAAAGATTTGTTCATTGTTTAACATGAACTTCCTTCTTGAATATTAGAAACAAATCTTTTTGCTACAGCAGAAGTCTTTGAACCTGAACTAGATTTTAGATCAGAGTTTGATTTGTTCATAATATTTGCTTTATTATTTGGAAGAGAATTCATATTTAACATACCTGCTGACACAAATTTAATTGGTTTTTGTTTTGATGCTTGATTTGTTGCTTTAATCAAATTTTCTGAACTTTTGTTTTGCTTAGATGTTGCTTTTGCAGATTCCTTTCTTCTTCTTTGATTCTTTGATTTAGAAGAACTTGGTTTATTTTCAGATTGAACATCATCAGAAGAAGATTCCTTTCACGATTGAAATTGTTTCATATTGATGGTGTTTGAATCTTCTGATGTTCCTATCTGTTGTTTATCCTTGTTTTGAACTCTCACTTCTTCTATTACATTATGAATTTGATCAGAAGAGATATTTGTTTTGGTTGTTTTGGTTCATATGATTTTATCTTGATTGGATGACCATTTTTGATTTTTTCTTGATCTTTTTCAACAAACACTTGAACATTTTATTTTTCTTCTTTTGTATTCTTGTTTTTGATCTGGAAGGCTTTAAGCTTTGCTTTATTTTCAGGTGAATGATCATGAGTATTGAAGTTCTCTGGTAGTGTGTTTGTGATAGATTGGGCATAGGTTCATGAGTGAAACCTAACCCTGCCTTTTGTTTATCTTTCTTTCACTGATTAGTTTTTCTACTATCATTTTTTAACTCTTTACTTTTGCCAGATCAACTTGAGTAGCAGCATGTGCTATTTTCTCTTGTTCAAAATTCTTGGTCATCTCTTCTAGTTGTTTTGTAACAATTTCTAAATCTTTGATTGTTTTGTTCCATGAAGTTTGAAGAGAGATAATCTTTTGATCTGCAGTTTTATGATCAGATTTAAGTTGGTTATGCATAGATTCCTCTTGTTTTAGCTTTTCACAGATTTTGAATGAATAGTTTTGTAGTGTTCAACATGTTCATAGCATGATTTGGTGCAAAGCTTTTCTCTTACTTCTGATGGTATTTCAGGAAATTTTGGAACTATGGTTTCAGGTGTTGAAGTAGAAGAGTTAACCTTTGGTTGATCAGACTGAACCATTAGAGCTACTTCCTCTGTATCCTCTTTAGGATCAGACTTGTCACTCCAATCATAGTCATCTTCCTCTTCATCACTTTCAACTTTTAGGTCATTGTTTTCTGACCAATCTTCTTCTTGAATTTCTGCAATAAGAGATAAACTTGATGTTAATTCATTTGTAAACTGATCTGCATATGCACTCCAATCATATCCATCTTTTATGCTGACTACTAGTGCTTTCTTTGTTTATCAGATGATTTGGTTCATCTTTAAGCTCTGGCATAGGAAGACTTTGATAAGGCTTTTGAAAAGTCTTCTGAGCTTGTTGAAACCTTTGATTATTTGAGCTTGATTGAGCACTTCCTCCATTATTCCTTGGAGCTCTGCATTCTCTTGAGAAGTGTCCATAACTATTGCAGTTAAAACATCTAGCTTTTGACTTGTCAAATCCAACAGTCTTGTTTGCACTAGGCTTGTATTCTTGTTGACATAAGAATGTTTTTGAGTCCTGTAGGCAATCATCACCATCTGCCAGTTCAGGTCCATCTCTTCAACATCTTCAGGATCCATCTCAAATAAATCCTGCAAAACAAAATCTAGTTGAGTTAAATGGCTACCTTGATATGCTTGAAAGCTGGCCATAAACGCAGTGAATGCAGTTTTGGACTCTTCATCCTCTAATAGGATTTTAATCACATCTTTAACTTTGCTAGATTTAGTAGAGTTAGATGATGAAGAAGTCTCTGTCTGAATATTTGATGATTGGGACTTGGGTTTAGGAGGAGATTGAGAATGAGACTGAGTTGTATATGCAGGTGCACTGGTAAATGATGAATCATTGAAAAATCCTGCTCCAACAAACAAATCTCCCTCTTCTTCAGGACTTTTCTCACTATTTGCCATGAATGCATTCTCTATAGTGGTTGCAGGAGAAGCAACAAACTGATATTGAGACATTGATGCTGCTCTATCATAGTTCCTTGAGCTTTCATCAATCTCCACTGATTCTATTTTTGCAATAAGAAGATCTAGATCCATTGGAAAGTTCTCAGTATGCTTTAGTAGAGTTACAGTTTGTTTCCATGATGATGGTAAAGCATTGAGTAGTCTGAGATTTAAATCTTCAAGATCAGGTTTGATACCAGCTGTTGACATCTCAGTTATGAGTTGAACAAATCTGTTCATCATCTGATTTATTGTCTCTCTAGACAAATGTTGAAACAATTCTAATTGTCTTTTCAGCTTTTGTTTCTTTAGATTTTAATTTCCTTACCTCCTTCACAAATGATCTTCAATGCTTTATATAGTGTATATCCAGTTTGATATGCATCAAGCCTTGTAAGAACTTCCAAAGGCAGTCCTTTACACATCAATGAATAGGCTTTAATATCATTCTTAACTCTTTTCAGATCATCTCCTTGAAGATCATCTTCTGGATAACGTTCTGGAGAATCTTTAGTATACCCAAATCCTCTGTCTGGTCCATCAGTTATTATAGGAATGTATGGTCCTTTTTCTATAGATTTCCATAGATCAGTGTCAATGGAATTAAAATGTTGTTTTAGTCTAAAAGACCAATTTTTGAAATCAGCTCTATTTTTAAGTTTTGAAACGTCTGAACAGTATTCAAACGCCTCAACAGTTGATGCGTCTAAGTTGAGAGTTGTCTAAGGGAATGCTTAGAAATTTTTTTCAAAACGTCTAAGTATAGTGCTAAAACTAACACGTGGATAGTAGATAACGGAGCATCCAGGCACATGACAGAAACAGAGCTCTTTTATCAAATGTCAAACAAATAAAAGGAGGGCATGTTTCGTTTGCTGGAAACAAGGGAGGCTATATCACAGCTCAGGGAGAAGTTGGAAATCAGAAAGTTAAGTTTGATAGAGTGAACTACGTCCAGCAACTTCAAAACAACTTACTCTCTGTTTCTCAAATATGTGATAAGGAATTAAAGTCATCTTCGACAACAAGAAGTGTTACGTACTGAAGAAAGACTACGTGATCCCAGAGGACCAAGTTTTGATGACTGCTTCAAGATATAAAGATCTTTATGTCTTGGATCTGTCAACAGCTTCTACAATGGATCATGAGGTTCAGTGTTTTCTATCTAAAGCTACTGAAAAGGATTCCATCTCCTGGCATCGGAGAATGGGACACATTAGTCAAAGGAAGATGAATCACTTGATTCAGAAGGATCTGGTGAGAGGAGTTAATGTTAAGAACTTTCAGCTTCCTGATTTTTGTGTAGCTTGCAAGAAAGGCAAGCAGACAAAGAAGTCTCATATGGAAAGAAAGTTAATTCAATAGAACTTCCTCTTGAACTTCTTCACATGGATATGTTTGGTCCAATCAGTACAAGAGCATTGCAGGTGACTTGTACTGTTTTGTGTCACCGATGACTACTCAAGGTTCACTTGGGTAATGTTTCCAAAATCCAAATCAGAAACATTTGAATCATTCAAGGAGTTGGTAACCACACTGGAATCTCTCTACAAGCTGAAAGTTACAAGTACGCTCAGACAACGGAACAGAATTCAAGAACTAGTGGATGGAGGCATACTGCAAGGAAAAGGGAATTGTGCATCAATTCACTTCTGTCTACACACCTCAGATGAATGGCATTGCTGAGAGGAAGACAGAAGCTTGATAGAGACAGCACGGACTATGCTGGCAGACTCGAAACTACCTATCCAATTCTGGAATTAGGTAGTGGTGAATGCTTGTTATACACTGAATCGCGTCCTGATAGTCAAGCGCCACGGTAAAACATGTTACGAGCTACTACAAAGACGCAAACCGAACTTGGAGTATCTCGAACCATTTGGGCACCATGCACACTTCTGAAGAAGACACAAGAGGGTAAATTTAGCGAGAAGGCAGATGAAGGCATCTTTCTAGGATACAACATACCGAACAAGCGAGTTTACAACAACTCAACGGGTCTAGTAGAAGTGTGGTGTAATGTTGACGTTCAGCGATTTACCACACCACCTACTGGCAAAGGACCCGCCTACTTCTTTGACTATGATGGATTCTTCAAGTCGTTCAACATTCCTCTCTCTCCCTCGGATGACGAATTAGCTACATGAATGATGTATGATAGCTTGAATCCACCAACATCTAGCTCACAGGGAGAATCATCTACTCAGTCAGGGGAGTAGTCGACGACAGTGACTCCTCCTCTGAAGATGAAGCTGAAGAAGATAACCAGAATAATCAGGAGGAGCAAGTTCCAGTTCCTGAAAGTCCACAAGCATCTACCAGTGATGCACCTTCGACTTCAGAGCCTCAAACTCCAACTACCTCAGATGCAGAACCAAATGTTCATCATCTTGGCTCTGAGGTAGCTGTTCCTACTACTCCAAGGTCACGACTAAATGTCTATCATCCAATAGACAATGTCATGGGAGATGTCAGATCAGGAGTACAAACCCGAAATCATTATACTCAGCTGATTACACCTCAGTTATGGAGAAGGGATATATTCATGATGGTGCCTATCGGTGTTTTGTCTCACAGATTAAGCCAAAATATGTCAGTGAAGCACTAAATGATGAGGCGTTGGGTAAGTGCAATGCAAGAAGAACTTCTTCAGTTCAAGAAGTTAGGTGTATGGTCTCTGGTTGATAGACCTAAAGGTGCTAAGGTCATTGGCACCAATGGGTCTTGAAATGCAGAAGGATGACCAAGGGTCATTTCAGGAACAAGGCTCGACTGGTTGTTCAGGGATTTCGCCAAGTCGAGGAATTGATTACAATGAGGTGTTTGCACCCGTGGCAAGGATGGAAGCCATTCGTATCTTCCTTGCATATGCATCGTACATGAAGATTAAAGTCTATCAATTAGATGTGAAGAGTGCCTTTCTTCATGGGGAAATCAGAGAAACAGTCTATGTCAGTCAACCCGTGGGATTTGAAGATCCTTATCATCGGGATAGAGTCTACAAGCTTGACAAGGCTTTATACGGGCTTCATTAAGCTCCAAGAGCTTGGTATGAGAAACTCTCAACTCATCTTGTGAAACACGGCTTTCGCAGGGGAGTCATTGACTACACGCTGTTCATTAAAGAAAAAGATGGCGACCTACTGCTCGTACAAATCTATGTTGATGACATAATTTTCAGTTCAAAGAACGAAGAGTTATGCAAAGAGTTTGAAGCAGTTATGAAGAAGAGTTGGAGATGAGTGCTATGGGGGAGATGAAGTTCTTTCCTCGGGCTACAGGTGGATCAAACACCAAATGGGATCTTTCTACATCAGACCAAGTACGTAAGAGACATTCTCAATTGCTTTGACATGGAGAATGCATCTGCTGCCGGTACTCCACTGGCTACGAACGACATAGCATAGCACCTGATGAAAATGGAGATCTTGTGGATGCCACGATGTACCGAGGAATGATTGGATCCCTCATGTATCTCACTGCCTCTAGACCTGATATCATGTATGCGACATGCTTATGTTCTAGATATCAGGCTAAACCTAAGGTCAATCATCTGATCGGGGTAAAAAGGATTTTTCGCTATCTAAAGGGTACACCCACACTTGGGTTGTTGTATCCTCATGATGATGATTTTGAGCTCACGGCGTATAGTGACTCGATTACGGAGGCTGCAAGATGAACTACAAGTCTACATCAGCAGGATGTCAATTCTTTGGGAGAAGATTAATTACCTGGCAGTGTAAGAAGCAGACATCGGTTGCATTGTCAACCTGTGAAGCCGAATATGTTGCTGCTGCAAGTTGCTGTTCACAAATCATCTAGATTCAACAGCAAATGCGGGATTACGGTTTAACGTTCTATTCTACTCCTATTTTTGTAGACAACTCTGCTGCAATTGCAGTAACTAAAAATCCGGTCCAACATCCTAAGACCAAACATATCGGTATTAAATATCACTTCATACGAGATTGTTTTGAAAAGAACTTAATTGATGTGGTAAAAATTAATACTGATTTTCAACGCACTGACCTCTATACGAAAGCCTTTGATAAACCACGTTTTCAATATTTGCTAGAGGTCAACGCGTTAAACAGAGAAGTGAGGTTATTCCTGATGATGATCATGTGTAGTCCGATGTAGCTTAGTTAATTCTTCATTCATTTATTTGAGCTCATTTGGTTAAATTAGTCTGTTTAAAATTAAACTTATGTTATTATGCTGTTTATTAAAATTCTAAAATAATAAAACCAGTTATGATTTTAGTATTTTAAGGGGAGAATAAGTCAGCAAGCAACATTAACAAAAATAAAATAAAAATAAAAAAATAAAAATAAAAATAAAAAAATAGAATAAAAATAAAATAAAAATAAAAAAAACCGAGGGAGAAGGAGTAGAAAGCTGATACAAGGTAGATCGTATCTGTGATACCGATTCAAACCCTATGGAATATGATAGTACACAGGAACAAATCAAGAGGGACTTTGAAATTTTAATTTAGAAAAGGTGCAAAAACATTCAAAGTATAAGTCTGTGTAGTCTAAGCAATATAAAGGGAAGATGATAGAAAAACTGGTAACTCTTAAGGTAACACAAGGAGAGTAGACCTAGAGGTTGCTAGATCACAATAATATGTTGATAGATTCAACACAATAGATGATTAGACCTGACTGGTGATCTCAAGATCAAACTAAGTGGTACAACTGACTGTGGGCTCCCATCTTATCGCTGGTTAACACAATCAACATATTCCAATAAGGGCAATGAGCATGTAAACGCCACAATGTGTGCGGATGACCATAAATAGAGCAAAGCACCAGAAAAAATGAAGAAAAATGCTATCAAGCTAATGACTTATGTTGTTGGTGCATTTGGTGCAAAATAAAATTAAGCTGCTCTAACAAGGAGATAGGTTGTGCGCCTCTCTGTTGTGTGATGCCACTAACCTGAGGATAAGCATAACCTAGATATTCTAGAATTCATTGTTGTTTGCCGCCTCTCTGCTGTGTGATGGCACTGACCTGAGGATTGGCTTCTCCTTGAAAGCTCTAAGAATAGTCTCTTCTTGTAAAAATAACCGTAGACCGCTCAAAAGCTCCTGAGGAATGTTGATTACCATATAAGTGTGGGATCCACAAATGTTCATTGAAATAATTAAACCAAAAACAATCACCAGTTTGTGTCAAGAGTCTGTGTATGGATTTAAGTGGACAAACATATTGACAATCATTGTGGCTGCAATTCTTGAAAGTTCAAATCAATGTGGTAATCTAAGAGTTCCAGTATGATTTCCTAAAGTTGCTAATGACTCTGGATGAACACCAAGAATAGGCATCAAAAGATTTTGATAACAAGTCCCAATGATTTGATGTGCCTGTATGATTCCAAAATTGAATTGGTCCAGGTGTGGTCAATCTAGGTTGAAGCTTTCTATTCCGGAACCAAATCCAGTAGATTTCCACCTTAGGTTCTACTCTCACAAAAAGCCAAAACTAAGTCTTAATTTTTAGTTTTTAGTTTAAGTTTCTAATTTAGCGAGTCGTTTTAGTTAATTTGTTTGCTGGACTACATCATGAAAATCGATAAGGGATCAACTCACTGAATGGGTCATGTCTGAGATGATCACATGAATTTTCAAGTTTAAAGCAGTCACGTCTGAGGTGACTAAATTGGTTAAAAAATGATCATGTCTCAGATGATCAAAACTCATAATGTCTATTTCAAAAGGTTAAAATGTTCAAAATGGCAGAAAATCTGCTAAGTGTGACCTATTCGCACGATTGGACCATGAATATTGACCAACCATGCGAATGGATCCCATTCGCATGACTGGACATGAAATTTAGTCATTCTCCCGAATGGCATTTAAGAATGATCCTATCGACCGAATGACAGGGTGCGAATGAGTCAGTCAACCGACTGAGACTCAGTCGGTTAATTGAGAAGCAATGAAAGGGCACGAATGAGTCAGTCGACCGACTGAGACTCAGTCGGCCAACTGAAAGCGACCGACTGGGCCAATCGCACGACTGAACCTCAGTCGCCCGAATGAACTGAGCGAATGAGGCCAGTCGGCCGATTGAAATTAGGGTCAGTATTTCACTCATCACTCCCAATCGCACCCAAATCGCTTTCTTTCCCATTACTCTGCCAAAAATTCTAGAGATAGTGTTTTCCCTGCTATTGATCTTCTGACATTCGATTGACAAGTATACAGGTACATTGCAGTTAAATCTTATAGAAATCAAAGATCTTGAGTCAAATTTGTGTCATTCGAATGAAACATTAACCGGTTTGAAAAATGCCCTAATAACCTACATAAACTAAGCAAAATGTTAAAATTAAGTATAATAGGTCATTAGTGACAAGATGGCGAGTCTAATGGACCATTAAACCATGTTAAATTACTTGGATTAGGTCAAGATTCGAACCTCAGTTGATTGAACAGTGGGTCATGCGATTGGTCGTTCGGATGAACTCCAATCGCACGATTGAATCTTGCGATTGGATCAATCGGCAGAATGAACCATGCGAATGAGTTCAGTCGGCCGACTGAACCAATCGCAAACTCAGTCAGCAAATTGAGCTCAGTCGCATGAAAGAACAAACGACTGACTCCAATCACATGATTCATTCGCATGAATGTATCGGATTGATTTTAAACTATACACCTTGATCTGAATTTTAAATGTATGACTTACAAATGGTTCTGTGTCTTGTGTTTCAGGTAATGGCTGATAGATGGTCCATAAATCCAAAGCACAATATATGTGCTCATTTGGACCATACGACTCGGAATGGAGCCGAGTTTACAGAGATTATTGCATTCCTTCGACGCTCTCGATACATAAAGCCATATCCACACAGTGTACTCCTTACAGGTCATTACATCAGGCTTTCTGGAAAATGCCTCCGTAGATCGTTCACATGAGCCTTACAGCAATACGGAGCTCCATTCATGGTCATGACATTGAAATTACAGCAGCTGACATCCAGAGAGTACTTGATTTTGGGGATGATACTGATCAACCCACCAGACTACATCCACTTACAGTCAGAGATTGCTTCCTCAGGATTAAATATGCTGGGGACATCAACTCAGGTGTGCTCAACAAGAGCAACCTGTGTCCCCAGTATAAATACTTGGCGCATGTGATCCTGAAGTGTATTGCTTCTCGAAGGGGTGGGTTTGATGACCTGTCAGACCAGATTCAGAATGCCTGTGTCGCACTGGTGCTGAACCACCCCTTCAGCTTCTCGAGCATGATCTTCTCGTATCTGGTGGAGAATCTGGAGGCCAAGGGGAAGGAGGTTTTTGTATGTATCCTAGATTTCTGCAGCTGATCTTTAACGAGAAACTGCCATTGCTTCCCAAGGAGAAACATGATGCGGTTGCCCTAGAGGTTATGGATGACACGACTTTGGGTCTCATGAGAGTGTATCGGGGCAAGCAGGTAAAGCCCGAGGTAAAAAGGTTGATCACCCATCTGTTAAATGAACGATATGTGGCACCAGGTAGACGCAAATGGCGTCATGATGACAGCGATTCAGATGATGAGAGGTTGTTGCTCCCAGAGCATGATTCAGACGATGATGATAGTGGGGATGTTGGGGATGATATGCCTGCTCCAATGAGGGGCACAGCTTCAGATGTTATAACCCCAGTGTCTGTCCCAACAGGCGACATAGCTGAGTCTGCAGGCTTCCACCAGGACTTCATACCTGGTGAGGAGGAAGAAGAGTCAGATGAGGAGCCCTTGACGAGGACCGTGGGAGCAAGGTTGTTCCCACCGAGTATGGACTCCGGGAGGTTGGTGAACGCCCCAGGGATTCGGGAGAGACGACTGTAGATCCCAGCTATGCTCCTGAGTCTACTAGCCGTGTTCTAGGGGAGCATCCACCTCGACTGGATCGAGGAAGAAACGGATGGCTCAGCCCCACGGCCTAAAGAAGAAGAGAAGAAGACTCACCTTCGTACCCACCACAGCCTACATCTACCCCATCCCTACCACTTCTACAACCACACCATCCACCACCACAGCCACCACAACCACCACAGCCACCACAGCTACCACTACCACTACCACACCTCCCACCACGTAAATATGCCAACCACCACCATATCTTTCACTCCTACATCACCTCCAATATCTCACAGAACCAACCCTATCTTTACCACAACCACCACCACCACTAGCCACCATTCAGGACCCTCATCTGATCCCGCACGTATATATGGATCTCATCTACCTCAATTTGGGGTAGAGGACCAGCTGTTAGCGCTAAACCGTATGGTGATGCGACTGTTAGCTGCTGATGAAGAGAAGACTGCACAGATCCGACAACTTGCAGATCTCACTGCTGTGCAGTCACATCAGATCTCGGAGCAGGATCGGCTAATCAAGGAGCAGGCCCAACAAATGGCTGCTTAGAGCCTCGAGATCGCCCAACTCCAGAGCATAGAGTCACTTCTGCTAAGAAAATTGAAGAGTTGGAGAATGCTAAGAAGACCATCATGCTCAAACTTAAAGGATCTAAAGATGAGCCTCTGAAGATTAAGAGGGAGATGGTGATGATAGTGATGATGATGATGTGGATGAAGATGAAGAGAGTGACGATGATGAAGAAGCAGGAGGAGGGGATGCACCTGCATCGGCCACTGCTACAGGTCAAGAGAACAGGACTAAGAACAGACAAGATCAATCAGCCTCTACCTCTGCCCCTACAAGTGATGAAACCTTGATACAAGAAAAAAGTAAAGATTAGATGGTTATGTATTTATCTTCTTTTGTATTTGAATCATGTAATTGAACACAATGTACTTAATGTTTATATTTTTTAATGCCTTTCTGTTTGATGAATTACTAATGATTTATGTGTGAAATGTTTAAATCAAACAGATCAAAATTACCAAAGAGATGAGTTTGACATTGCTCCCCTTCAGCAGGTCAAGTCTCAGCTAACAATGATTCTTGATCTGCAAGGGATAGTCAGGAGTTCAGTGAATTATACCCCTGAAGAAGGGGAAATAATTCATGACTTATCAAATGAGCAACTCGCAGAGCTTTTCGAGCTAAATCCAGATGAAATAGTAAAAGATGCTCCGACATGTGATTCGACTAGTGATGAAGAGTTCAACGATGTTGATTATGTAGAGATCGAAGATGTCACTGCCGAGGAGTACCCTCAGTACGCTGACAATGAGTGTAATGTGGTCCCCAATCTGGGTGAATCCCTTGTCAGCGATACTATTAAGGTGTTAAACAATATGGAGCAAGAAACAGAGAAAGCAGAAGACACAGCCTGAGCCTCAAATGATGATGTTGACATTTGAAAGGCTGAGTGGGCTACATGTTTTGAAGAAGTTAGAGCCCAACGTACTACACCAAAGAAGGATTCCTACACCAAACTCTACAGAGTCAAGAAACATCATAAGGTGTCAGGTAGGATTATAGCATGGGCATATTTTGATGACCTTAACGTCTATGCAGTTAAGAGGGAGAAGGGAATAGAGTATTTTAGGTTTTCACATGATCTAAAGACTCTACCAGGTTTTGAGCTCAACCAGCTGGCCAAACTAAAGCTTTTGTATGCTGACTCGAGGAAGATGTCAGGCTGGTTTGAGGCTGCCCTAAAGAAGGAGTACCACACTAGATGGGTTAACTTCAGACCTCAATAGCCTACTAGGTATATCAGAAGGTCTGAGGTTGATGCCATTACTGGCAAGCCAAAGATAGTGTTGAAGTGGAATCCTCCGCACACAATGTCAAGAATCCCACTCAGGGAAATGCCACAGGATTTTACTCCACACTTTAAGTGGTGGTACTATGATTGGAGAACAGCTAAAGCGGTCATAGTCTTAAGCAAAGAGGGAGAAATGGATACTATCAGGGTATTTGACCCGATGTGGCTTACAAACTTGTCAGAAAGTGATGTATATACGCTATACAAGTGGCCACTGTTCTATGATACGCAAGATATTGTACAAGCTCTTCAGTTCCAGAACGTTATACGACTCTGCTTCACATTTGAGATTCACATGGGAGTCACAAAAGAAGAGAAGTACAAGAAATACAAAGAGGTTATGCAGAAAACAGAAGATTAGAAAGATCTAGGTCCAAGGGGGAGTTTGTTGATACATGTATGTCCCTAGATCATGATATGAAATGTAATAGATCTTGTTTATCTGATTCTGGTGTAATTTGATATGATTAATGAAATGATATTGGGTGTTTGTGGTTTGTAATGATTAATATTTCATTAATAATTGAGATTAAATTACTTAATTAGGTTAGTGATTGGTTGAATGCTTACATATAATGTTTACTAATTAATACATTCAAACTTAAAATAATGAGTTATCATGCGAATGGCCCATGCGAATGGACCATAAGCATGAACACCTTCATACGAATGACTCATCGCACGATTGAACCAGGAGACTGGATCAGTCGTATGATTGTAACATAAGATTGGCTCAGTCGCACGACGAGAACACTCAGTCGTGCGAATGAATCAACCGCATGGCTCAATCGCATGACTGAACCATACTAATGGTTCAGTCGCACAATTGAATAATACCAACCTATAATACAACTCAATTCGTGAAAATAAGAACTCTCGATCAATTACGATTCCAGACGTACCCTAGCCGTCCAAAACCTCCCAATTCGTTCTCCAAGTTCACAGAACACATTAGATCGATTCCCAATCGATTTCTAATGTTAGTTTCAATTCCTGATTGATTCTTCGTGTGTTCTCACTGATTGGATCGCCAACTAAATTGGATTCCGCACTATTTGATTTGGTTTACACGCTAATCTCCAGGTATTTCGTTCAAATACCAGGTCCTAACAAAAATTGCAAACCGTAGTCCCGCATATGTTGTTAAATCCAGATGATTTGAGATCAGCAGCTTGCCACAAACACATATTTCAACTTCACAAGTGACAACGCAATGATGTCTGCTTCTTACACTGCCACGTGCTAATCTTCTCCCAAAGAATTGACAACCTACTGAGGTGGATTTGTAGTTCATCTTGAAGCCGCCATAATCGAGTCACTGTACGCGGTAAGCTCGAAGTCATCGTCATGAGGATACCACAATCAAAGTATGGGTGTACCTTTCACATAACGAAATATCCTTTTGACCCCAATAAGATGGTTAACCTTTGGTTTTGCCTGATATCTTGAATAAAGACATGTTGCATACATAATATCAGGTCTTGAGGCAGTGAGGTACATGAGGGATCCAATCATTCCTTAGTACATGGTGGCATCAACCAGATCACCATTGTCGTCGGGTGCTACATCATGATTTATAGCAAGTGGAGTCCCAGCTGCAGAAGCATTCCCCATGTCAAACCGACTGAGAATATCCCCTACATACTTGGTCTGATTGCAGAAATATTCCCTTTTGTGTTTGATCCACCTGTAACCAGAAAGAACTTTATCTCTCCCATGGCACTCATTTCAAATTCTGCCTTCATTACTCCTTCAAATTTTTACATAATTCTTCATTCTTGGAACCAAAGATTATTTCATCCACGTAAATCTAAACCAGCAGCAGATCACCCTTTCTCTTTGATGAACAATGTACAGTCAATTACACCTCTGCGAAATCCATGTTTCACCACATGAGTTGAGAGTTTTTCGTACCAAGCTCTCGCAGCTTGATGAAGCCCGAAGAGAGCCTTATCAAGTTTGAAAATCTGTCCCGATGATATGGATCCTCAAATCCTTCAGGTTGACTTACATACACTGTTTCCTGGGTTCACCATGAAGAAATGCACTCTTACATCCAATTGATAGACTTTAATCTTCATGTAAGAGGCATTGGCTAGGAAGATGGATTGCTTCCATTCTCGCCACAGGTGCAAATACTTCATTGTAATCAATTCCCTCGACTTGTCGAAATCCTTGAACTACAAGTCGAGCCTTGTTCCTGATGATGACACCCTGGTCATTTTTCTTACATTTCAAGACCCATTTGGTGCCGATGACCTTAGCACCTTTAGGTCTATCTACCAATGTCCATACACCTAACTTCTTGAACTGAAGAATTCTTTTTGCATGGCACTCACCCATGCCTCATCATTTAGGGTTTCCCTCACATACTTTGGCTCAAACTGAGACACAAAACTCGATAAGCACCATCGTGAAGGTACCCTTTCTCCATTACCGAGGCATAATCAACTAAATACAACTGATTTCTAGTCTGAACTCCTAATTTGACATCCCTAATGACATTGTCCAGAGGATGATAGACATTTAGGCGTGATCTAGGAGTGATGGGAACAACTACCTCAGAATCTAGATTATGAATTTGGTTCTGTATCTGAGGAAGTAGGAGTGTGAGGTTCTGAAGCCTCAGAGGCATTAATGTCAGATGCTTGTGGACTTGCAGTAGGAGGAACCTATTGCTCCTGAGTGTCCTGATCATTCTCCACGGCTTCATCTTCAGAGGAAGAGTCACTTACCTCGAGTGCTCCCCCTGAGTTTGTTGGTGATTCACCTTGTGAGCCAGAAGATGTAGATTCTTGTGATGGTAATTCACATTTTGGCTGCTAACTCATCATCAGACATGGAGAGAGGGATGTTGAAGGACTTGAAGAACCTATCATAGTAAAAAAGAAGGCGGGTCCTTTTCCAGTAGGAGGGGTGGTGTATCTCTGAACATCGACGTTACACCACACCTCTACTTGACCCGTTTAGTTGTTGTAAACTTTTTATTTGATGTGTTGTATCCTAGAAAGATGCCCTCTTCAGCCTTCTGGCTAAACTTCCCATCCTGAGTTTTCTTCAGTAATGTGCATGGTGCTCCAAATGGTTCCAGATACTCCAGATTTGGTTTACGTCGTTGAAGTAACTCGTAACACGACTTCCCATGACGTTTTACTACCAGAACTCGATTTAATGTGTAACACGCACTGGCTACCGCCTCATTCCAAAATTGGATAGGCAGTTTCGAGTCTGCTAGCATTGTGCATGCGGTCTCTATTAAGTTGCGATTCTTTCTCTCAGCAACCCTGTTCATTTGAGGAGTGTAGGTGGTTTCTGATTTTGATTTCAAAAACATCACCCAAGAAAATCTTGAGTAGTCATCTGTAACTACATAGCAGTACAAGTCGCCTGCAATGCTTCTTGTACTGACTAGACCAAACAGATCCATGTGAAGAAGCTCAAGAGGCAGTTCTATAGAATTAACTTTCTTTTCCTTATGATACTTTTTTGTATGTTTGCCTTTCTTGTAGGCGACACAAAAATCTGGGAGTTGGAAGTTCTTGACATTGACTCCTCGCACTAGATCATTATGGATCAAGTGGTTCATCTTCCTTGGATTGATGTGCCCCATTCTCCTATGCCAGGAGATAGAATCTTTCACAGTAGCTTTTGACAAGAAGCATTGAACTTGATGATCAGTTGTGGAGCCTTCGATAGATCCAAGACATAAAGGACATTATATCTTGAGTTTGACATTAATACTTGTTCCTCCGGAATCACATAGTCCTTTCTCAGAACATAGCACTTCTTATTATCGAAAACTACCCTAAATCCTTTGTCACATATTTGGGAAACAGAAAGTAGATTATTCTGAAGTTTTGAACATAGTTTACCTTGTCAAACTTAACTTTCTAGTTCCCTACTTCTCCTTGAGCTATGATGTACCCTCCTTTGTTTCCAGCAAAAGAAACATGACCTCCTTTGATTTGTTTGACGTTTGATAGGAGTGCCCGGTTTCTAGTCATGTGCCTTGATGCTCCGCTATCTACAATCCAAGTGTTTGTTTCAGCACTATAGCAAACACCCTGCACATTCAATTGAAAACATTAGTTAAGGTGAGGGACCAAAGCCTTAACCGGCTTTGGTATCCCAGAGGCATCACACATCATAAACTCTACGCATTGTCCATTAGAGGGTGAGGGAAGATCAACTGTCTTATTGTTCTCATTTCCAAACAAAGACTTTTCTTCCATAAGCCAACTTTGTGTAAGGCCTGTTTGTGATAAACAGACGACTGGCTGATAGGTTGAACTTTAGGTTCACTGACTCTTGCTTTGGTGGAGTCATGGAGCTTCTTTCGGAAGTGCTTGCTTTAGTGTCATAAAGTTCAATCTTTTTCTTTGGTGTCTGAAAATAAGGATAATAAGACGCTATATGCCCATACTTTCCACAGTTGTAGCATGATCTACTTTTAACTTGACGATTTACCTGTTTTTGTGGAGAAGTAGGTCACACACGAGTGACTTTACTCTGTTTGGGTTTGGACACTTCGTGTTTAGATGTTTTCTCTTATTTAACAAAATTAATTGTTTGGACATTGTTAACATCTTTTCCCTTTTGTTTATTTGAAGTTAGACATGAAGCATGTGATTCGTTAATTGTTTGGTATTTCTTGTTCAGAATTAGGCTTTGTTGAACCTGTCTTTATGCTAACCTCTTCAAATTGTCCGTCCAGATTAACACAAGGCCTTTTACCTTTTGATTTTGAAGTGGCCTCCTTTTGTTTAGTGACAGATTCATTTGGTTTACATGCGAAATCTGGATCACTTACAAGAGGAGTGGACACCACGTGATCCTTGATTGGGTTATTATTTAATGGTTTACTTTTTGCATTCATCAAGGTCTCATGTGGTGGTGGAACCACTTTATATCCCAAACCCTCCCCATTGTTGCGCTCTCTCACTAAGTGTTGGACAATGTGAGAAGAGCTTGTCCAACTATGCAGTTTTTGTTTTAATGAATTACTTCTACTTCCAAAACTGCCTTTTGTTTCTTAGTGTCTTCTAGGGAGTTAAGATAGAACTTAATGTCATTAGCTTGATTAAAGGCTACAACTTCAGTTTCCCTATGTTGTTTATTCAAGAGTTCTATCTTTTCTTAATAGTTGTGCTCATTTTTTTAAGACTCTATTGGCTTCAGTGCACAATGGTAAGGCCTTTACTAAGTTATCATTAGGTCTAATAACCTAGCAAATTTCATATCAATGCTTTTCTATATTTATTACAATCAGAACAAGCATGATTATTGAAAGTTGAGTAGTGGTACTTACCTAAGGAGGTGTGGTTGAATCAACCATTAAAGCGGTGTCTGACTTCTCTGGTTCTGGTGATTTTGGACTTGTTGGACTTGTCCCTTCTTTAGGCCGGTGATCAACTACTATTGTCGATTCTTCAACATTTGACATTGCAAGCTCCACTGCAATATCACCTTCACTTGCTGAGTCGTCATCTAGATCCTCGACACTAGCAATGTTGGATTCTCTTAGAGACACAACCGGAAGCTCCAATCTTGTCCTTCGTCTTCATGAGTTGTTAAGGATTTAGGATCCTTGCTCGACGAAGTAGGATTGCTTGTGGGCTTATCCTGATGAGTGAAAGATGAGAATGGATTCCCATTTCTCATCTTCTTGGGCTTCACACATTCACGTTTGAAGTGCCCCTTTTCCCACAGTTGAAGCAGGTGACTTTTGTCTTGTCAAAGCCAAAAGTTGTGTCCTTTGTGGCAATCAGATTCTGTCCGGTCTTCTTGACAAACTTCTTTGCTCTCCGAACAGCACTTGCTAAGGTCCACATGATGTCCATCCTTTCTAACTCAGTCTTGTCTACCTGCTCGTAGTCCTCGTTTGCTAGATGATAGTTCCCAATTTTCCCAACAACTAGCCCTTCATAGGAGTGAACCACAGCTTCTAAGAGGTCCATGTGCTCCTTTGCTACCTCTACTGTCACATTTCCAAGATTTTTGGTCTTCATTTTTGTAGCATTTGCTTCAGGTGCTATGTATTGGGTAGCAGACGACCCTAACGTGTCAGATCCTGAAGTAGTAGCTTATGATGGACCAGTTGAACTTGACACAAATGCCGTTTGAAGTGGTGCTCCAGACGTTTTTTTTGGCTTGGGTTGGTTGTACAGTGCTGGATTCTGATCATATGAGACTTTTAGGCCCTGTACTTCATCCTCAACTCTTCCTCTCGCAGTTTCAGAATGAAGTCGTTGATGTCTAACTTTGCGAGCATATCATTCTGTCTGAGATTGGAAACAAACGAACTCCACTTCTCATGCAACCCATCTATAAAGTTTGAAACTTTGTCTTCCATAGACGTAGTAACTCCATGAGCGGGTAGCTCACTCATCACATAGTAGAAACGATCACGACATCGTCTAAGCTCTCCTTTCCCATTGACGAGAAGTTGTCAAACTCCTTCTTCAACGCTTTAGCCTTCAGAGCTTTTAATGATGCATTTCCCTCATACCTTTTTTCCAATGCATCCCATAGCTTTTTAGCTTGCTTGTTCTCAGAAAATTGATGGAATATGTCCTTAGGAATTGACTGAGTCAACACCACATATACTTTCTATTCTGCATTGTACTTTAATTTTTGTCCGTCAGTCATACCACTTAAGGTGAGTTTGACTCTATCTGCACCTACAAGCATGCTATATCATGTTTCTATAGACTCCCACATATTAGGATCTACTCCATTTAAGTAAATCTCAAACCTTTGCTTCCATTATGGATAATCATCTAACGTTATTAGCTTAGGGGGCTTGTTATGATTTCCCACTTCATTTTCTAGAAGCAATAAGTTTTGAATCCTAGAATCCCTTCGTGCGGTGAACGTTGAATATTGATCCACCATTGCTATCAACTTTAAACTTTGGAACAGACTGTTTAACTTGTGCGAATGAAGGTATGCGATTGAACACTTCGTGCGATTGAACAATGCGATTGACTCAGGCGTGCGAATGACCAAATGCGAATGGCTCAATCGTGTGAATGGACAGGTGTGGATGAACAATGCGAATGGGAAATTCAATCGTACGAATGGATGTACGAATGATCCAATCGTGCAAATGGGGACGTGTATGAATTCAGTCGTGCGATTGAGTCAATCGTGCGACTAAAGCTGCTGAAACTTGAAAATTCATAGGTTTAAGGTTTTTGATGCAAAAACACTAATTTTTCAAGAACCCTAATTGCCGTATGCCAAAAAAACGTTAACTTTACGATCTGAAGACGTCCAAAACAACGTTTGACACAATAAGGTTGCGTTTTTGCGTAAAAAACACAATTTTTATATCAAAATCGATTGAATCACACGTAAATCAAGAGTCTAGCTGTTGGATCAAGAAGAAGGCTAAAGCAACCAAAACTATGTCACTTAATGTATTTTGGTACTACATGCAAAAGGCTTCTGAAGCTTAGCATGGAACTTCCAAAGGTTGTAGAGTTCTTCCGAAGACAAAGTGAAAGATCAACTTTCGAAGATAGAACTCTACTTCCGAAGTCAAGTGTATACTTCGGAAGTTCAAGTCTTAGAAGAATAAAGTGAAGACCACTTCCGAAGTATGATGAAAAGAAGAAGTCTCAAAGTCTTGGAAGAAGCAGCCTCTTCCGAAGTATAAGTGGGTTCGGAAGTACTTACTCTTCCGAAGCCATTTACCCTTCGGAAGACACTTCTATGAACCAGTGGACACAAGTATGTTCTCTGACACTCCGCTGCAGACTTCTGATACAGCATCGCTTCTTCCTAAATATCTATGTTTTTTACCATACTTATTCCACTGTTCATCTTTTCATGATAGTACATGTTACCAACTTTAGTTGGTGACAAAAGGTAAGTCAGGGACATGTCCTGACTACCAAATCTCAGATAGACTTTATCCGAGATACCTTAATCTTTAGTCTTGTAGTATAGACTTTAGCTATAGGATCCCAGCTGGTATCAAAGTATATCCAACTGTAGATAATATTATATATAGGTTCTCCTTGTAACTCATTGTAACATATCATTTGCTTGTAAGAGTCTTGTATTTTGAGTTGAGAATCAATATAAAAAAGTATCTTGAAAATTATCTTACTGTGTTCTTTATTACTTTCTATATTGTGATCAACTCTTATTGATTCTTTATATACCCGAGTATTGTTCTAGGTGAGTTTAAGAGAAAACATTGTGTTTAAGTGATAAACACCGATCCTGCAATTGGTATCAGAGCTCCTCAGGCTCTTGATTGCGTGATCTCACCATCCAAATCAACCTATTTTTACTCCTCCCTACCACTCACTCACTTAATGGCCCTTAACAAATCCGAGATAGAGATGGGAACATGACAAAAGCTCCCATCATTACCCCTGAAAACTTTAGGTCTTGGAGTAGAAGAATAGAAGGCTTCATCTGATACCAGAAGAGCAATTATGGAACTCCATTGTCAATGGACCGTATAAGCAAAGGTGGCATCACCTGGTGGAAACGGTGCCATGAAAGAGAAGGATGTCGAGGACTATTCTGATGAAGACAGAAAGAAGATGGACATCGATAGCAATGCTATGACTATTCTCATGACTGCAATACCAAACTCTATTATGGTGGGGTTCGAGCATTGCAAGACTGCCAAAGAATTGTTTGATGCACTTGTTCAAATGTACTCAAGCTCCAACGACTCAAGAAGGACTCACTGAAGCAACATTTGAGAACTTCACTCATATTGCTAGAGAGACCCTCACCAGCAGTACTTCAGGTACATGGATCTTATCTCTTCCCTTCAGTCTGTGAAGATCACTCTTGAACTCAGAGATCTCACCAGAAAGTTCATGAGTGCTCTTCCCAACGAGCCGACATTCTACCGTGTCCCTATCAAAAGAACAGAAAACTTGAACACTCTTTCCATGACTGAACTCTACGCATCCTTGATGGATATCACTTAGAGATGGAGAGTAAGAAGGGCCACCAAACAAGCAGACCCATGAGTCTTCCTGCTAGCAATGCTTTAATGGTTGTTGAAGGCTCATTAACCCCTCACCTTAGCATTTCCTGACTTATCAGCAGCCATCCTGCTCTTCTGGACCTTACATCACTTTTCCTGAGACTCCAAGGTCTCAACAGGCTCAACACAACGCCTTCCAGGAAATTGTGCCTTTGTTTCGGGAAGTGGACACTAAAGAGATTTTCAATACTGTTTTGACGATCTTGAGTGTTTTAGTCCAGATGATGTAAAGTACGTGGACATTGTCCAGTAGATGGCTCTTAACTTACAGAGCGAAAAGTATTTAAGAAACTGGAAGGCATTTCCCTCAAAACCCAACTACCAGCAAGTTCGGGTTTGACAAGACCAAGGCAAAGTGTTACAACTGTAACCAACTGGGTCATTTTGCAAGGAATGCAAGGCTCCTAAGACCAATCTGGAACCCCACAGGCCTCCACACATCCCTCAACCTCAAGCCCACTGAGAGGTCAACTGAAACAGCTGCAATGGCTCAAGAAGTTGACTGGGCTTCATGGTACAGGATGACTCCTGCTCAAGCTCTCATGGCCGAACAGATGATGCCCAGGTAATGAACATCTCTACACTCCAGCCTGTATAGCTAAAGTTAAACTTTATCATGATTACAATATGGAAATCAGATCTGATATTGAGTCTTTAAATATTCTAAAATCTGATTTTAAAAGAGTTGAATCTGACTATCAAAAGAAAATTGATGAGTTAGAGAAAACTGTATCCCTTTTAACATGAACACACCAACTACAAGACTCAAATCATGATCTGATATCGAAATTGTCTGAGGCTCAAGCCCAGCTTGTCACTGCTGAGGCTCAGGCCAGGAAGCATGTTATTTCTAAGCAAACTTCCAAGCTATTATTGCATCATCCTCTCATTCCAAACTCTGTTACAGAACAAGGAGGGTTGGGAACCAATGAAATACTACACCACACTCCTATGAGTCTATTAGACAGCCTAGATGTGGTATTGAAGACCAAGAGGTTCCAACTGCTGTCCCTTCCTTTCCAGAGTTGAAGACGAGGCATCAATAGTGGCCACCACAGGGAAGAAATAGGTAATGTACCCATCTCCTCCTGTGAAGATCAATCCTAACCACTAAGGCCAAAAGACAAGCTATTCCAAGTGGTAGGTACTTCTGATTCAGGAAAGGAGTGTAATACCAGCACTTCTATCCTACCAAAGGATCAGAAGTTAAAGGGAAAGTTGCTGATGAAGAAAAAAGCCCAAGAAACACAACCCTCACTTTCCCAAAAACTAACATTGCATGCATCATGTGTGGCCTGCAATCACAGGCAAAAGATTGTTACTATAATCCTGCAAGCACACATTATGCAAATAATGTAGGAAAGAAGAGTCAAGGAAGTTTCACATTTAGACCTTTCTAATGGTTAAGTGATGAAAAAGGGAAGGCTAGTCTTGGAAGCCCGTTGCTTTCGGAAGAAACTCCTTCTTCTGAAGGGAAAATGGCTTCGGAAGCAAAAGCTACTAAGGTTCGGAAGAACAAGAAAGCTCCCTTGAAACCATCCAAGAAGAAGACTACTTTGGAAGGAAAGAAGCTTCGAAAGAAGGCAATGCGGCAAAAGCTTCAACATGCTCATCCTCCAAGGTCAGCCAAAAGGTGACTGGAAGATCATGGAAGATGCTGCAACCCAACCTCTTCTTCAAAGACATCTATTGAACCCCCATGCATATCATTTGGTCAATTATGTCATTATCTTTGGAAGAACCCAAGACCAGCAAGGCTTGGGCTTCCAAACAAAACTACATCTCATCTTATGTGCAGGGACATCCATTTGACAAGAACAACAATGTCTAGATTGTAGATAGTGGATGCTCCAGGCACATGACAGGGAACAAATCTCTCCTTCAAAAGTTTTAGAACTATGATGGAGGTCCTATCCAATTTGGAGGTGAGGCCGGAGGATATATTTCTGGCAGGGGGAGTATATCCAATGGTAAATTAAAAGTTGACAATGTTCACTTTGTCAAGCAGCTTGAACACAATCTGTTAAGTTTTTCTCAATTCTGTTATCAAAAGCACCAGATGCTTTTCACAGAACATGAGTGCGTTATCCTCAAACCAGGGATGACAGTTCCTCCAGAATGGGGCTTCTTAGATCTCACCACAGAAAGGGGATATGTACAAGCTAGATATGAACAATGCTTCCCCAATTTGTGAAGTATCATGCTTTCATTCCAAAGCTGATAGTGATGATCAACACTATGGCGTAAACGTATGTGTCATGTAAATTTAGACAATGAACAAATTGGCTAAAAATAACTTGGTACATGGTTTTCCTAAAAAGGAGTTTTTCTGCAAGATAATTGTGTTGCATGCCTAAAAGGAAACACCACAGACATCTCATAATCCAAATGTGTTAAGTCTATCACTACTCCATTACCCTTATTGCACATGGATCTTTTTGGTCCCACAAGTATAATGAGCATTGGAAGAAAAACATACTGTTTTGTGATAGTTGATGATTTTAAAAGATTCACATAGGTATTCTTTTTAAGAACTAAAGATGAAACTGCTGAACATTAAATCTTTTATTCTTAAAATAGAAATCAAATTGATCACAAGTTAAAATCATTAGAAGTGATCAAGGGACTGAGTTTAAGACTTCGTTCTTGACTCATTCTGTAACTCAAAAGGGATTGCCAGATAATACAATGCTCCCCGAACTCCTCAACAAAACGTGTTGCTGAGGGGAAGAATAGACACTTATTGAGGCTGCTCGAACTATGTTAGCTGATTCAAGCGACCTCTAACATTCTGGGCAGAGGTAGTCAACACTGCATGCTATGTGCAAAACAGAGTTCTTGTAGTTATCCCATGGAAGACCCCTTCTGAGCTATGGAACAAGATGCCACCGTTCATTGGCTTTCTAAGGTCCTTTGGCAGCAGGTGTACCATACTTAACACAAACGACAATTTAGCAAAATTTGCTGAAAAGTCGGATGATGCTATCTTTTGTGGATACTCTTCTAGCCCAAGCTTACTGAGTATACAACATTAAGAATAAACAATTTGAGGAATCATCCATATAGTTGTTAATGAGCACACTCCTTGTGTTAGGGGAATGGCCCTGATCATATTTTTGATTTAGAATTGTTTCCAACTATTCTAAACCTTCTTGTGAGAATATTTCGGTTGGAACAGGTGCTCAAAATGATGCTGATGCTACTGCTAATGATCAACTGTTTGAGCTTCCCAGACCTAGTTCAAGTTCTCCCAGTGCTATAATACACCAAGCTTCCACTATTCACAGATCTGATAGTTTAACTATAACAAGGAACAGTGAAGCGTCAACAAGTGAATCACTTGCTGAGCCTCAAAACTCATCAGGTGATCCACCACAGCACGAGGCAGAAGGAAGTAGTATTTTGAAGGAACATGCAACTGTTAATACTACTTCACACCAACTATTGATGATGTTTCTCATTCATTTAATCAGTGCTCATTGAATGACTTTGAAACAACAGCTGGATAGAGTGTTCCAGTTCCTGAGTAGAATATGTCCAACCTAGACTTATCTCTGCAACTCGAAGTGATTCCTCGTCTTAGGATTCACAACACTCATCCAACTGAGAACATCATTAGGGATGTCACTAGGGTGTGAGAACAAGAGGACAGACTCATCATGGAATGTGTGCTTGTACTCATGCTTTCTATCCCAGATGGAATCCAAGAAGGTAGAAGATGCCTTGAAAGATAGTAGCTGGCTTGAATTGATGCAAGAGGAGTTGCTTCAATCAAGAGACAGAAGGTATGGAACCTATGTCCGCTACCATCTGGTCAAGTACCTATAGGCACCAAATGGGTTTTCAGAATCAAGAGAGATGATAAAGGCTTGATCATCAAGAATAAAGCAAGACTTGTAGTTCAAGGATACACTCAAGAGGAAGAATCAATTATACTGATGTCTTTGCACCAGTTGCAATACTTGAGGCAGTTAGGATCTTCTTTGCTTATGCTGCATACAAGGACTTCATTGTCTATCAACTTGATGTCAAATGTGCATTTCTACATAGGGATATAGATAGGGAAGTCTATGTATGCCAACCTCCAGGATTTGAAGACCCATAGCACCCCAACTATGTGTGCAAGTTGGATAAAGCTCTATATGTGCTGCACCAAGCACCTAGGCTATGGTATGAAACTTGTCTCATTTTCTTCTCATGAATGGCTACACTAGAGGTACCATTGATAAGACTCTCTTTATCAAAAAGTTTGGAAAGGACATCTTGCTTGTTCAAGTCTATGTTGATGACATCATATTTGGTTCCTCAAATGACCAAATGTTCAAGGACTTTGAGCATTATGAAGAAAAGGTTTGAGATCAGTTCCATAGGAAAAATGGACTTTTTCCTTGGAATTCAGGTAAAGCAGATGAAGGAAGGGTTTTTCATTAATCAATCTAAGTATGTCTCTGACATCTCAGAAAGATTTGAAATGAAAGATTGCAAGCCTGCCAAGACACCCATACCCAGAAACCATAATCTTTGTCCTGACCTTGAGGGGGAGGATACTGATCAACATCAGTATAGGGAAATTATTGGTTCTCTGATGTATCTCACAGCTAGTAGACCTAATATCATGTTTGCTACTTGCATTTATGCAAGATATCAGGCTACTCCAAAGGTGTCTCACCTAGCTGATGTTAAGAGAATCCTCAGATACCTCAAAGGGGCACCTAAACTAGGTCTCTGGTATCCCAGAAACAAGGATTTTAATCTCTATGGATACTCTGACAGTGACTATCGAGGCTGCAATGTTGACAAGAAATCAACATCAGGAGGATGTCTATTTCTTGGTGGAAGGATCATCTCATGGCAATGCAAGAAACAATCCTATGTCTCTACATCAACTGCTGAAGCTAAATACATTGTTGTTGCTAGCAGCTGTGCTCAACTGCTATGGATTCAAAATCAGATGTTAGACTATGGATTTAACTTTATGAGTACTCCTATCCATATTGACAACAACAGTGCTATCTCCATTACTAAAAATCCAATGAAGCACTCCAAAACAAAGCATATTGACAAGAGGTATCATTTCATCAGAGATATTCATGAGAAAAATCTAATTAAGTTAATCAAAGTTTATTCAATTGAACAATATGCTGATCTATTCACCAAAGCTTTTGATGAACAAAGATTTAAGTATCTCATAACAACTATTGGAATGATAAACATTGATTAATTTAATCTCTTTTGAAAACCTTTTTAATATGTAAGTCTTGTGTCAATACAACTTAAGCCCTGTTACAAGAAGTTCTCTCTAAAATTTTCTAAGTGTAAATTCCTTCCAATGAGAAGTTAACCCTCGGAAGACATTCTCATATCTTCCGAAGCAAGATTTCTCAAAGGATAACTTTATTCTCGGGAGAATCTTTGGCCTTGGAAGAAGCGATTGATTGCATATCATATCTACTTCCGAGACTTATAGATTCTCCATTCGGAAGCAACTCTAACCTTCAGAAGCAAAGTTTTGGCTTCAGAAGTAGGAATTGCCTTCGGAAGACAAGTTATCTTCGGAAATGTTTTCCACTCGGAAGAGAGATCCTACTGTGTAACGTAAATCTCTTGTGCCCCACACTATAAAAGCAAAGATTTTGTTAATGATGTCGGATTATTTAACTAATTTAACCTTACCACCACTGTCATTTTATCCACTTAACATCACATCACCTTATCCTAACCTCCATTACCGCCTTACCACCCTCTTTTAAATAATCTCGACTGTTCAATTTCATCTTCTTACTTGCACTTTACTGCCCTAGAAATTTCTCCTCTCCAACTTTACCCAAGCTTAAAATCATCTACATTCACCTTTCCCAAATGGCACTTAACCCTCAGCACAACCAAGTCGGAATTCTTGATTCTTCAAGAGATGCTGACTTCTCTGAAATCATCTCCTTTCTCACCCAATCAATCTACTACACTGCCCTTACCGTTAACCCCATTGTTTAATCAAACCAAATGGCCGAATTTTGGGGAAATGGTCAAGTCGAAACCCTAAATGAGACTCGTGTACTACGGTCCAGCATCTGTGGACAGGAGTTGATCGTCACTGAACAACTCATCTGGGAGCACCTTGAGCTTCATGATGAAGGAGCTCCTACTGAATTCTCTAAAGAAGATTTGGATAGCACTTATATCCTAATGGGATATGGTGGAGACATCAGCAGGTCGATGGTTTACAAGTTCAACTTCTCCTACAATTGGAAGTTCCTCCTGCGTGTTGTTCTTCATTGCTTGTCCAACAAATTCGGGGATGGGATCAAATCCCTTATGAACTAGGATGCTTAATTCATGGATTGGTGAGAGGTCTGCGCTTCAATTACTCACTATTTGTGTTTTCAAATCTGATAGGGAATCTGCAAAGGGAGACATTCTTTATGTATCCTAGGTTCCTTCAACACATAATCAACTGTGAGTTGGACCAGAGCATGCTTGTCTGTGCAACTGCTCTGACTGTCCCCCACATGCGGCCTACCATCTTCAAAACATTGAAGAAGGTATCCACCAACTTCACCAGAAGATATACCACTCTGCTTCCAGGTATGATTGAGCGCATAGCTCCTGGTGACATCCCTATTCACCCCACAGGTGATGAACCCACACCAGCAACCACCTCCACAATGCCAACACTACCTTCTCCACCCATCACCATCACTTATCAAAGACGCCCCAAACGAACCCTTGTTCAATCTACTCTGATTGAACAAGCCCCTCCTGTTCAATCCAAAAAGACTAGAGTGGAACATGGGCTCCCACTCAGTCAGAGGTCTCTCCATCCTTCTCTTTTGACCTTAATTTGGGTTTTGAGTCTCCTCAATCTCAAACCCAGGAGCCCGATACCCAAAGCAACAGCCCTCAGAATGAGTATCTACACTCTTCTGAGCAGCCAACAAGGGACAGCCCCACTAGAGGCTCAATGCCTGTAGACATTGACCAAAGTCTCGGGTCAGTAGGCTTAACCTCCCTATCTTTCACTGACCTTCTATTCAAAACTGATGAAGACATAACATCTCTCCATGGAAATGGAGTTGATATACAATACCCTTTTCAAGATCAACAGAGCCCAGAGAAATCCCTTATCTCTAGCCCCCATCAGCAACCAATAACTGAGGTGAGTCCCACTGATGTGGAGGGGACTCATGTAGATTCAACTGCCAGTACAGAAGGTGCCTCAATGGACCTGTGGACAGTGGTAACATATCTCAGACTGAATCTACGGCAACCGAGCCCTTTGATGACACTGAAAGAGACATCATTGAGCATGGGAAATAAGAGTGCCAAGAACCACATCTGGTGGTGAGGCTGAACATACTAGGTATGTTACCTCATCTCCCCGTGATTCTTCAAAAGAAGATGAGGGAAGCATGCAACTCCGTGTTAAAGACCTTCTATCTAAAGTCTCAAATCTTGAATCCTTGGTTAGGACTTTAGAAGCAAGGTCTGCCACTCAGCAACTTGAGATTGACAATCTCAAGGCTCAACTAGCTGAGAAACAGACAGAGAGGTTGGTTAGGCATGTACCTATTCAGGTCTTATTGACTTCTTCCTCTAGCTCATCTAGCTCTCAAGATGATGCTACCAAAAGGGGGAGAATGTTCGAAGACAAACACATGAGGAACCACATAGCCGACCTTCAACTTCAACATCTTCTTTTCCCATCATCACAGTGACTGAGCCACCTTAAGTCATTCTTTAGATTGACCCAAGGATGCTTAGTGATCTCTACAGACTCTTCACCAAGTTTCTGTTGAGATCATCCTTTGAGCAGCCAAGCCATGATGCTACAATGATCTACTTTGGAGCAGAAGAGCTTCAAAGGCTGACCACACCTTCTACCACTATGGAAGAAGTTGGTCAACCAAAGGTCCACATGGAACCTAAGATTCAATTCGAAGGGGAAATAGGGACTGATGGCCTAGCAACTGAAATAGTTGGGACAGAATCTGCATCTCCTCAAACTTCCGAAGCTGAAGTTAAAGCCTTGGAAGAACAAGCTGAATCTTCCGAAGCTGAAATGGAAGCTGCGAAAGGATTGTATAAAATGTCCGAGGAACTGATCATCACAGATCAATCCTTGAAATGGCATCTAAGGTGAACAGCGAGGACCCTCTGAATCAACCTCCATCCCAGACACCATCTCTGCCTCTCTCACAATCAGAAACCTCTCTCAAAGAACCACCACAGTCAGGATCTTCAAAAGATAAAGGAAAAAGGAAGATGACTACGGAAGAACTTCAAGAAGAGGAGAAGATTGAGAAACTCAAGAAGAAAGGAAGACTTCAAACTGAGAAGTTGCTAGCTGCCAGTACAAAAGCAGCTGCATTCAATCAGGAGGTTGTCATCAATAAAAGGGGAGAGGAGATCATTGACCAGCTCATTGAGTTGGGAGCTTCCAATGAAGAAACACTCCTGCTACCATTAGAGGAGTTGGTGGATCTAGAGAAGGCAACCAGGCTGAAACTTGAAGAAGAAGCCAGGTTGGCCTTGGAGATAGAGGAAGAGAAATAAAAGGAGGCTAAATTGCAGCTAAGGAGAGACAAGGTGAACTTCCTACTTTTCCAGAGGCTTTAATCTTCAAGAACTTTCCCCACATAATGATGATATGATCCTCTTGCTCTACAAAAAAGAGCAAGATCAAATGGAGAAAGAAAGGAAGAAGGATGCAAAAGAATAGGCAAGAGAGAAGAAGAAAAAAGAAGAAGAAGCCATGGTAACTGCCTCCAAGAAGCTCACTAGAAGGCCTAGATGAAGGACTATCTTCGGGCTCATGGCTTCTTGGAAGGCAGGTGGTCCCATGTCTGAAAGGACACTTCAACGGATTGTCAATGAAATTAAGGCTGACATCCGGATAGGGCAATGGAAGAGATGTATAGAAGGGTAAAGGGGATGACCTTCACTGCTACCACCCAATCACAACCTAAACCTTCACCCTTACCTTTCACCATTGAACCTGAACCTTTCACCCCTGAACCCACATCACTACCCACACCTACTCCCTCACCTCAATCACCCAAACTTCCCATCATCCAACCCAAAACATGAGCCAGAACCTCTGAACCTAACCTACCCAATTACCATCCAAACCATCCCCTCAGCCTTCTCAACATCTCTCTCTTGAGGAGTTTAAGGAATCAAGATGAAGCTCCCAACTGCACTAATCTGAGTAAAGTCTCTTGTGTAGAAGACTCTGTCAACATCACCTATGTTGATGGTTCTTCAAGTTCCCTCACAAGAGATAAATTCCTTGATCTGCCTAGAGGAACTTTGGACCAGGCTGTGAGACTTCTGGGCCTCAACTCAGACTCTTTAAATGATGAAGAGAAGAAGCTCAGAAGGAAACTGGTGACTCTACTCGATACAAGAAAGAGGACGAGATTCCTAGTCAGTCTCTTCGACCTAGAAGGAAGATAATCTAGTGGAGGTTCGATGAACCTTCTCACAACTTTGTTATGGAAAGAGAGAATGGTGAAGTCAATAGACTCAATGCAACCTCTCTGCTACACTCCAGCAGGTTTGACCTTGCTGAGCTAGCAGAGAAGCCATTCTCCAACCCCTCCAACTCTAAAACTACTGCACTCATCAGAAATCATCTCGGCAGTCTTCATCTAGCTGAGTTAACTGCAAAGGCAAAGATTGAAGAAGAGTTGCAGTTGAGAAGACAGGAAGACAAGGAAGATCTCCACCAATGGTACTGCCTTTCTACAGATGGTGGAAGGTCCTGAATTGTAACCTATAGTTTGATGGGAATATGATTACAATTCCCATCAACTAACTCTTTTTAGAGGGCAACAACAAAGGGTACATGTTATCCAAGGTGACAGACTAGATTTCTTGTCTACCAAGGATCTGTACAAGCTTCTCAGCACCATATCAGGGAAGAACAAAGAGACAGACAAATATTTACTCTCCTTGGTGTTGAAAGTTTTAAGAAGTCGAGACAAGTGAAGTTTTGGTAGCATCAGCCTAGGGGGATTTTGTTGGATCAAGAAGAAGGCTAATGCAACCAAAACTATGTCACTTTGTTGGATTCTTTATGCCCAAGACACATAGAACATTGATGTGGTTAGTACGTTATGATCCAAGTCGGGTCATACCCAATAACAAGCTTAGCAAACACCAAATATTATTTAATTGATGATATGATCATACAATTAAATAAATACACTAATTTAGAAAAATGGGTTTTCTAAATAAGTTGCATATGAGATTGAACAACCTATATGGATATTTTGTTCTTGAATATTATTTGTAATGTTGTTTAAATTGGTTAAATAACATCAAATAATAGGAGTGTGTGTATAAGTTATATAATTAAAGGGGTAATTACATAACTTATTGAAAACATTTGTTTAACAAAGATTAAAAGGTTTTGGGGGGAAAACCCCAAAAAGGGCAAAAGGTTCGGTCGCCCCTCTTAGGGGTTCTTTTGGCCTTATGTTTTGTATCCTTTTCTTGGCTTGAATACACACAATATCCATTCAGATCTCTCTCACTCTCTCATATGCAAAAGGGTCACAAGAACATCACTCTTCTTTTGGAAGAAAGATATCATTGCTGGAACAAAGCTCTAGCAGCTTTGTTGATTGTTCACGGCTAGAACAAGGTTTCAGCAGCTTTCTTGATCCGATTTGGTGCTCAAATCCTAGCAAGAATGGTGTATGCTTGATGCTTGTGGGTATGGAAGCTTGAGGTCACCTCTTCTTGGTGTTTTGGCTGTTCAAGAACATCATTCTCCTCATCTATATCTTGTTTTTCAGCAGCCTTTGGAAGGTAGTATGTATTGCTTATTGGGTTGTTATTTATTGGTGATAGCTAGTTCAAACACATATATAAGATCCTTATGTTCTTGGGTTTGTTGTTGTTATGAAATGAACCATATTTTCAGATTACAAATGATAATATTAGGTGTTAATCCGCTTTTTTTTCAAGATTAAATGGTTAAACTAGTTTGATTTGGTCCAACAAACCCATCATTGGCATCTAGAGCCTGATATGTGGATGACTAGTTTCATGTGTTCTTGTAAAATTGATTTTATGAGGCTTTAACAACCATATAGGGGCTGTTTTGTGGTGATGATAATAAATCCCTAACCTTTCAAGGTTATATCTAACATGCTAGTGATTAAACCTTGAATGTAAGATATCAAGTAGTTGATTATGTTTTTGTTTGGACAAAAGACCCTAAATTCATGGTTTATGTTGGCTGAAAATTTAGAGTCATATGGGGGTTTATTTGGTTCTTGAATGTTGTATATGATGATTCATATTGGTGCATAACCTAGTCTTGAACTTGTGTTGTTTTGGTTTTGAATGGATGTTTTGTGTTGGTTGTATTCATTCTTATGGGTTGTAATATTATTCTTTTGTGTTTAGTATTTGGATGTAATTTATTTATTCATTCATTTATGATGTAATAGATAGATTAAGTATGTTTTCTTTTATTAGAAAATTCGTATTAGGATATGAGTTTTGTCAAAGAAGATGCACAAGATGGAAACACAAAAGGAAGACACAAGAGAAGAACTTGAAGCATTTGGATGCAAGTTCAAGTAGGGGTCTTTGGAGATCTCGTCTTGTGTTGTGTTCAACCCTTAGGAAAGACCAAATGACAACACTTGTGATGGCAAACAAGTGTTGTCAACATAGTGGCTATGGTTATGCACATGTGGTTGTTTGATACATGCTTGTTTGATTATTCATTTTATGTTGATTGTTTGATATATGGATATGCTTAACAATCTAAATAAATTATCATAACAAGCTGAATTTTTTGGTTCCTAAACATTAAGTGACTAATAAAAGGTTATTAAAAGGATTAATGATTTCAAAATAAAAGAGGTTTTATTAAAAGATAACCATAGGGTACCATGTATTTGAAAGCATGCGAATACATGGTACATAGAGTTTTCTTAACTAGAATTAATGGAAACTTAAATCCCTTTGGAAACAAGTTAAACACCATCCTTTTACACGACACTCGAATCACTTGAGAACTACTTGTGGGATAAAGGTCACCTAACCATTTTTAGGGAACTTGTGTGTTTGAGGTGGGCTTAATATACTTGTGGGATAAAGGTCACCTAACCACTTGTATGTGTAAACTCACACGTGTGTGTAAGTAGGACGACTTGAATTGGAAACCATGTGCATAGGGTCACCGAAGCATGGCGTACAATGGTGTCGATGGGATTTTACATGCCAACTAAACATAAGATGTTTAACCGATCGCATACATCTAGAAGTTGCAATTCGTTGCAATTGTCAAATGTTGACTACCTTGTTATGTTAAAATAATGGGATAAAGGTCACCTAACCATCATTTAAATGTAACGTTGGATTCTAGATTTTAATTATTAACTGTCTATGAGACGTGTAAAGGGTATTAATAATTAAAATGCAATTTTCAGAAATACTAATAAGAACTTTGTAATTTTGTAGAAATGGTCGCAAACCATAATGCTACCACCCCGACCGTCCCTACCCTATCACTGAGAACCATCTTAGAAAGGGATCGTCTTAACCATAATAACTTTATGGACTTCTATCGAAATTTGAGAATGTTCTCAAGTAAGAGAAAAGGGCCTATGTCCTTGACGATCCTATTCCTGACCAACCCGACCCTGAGGATGTTGAGGCCTATGACGATCGGCTTCAATACACTAAGGATTCCATGCAGGTTTCCTGCCTCATGTTGGGAACTATGATTCCCGACTCCAAAAGGACTTGGAGCAACATGGGGCATATGACATAATTACCCAGTTGAAGGAAATGTTCCTTCAATAAGCTAGGGTAGAATGCTTCGAAACGGTTCGAGCACTTCATGCGTGTCATATGGAAGAAACCCAATTGGTATCATCTTATGTTCTTAAGATGAAATGCCACGTTGATCGCCTCGAGGGGCTTAATTGTCCCGTCTTAAAAGAGCTAGCCATGGATTTGATCCTTAATGTCCTAACTAAAAGGTTTGAGACATTCACAATGAATTACAATATGAACGGGTGGGACAAGAGCATTGGTGAGCTTCACGCAATGCTCAAAACAACTGAGGCAGAGATGGGTAGAAAGGTTCTACCTGTTCTCTTGATCAATGAGGAAGGCAATAATAAAAGGCCACTCCCGATCCCAAGGCAAATGTTGCAAAAGGAAAGGGGGTACATCAAAGGAAAGGGGAAAGGAAAGGCTAAAACGAAACCTCCAAAGCCTAAGCTTGAGAAGCCTAAGGTAACGGAGAATGATCCATGATTTGAGCATGGAAGATAGGACATTGGAATGAATTGTCCAACCTATCTCAAAGAGTTGAGAAACAAGAGGGACGCTAGGCAAACCTCATGTACAACTTTCATAATTCACATTGGTTGAAATGTTATTTCTTCAAACACATGGGTATTGGATACCGGATGTGGAACTCTTTTTGCAATTTATTGCAGGGGTTCATAGGAAATAAGCACTTCAATACGGATACATTAGTCTCTTCATGGGCAACGGAGCAAAAGTTGATGTCGAGGCCCAAAGAGACAATATTTTGAAACTTTCAAATAGTTTGGAAGTTGTTCTTAAGAACATTTTGTATGCTCCTAGTTAGACTAGGAACATAATTTTGTTTTCCCTTTTAGAACAGTATGGTAATGAATTAAAGTTTATTAACGATGGTATTTATGTATGTATGGATGATGTATTTTATTTTAAGGCTATGCCTTTTAATGAAATCTATGAATTGGTTCATAATGATTCATCCTATAATAGCTCATTATGCCAGACAAGCACCAAGAAACTTAAAATGGTTTTAAGTGATTCTTATCTTTGACATTGTTATCTTGGTCACATAAAACAAGAATCAGATTCAAACACCTCAAAAGAATGGTCTTTTGAAAAGCAAATGAAAATGTTTCATTCGATAAGTGTGAATCTTGTTTACAAGCTAGATGACCAAATCGCCATTTAATGGCACTAACGAGAGGGCAAATGACTTATTAGGATTCATACATTCGTATGTATATGGCCGTTTTAAGACAATGACTAGAAATGGTGAAAGATAGTTGATCACCTTTACCGACAATTATAGTCGCTATGGTTATGTGTACATGATGACACACAAACATGAAACTTTTGAAATGTTCAAAACCTTCAAGGATGAAGTATAAAATCAACTCTATAATACTATCAAAGCTCTTCATTCAGATAGAAGAGGTGAATACCTCTGTAATGCTTTTTAGTACCATCTAAGAAGTTGTGGGATTGTCTCACAACTTACTCCACCTCGAACACGACAACATAATGTGTGTCTGAAAAGAGAAATCGAACCCTATTGGATATGGTTCGATCTATGATGGCTATAAGCTCACTACCTCTATCATTTTGGGGTTTCGCAATGCTCTTCGAGGCTCATATTTTGAATATGGCCTTGACCAAGATAGTCGATTCACTAAGTGTATATTTGTTGGATATCCCAAAGACTGTATAGGATACTACTTCGTTGATCCAACAGAGCAAGAGTAATTATTGCTCAAAAGGCTGAGTTCCTGGAAACTAAATTATTTATGGAAGGAATAATGTATAGAATAGTTGAATTTGATAAGGATCAAGATCCACAAGCCTATACACACTTGGTTGACACTAGCTATCAACAAGAGGTTGTTGATGATGATCAAAAGGCTGGTCCATACACATAAAACGTTTGCAGATCTGGTAAGTTAGCATTCCACCTGAAAGATATGGATTTTTCATGAATGGATGCTACATGGTTGACTCTAATGAGCAAACTACATACCATGAAGCAATGTCCAATTCGGATTGTGACAAATGGCTGGATGCCATGAACATTGAGATGCAATCCATGTATGACAATCAAGTTTAGGAATTGGTTGACCCTCCACTTAACTCCAAAGAGGTCGGATGCAAGTGGGTTTCAAGAAGAAAATAGATATACCTGGAAACTTGGATACTTACAAAGCAAGACTTGTAGCAAAAGATTTCACTCAAAATCAAGGGGTTGATTATGATGAGATTTTCTCCCCTGTGGCAATGCTAAATTCAATTAGGATATTATTTGTCATAGCTGCATATTATGACTATAAGATTTGGCAAATGGATGTCAAAACCGCTTGTCTTAATAGACATCTCGAAGAGACTGTCCATATGGTTCAGTCAGATGGTTTTGTCGATCCACAACATCCTAAAAGTATGCAAGTTAAAGAAGTCAATCTATGGATTGAATCAAGCATCAAAAAGTTGGAATCAATGTTCTGATGAGGAGATCAAAATTTGGTTTCATCAAGAACGCTGACGAGGCTTGTGTATATAAGAAGGCTAGTGGGAGCATAATAACATTCTTAGTATTGTATGTAATGACATACTACCTTTTGGAATGATATTCCAACCATGGAAGGTGTCAAAACCTGGCTTGGAAGTTGTTTTTCCATAAAATCTAGGTGAAGCCGCCTATATTTTGGAATAAAGATCTATAGGGATAGATCGACGCGGTTGATAGGTTTAAACCAAAGTGCATATATTGATAAAGTCTTGAAGGGTTCAAGATTGAAAACTCTGAGAGGGATAATATTGAGTACATCTCAATGTCCAAGCTCAAAGGATGAGCAATATCGAATAAAGGACATCCCATATGCGTCAGCTATAGGATCCATCATGTATGCGATGATATGTTGTTAAGTGCTCTAAGAAAGATTAACATGTTGTCTTTATTTGTCTTTTGATAGTTTGTAATAGTATAGGGACTATTTGTGTAATTTGTTAGTTCCTTTACTTTTTGTTTTCAGTATAAATAGCTTAGATTTGCACGTAGATAGGAACGAATACACAAGATATTCGAATATGCTTTCATACTTGTAATTGTCTTAGCTTGATATTAATAAAACTTGAATTTTATTGATATCTTGTTTTGATTTGATTACTTTGTGTGAATTTCATTGAATTGTGTTCATAAATCATCACAGATTGATTCATTTGATCCTATCAAATGGTATCAGAGCTGTTGGTAAGCTGTTAGTTATTGATTTTCTTTTTAAGTTCATCGAACTTGAAAACCTCAAAATCTCACTGAATCTGTGATTGAGATACAATTCAATTGAAAATTTGTGAATTTCAGTTGTGTTTCATCATCAGAAACATGATTTGAATCACAATTAGCAGATCAATTCATCAAATTTAAGTGAATTTGTTGTTTGAAAAGGGTTTGAAGTTTCGAACTGAAAATATCAAAATTGAGTGATTTGTTATTGAAATTGAAGAAATTGATATTAAGAAGAATGTTTATTGGCATAAAACTCATTTAATTGAAAAGTTTCAATCGAATTCATCAACATTTGAAGAATTCAGAAGATTTGAGTTTGTTACATTCATTTGAAGATGATGAATGTGTCGCATGAGCTGAGATTGACTAAAAATTTGTCTAAGTGTTAGTCGCATTAACACTGTGTAGACGTGTTTAGTCAGTTGTTTGAGTACTGTTGAAGAGAATAATCTCAGACGTATCACCTTTGTTGAGTTGATAATTGTTAGGCGCTTGATAACTATTTAGGCGTTTGACAACTATTTAGACACTTGACAACTGTTTAGGCGTTTGACAACTATTCAGGCGTTTGACAACTGTTTAGGCGCTTGAAACCTTCCAGACGCATTAATGTATTGATCAACCTGCACATACAAGGTAAAGGATTAGTTTAGGTTAGGAACCCAAGCCTTTACTAGCTTGGGTTTCCCAGAGGCATCACACATCAGAAATTCAACCCATTGACCCTTAGAAGGTGAGGGTAGCTCAGGTTCCTTCTTGTCATCATTATCAGACATAGAGATTGACTTCTCTTTCCATAAGCCAGATTTGTGCAATGCCTGTTTGTGATAAATAGTCGACTGGCTAACGGGTTGAACCTTCTGTTCACTATTTCTTCTAGGTGGAGTTAAAGAGCTCCTTTTAGAAGACTTAGGTTTTGAGTCCTAAAGTTCAATCTTCTTCCTAGTGTCTGATAATAAGAACAATAGGAAGCAATGTGTCCACATTCTCCACAGTTGTAGCACGCCCTACTATCAACTTTATGATTAAACTTTCTTTGTGGAGATGTGTGTGACACTCTAGTAACATCACTCACTTTAGGTTTTGACTCTGGTTCTTTTGATGTGTTTACTGGGTTAACAAACTTAAATGATTTAACCTGTTTGACATCCTTTTCCTTTTGGTTAATTGGTCTTTGACTTGAAGTATGTGAAAGATTATCCTTAAAAGCACTTTTAAGTTCTGATTTGACTCTGTTTTACCCTGAATTTAAGTTAACCTTTTCAAATTCCTTTTCCATATTAACACAAGGCAATTTACCATTTGCCTTTGAAGTGGCCTCCTTTTGTTTGTTTCCAGAGACAATAGATGAACATAAGGAATCTGGATCACTAACAAGAGGAGTAGACACTACATGATCCTTGATGGGATTACTATTTACTAGTCTAGTCTTAGTTTTTATTAAAGTCTCAGATGGTGGTGGAACCACTTTGTAACCCAATCCCTCCCCGTTGTTCCTGTCTCTCACTAAGTGTTGGACTATGTGTGAAGAACTAGTCTAACTATGCAGTTTCTGTTTTAATGAATTTACTTCTACTTCTAGAACTGCCTTTTGCTTCTTAGTGTCTTCTAAGGAGTTTAGATAGTACCTGATGTCATTAGCTTGGTTAAATGCAACGACTTCGGTTTCCCTAAGCTGTTTAGTCAAAAGGTCTATCTTTTCTTTATAACTATGCTCATTTTGTTTTAGTACCCTGTTAGCCTCAGTGCACAGTTGCAAATCTTTTACTAAGTTATCATTATGATCTAATAACCTAGTAAAATTTTCATCTATGCTGTTTCTAAAAGTATCACAATCAGAACAAGCATGATTATTAAACATTTTGTCAGTAGTACTTACCTGAGTTGATTCAGAAAAGTTAGCCATCAACGCAGCATCAGATGTCTCTGGTTCTGGTGATTCTGTCTTTTCTGTCTCTGATGTGGTAGTATCCTCTTTAGGCTGGTAACTAACCTCGGTTGCAGTTGCTTCTTCACTATGTGACATCGTTATCTCAACTGCTAGATCTCCTTCACTAGCGGAATCACTGTCAATATCTTCTACACTTGCAATGTTTGATTCCCCAGGTGAGACAAACCTAAAGCTCCAATCCTGTCCTTCATCATCATGAGCAGTCAAGGCTTTTGGATCCTTGTTTGATGAAGTAGAACTGGTAGCCTGCTTGTCTTGACGAGTGAAGGACGAGAATGGGTTCCCGTTACCCGTCTTCTTAGGCTTGACATGTTCTCTTTTGAAGTGCCCCTTCTCTCCACAGTTGAAGCAGGTCACTTTGCTCTTGTCAAAGCCGAATGTGGTGTCCTTAGTTGCTACTAAGTTCTGTCCGTTTTTTTTACAAACTTCTTTGCCCTCCGGACAGCACTGGCTAAAGCCCACATTATATCCATTCTCTCAAGCTCCATTTCGTCCACCTGCTCGTAGTCCTCGTCTACCAAATGGCAGTTTCCAATCTTTCCAGCAACCAATTCATCATAAGAATGAACCACTGCTGCCAAAAGATCCATGTGCTCTCGAGCTACTTCCACAGTCACATTACCGAGGTTCTCGGTCTTCAGTCTAGTAGCATTCGCTTCAGAATTAATGTATTTGGTACAAGAAGACCCTGACGTTTCTGAACCTGAAGGAGGTGCATGTGTAGGACTCGATGAGCTAGACACAAATGTAGTCTGGAGAGGTGCTCCATATGTCTTAGCTTGAGGCGTGGCATTGTATAAAGCTGGATTTTGATTGTACGTAGACTTCTGAGCTCTGTACTTCATTCTAAGTGATTCTTCTCGCAACTTAAGAATGAAGTCATTAATATCCAGTTTTGACAGCATTCCATTCTGTCTAAGATTAGACACGAATGAAACCCATTTTTCAGGCAATCCGTCTGCAAAATTAGTAACTTTCTCTTCCATGGTAGTAGCCACTCCATGTGTATGCAGTTCACTCATCAGATGGTAGAATCTATCTATAACATCGTCCAAACTCTCGTTTCCCATCGATGAGAAGTTGTCGAATTTCTTCTTTAACTCCTTAGCCTTGATTGCCTTCAACGAGGCATTCCCGTCGTATCTCTTCTCTAGCTCATCCCATAGTTTCTTGGACTGCTTATTCTCTGAGTACTGGTGGAATATCTCTTTAGGGATAGACTGTGTAACCAATGCATAGACCCTCTTCTCTACATTATATTTGACTTTCTGCGCGTCTGTCATCCCTCCTAAGGTTAACTTTACTCCATCGGCTCTCACCGGCGTACTATATCCAATCTCGATGGCCTCCCACAGAGGATCCACTCCATTGAGGTAGATCTCAAAACGTTGTTTCCAGTGGGGAAACTCATCTAACTTAAAAGCTTTGGTGGTTTATTATGATTACCCACCTCACTCTCAAGTAACAGCAGGTTCTGGATCCTAGAGTCCTTCCCAGCAGTAAAGGCTGACATTTGATCTTCCATTGTGAATAACTTTAAGTCTAATAAGCAATTGTCACTGGGGCGACTGAAGGGTGCGAATGGACTAGTCGTGCGTATGAACTCTACGGCTGGTTCAATCGTGCGGCTGAACTAAGTGATTAGCTCAGTCGTGCGAATGAATCTAATGCGTATGAACAGTGCGACCGAACGGTTCAATCGTACGAATGGAGATACGACTATGTCCAATCGTGCGTCTGAGCAATGCGAATGAGGTCCAGTCGTGCGAATGGCTCACTCGTGCGACTGAAGCTGCTGTTATGCGAAAATTTCTAGGTTAAACGTGTTTTAGCCGTAAAAATTTGAACTTTCGCAAGGTTGAATTGCCTAAGTCCGTAGAAACCAAACTTTGATGAGCAGGGAACGTCCAAGATCACTTTTGACACAAAAGATTGCGTTTTTAGTGCAAAAACACAAACTTTTATCAATCTTGATTGAATCACACGTAATCAAGAGCCAAAGCTCTGATATCACTTGTTAGGACCTGGTATTTGAACGAAATACCTGGAGATTAGCGTGTAAACCAGATCAAATAGTGCGGAATCCTATTTGATTGGCGATCCAATCAGTGAGAACACACGAAGAATCAATCAGGAATTGAAACTAACATTAGAAATCGATTGGGAATCGATCTAATGTGTTTTGTGAACTTGGAGAACGAATTGGGAGGTTTCTGGACGGCTAGGGTACGTCTGGAATCGTAATTGATCGAGAGTTCTTATTTTTCACGAATTGAGTTGTATTTATAGGTTGGTATTATTCAATCGTGCGCTGAACCATTAGTATGGTTCAGTCGTGCGATTGAGCCATGCGGTTGATTCATTCGCACGACTGAGTGTTCAGTCGTGCGACTGAGCCAATCTTATGTTACAATCATACGACTGATGCAGTCTCCTGGTTCAGTCGTGCGACTGAGTCATTCGTATGAAGGTGTTCATACTTATGGTCCATTCGCATGGGCCATTCGCATGATAACTTCATTATTTTAAGTTTGAATGTATTAATTAGTAAACATTATATGTAAGCATTCAACCAATCACTAACCTAATTAAGTAATTTAATATCAACTTATTAATGAAATATTAATCATTACAAACCACAAACACCCAATATCATTTCATTAATCATATCAAATTACACCAGAATCAGATAAACAAGATCTATTACATTTCATATCATGATCTAGGGACATACATGTATCAACAATTTTCTAACACCCCTATATTTGTTGATAATTCTGCTGCAATAGCCGTTACTAAAAATACTGTCCAACATCCTAAGACCAAACACATCGGCATAAAATATCACATTATACGTGATTGTTTTGAAAAGAATCTAATCGATGTTTTTAAATTAATACGGATTTTCAACGCGCTTACCTCTATACAAAAGCCTTTGATAAACCAAGTTTTCTATATTCGTTAGAGGTCAACGGTGTTAAAAAAAAAGTGATGTAATTCAAACGATGAACATGTCTAGTCTAATGCGTCAAGTCCATTTTCTTTTCTTTTCTTTTCCAAACGATGAACATGATTGTAATGAACATGTAATTCCAATCATGTAATTCCAAACGATGAACATGATTGTTTTGAAAAGAATCTAATCGATGTTTTTAAATTAAATACGGATTTTCAACGCGCTTACCTCTATACAAAAGCCTTTGATAAACCAAGTTTTCTATATTCGTTAGAGGTCAACGGTGTTAATAAGAAAAGTGATGTAATTCCAAACGATGAACATGTCTAGTATAATGCGTCAAGTCCATTTTCTTTTCTTTTCTTTTCTTTTCTTTTCTTTTCTTTTCTTTTCTTTTCTTTTCTTTTATTCTAGTTTATTTTATTTATTTTATTGATTTCAATTCTTCGCCTATTAAAATCCTAAAAACGCAAATCGTTTACGGTTTTAGAATTTTAGGGGGAGAATAGGTTAAGTTAGTTTTAAAAAACGAGGGAGGAGGACACACAAGCTAATAGAAATGAGATCGTATCCGAGAGATCGATTCAACGACTATGGAAAATGGTAGTACACAGGAACAAAGCATTTGGGCCTTTAAAAGATTTAAATTGAAATAGTTACGAAATTCGAAGTATAAGTATGAGAAGTCTAAGCAAAAATAAAAGGAAAAATGATAGTAAAACTAGCGACTACTAAGGTAACACGGAGAAAGTAGACCTAGAGGTTGCTAGACAATTAGATGATATGTCGGTAGATTCAACACAATAGATAAGTAGACCTCTTTGGTGATCTCAAGATCAAACTAAGCTGTTCAACAAGCTGTGGGTCATCATCTTATCCTTGGTTAACACAATCAACAGAGTTTCAATAAGGGGTGACGAGCAAATTAAACGCCACAAATGTGTGCGGATGACCAAAATATGAGCAAAGCACATGATGAAAAATGCAAAAAAGCAATCAAACTAATAACCTATGCTGTTGGTGCGATCTGTGCAACAAAAATAAATTGCTCAAACAAGAAGATAGGTTATGTGCCTCTCTGCTATGCGGTGGCACTGACCTGAGGATGAGCATAACCTATATATTCTAGAATTCGTTGTTGTTTGCCGCCTCTCTGCTGTGCAGTGGCACTGACTTGAGGCTTGGCTTCTTTTTGAATGCTCTAAGAATAGTGTTCTTTTCAAAATACCCGTAGACCTCTCAAAAATCTCCTGAGGAATGTTGATTACCATATAAGTTGGGATCCACAAATGCTTGTTGAAATAATTAAACCTTAAACTACCACCAATCTGTGTCAAAAGTCTATGTATGGATTTAAGTGGACGTGTATACTGACAATCATCATGGCTGCAATTCTTGAAAGTCCAAATCAAAGTGTGCGTCTTATAGTATTAGTATGATTTTCTTAATTTGCTGATGACTCCCGACGAAAACAACAATCTAGCATCAAATGATTTTGGTAACAGTCATGAATGATTTGATTACCTATATGATTCCATAATGAATCATTACTCTTATGGTCAAAATAACTTGAAGCTGCCCGTTCAAGAAATAAATTTGTTAGATTTCAATCTTAGGATTTCCACCTCCCACAAAATCACAAAAATATATCTTAATTTCTAGTAGTTTCTTTTGTTTAAGTTTGTCAATTTAGGTTATATGTCAGACTATATCATGGAATTCAATCTAGGATTTAATCATTTAAAAGCGTCACATCTGTTAATGGGTCACATATGAGGTGACAAAATGTGTTTTGTTTAAAAGGATCACGAATGAGGTGATCAAAGTTTTTCAAAGTTAAAAGGATCACGTCTGAGATGATCGTATGCTCAAAATGTTTATTCGATAGTCAATGAAGTTAAATGTCAATGGTCATAAAGTCAAAATCATAAGCTTGATCCATTCGCATGACTGGACCATGAGTATAGACCAATCATACGATTGGACCATACTTATGCCCTAGACAACTGAATGGAGCATGAGTATGAACCATTCACACGAATGGTTTACAAGATTGAGCCAGTCGCCTGAATGGAGTTGTGCGAATGAGCCAGTCGCCCGACTGACACCCAGTCGGCCGACTAGATGTAATCGACTAAACCAATCACACGACTGAGATACAATCCCTCGAATGAAAAGAGCAAATGGGTCCAGTCGTCCGATTGAAATCAGATTCAGTATAAATAGGGCCATAGTCGATCGCATAAACTCATCACCCCCGTTCGCCCTAAAATTGCACAACCTACCGTTAATCTGCCAAAATTTCCTCTGACCTTTCTTGACCTCAAATTTCATAATCTGACGATTTCTGGTGTTACACAGGTACAATGTGGTGCTATCTAACCAAATTTCAGTCGATTTGATTCCAATATGACAACATTCGGTCCTAACAAGAACTGAGAGTTAAATTGGACAAATAACCTAATAAAACTAAGTAAAATGTTGAAATCAAGGTTATAATACACATAGTAGAGTTATTGCGAGTCTATTGAACCAAACCACGATATCTAATGTTTAGATTTGGTCAAATTCGAATTTCAATCGAACAAATAGTGGGTCATGCGACTAGACACCTGGATGAACTTCAATCGCCCGACTGAGCTGGACTAATGACTCAGTCGGCCGAATAAATGGTACGAATGAGCTCAGTCGGCCGACTGAACCAATCGCAGGTTCAGTCACCCGATTGAACTCAATCGCATGATTACTCACCCGATTGTATCCAGTCACATGCTAGGTCAAACGACTGAACCTAGTCGTATGGTTCAATCGTATGATTGAACCAGACTAATTTCAAACAGGTTAATTAGAAAGGGTTTCTATTGTGTGATGAACTAACTTGTATGCTCCTTATGTTACAGATTGATGGCTGATAGGTGGATGATAAACCCCAAGCATAATATTTGTGCACATCTGGACGCCACAACTCGGAATGCTGCGGAATTTGCTGGCATTATAGCTTTTCTGAAGAGGTCACGGATCCACAGAGCCATATCTACACCGTGCACTCCTTATAGGTCTATACAGTAGGCCTTCTGGGAGGGGGCATAGGTTAATCGATCCCATGAGCCCTACAACATCTGGAGTACTATATTTGGGCAGGCTATCGAGGTGACTGCTCCTGATATTCATCAAGTACTAGATCTGGGTGACGATGCAGATCACCCGACCAGATTACACCCTCTGATAGTGAGAGGGTGTTTCCTCAAGATTAAGTACTCTGGGGACATAAATGCAGGTGTGCTCAACAAGAGCAACCTGTGTCCCCAGTACAAGTACTTAGCACATGCGATACTTAAGTGCTTAGCTTCGAGGAGGGGTGGCTTTGATGATCTTTCAGACCAGATTTAGAATACCTACGTGGCAATGGTACTAAACCACCCCTTCAGTTTCTCGAGCATGATATTCTCATACTTTATTGAGAATCTGGAGGCTAAAGGCAAAGAGGGTTTTTGCATGTACCAAGGTTTCTCCAGATGATTATTGATGAAAAGTTGCCCTCTCTACCTAAGGAGAGCCCGGATGCGGTGTCACTGGAGGTGATGGATAACACGACACTAGGCCGCATGAAGGACTACAACGGAAAGCAGGTCAAATCCCCTATTAAGAGACTGATCGGGCATCTAGCCCAGGTGGAGTACATGGCCCCGGGAAGGCGTAAGTGGCACCACGAGGAGAGTGATTCAGATGTTGAGCAGATTGCTCTTCCATCTGATGACTCCGATGATGATGAGGGAACAAGGGTGGAGATTCTGGTTGCACTGTTTCTAGGGCCAGCCCTGCTCCTACTACATCTCCACCCCCTACTCATACAGATGCCACCACTGCCAGCTTTCACCAGCATTTCTGTCCTCCCAATGAGGAGGCAGAGAGTGATGAGGAGCCTCTGACGAGGACTATGGGCTGTTGGTGGACGCCCAGGGGAGTCCGGGGATGCTGCTGTTGATTCAGATCCCTCATATGCCCCGGACCCGCCCACTAGCCAAGGGGGAGCCTCAGTGCTTAGAGGCACAATGAAGAAGAGGATGGCTCACCCTTATGGCACGAAGGGGAAAAGACTAAAGTTTACTCTGACCTCATCTACCACCATAGCCACTACCTCAGCCACACCTTCCACCATTACCACCACCACTGCTACCACACCACTTGCCTCCACGACTACCACCTCACACACCACTACCACTCCCACCCCACCACTCACCCATATCCCATCCACCACCGCTACAGCTCACCCACCACCACCCACATCTATACCACCCCTAATATTTAGCTCTGCCACCACCACCACTAGACATCAAGCCGGACCATCATCCCACCCTACATTTCACACAGGTTCATCTCTATCTCCTAATGGGGTAGAGGACAGCTGTCAGCACTTAACCGTATGGCGCTAAAGTTGTTAGCTGCTAATGAAGAGAAGACTGTCTAACTACATTAGCTTGTGGAGCTAAACGCTACCCAAGCACAGTAGATATCACAACAAGCTCAGCAAATTGCCAAACTCCAAGAGCAAAACATCCACTCATCAAAGAGGATAAAGGAGTTGGAGGCCTCTAAGAAGACCATCATTCTCAAGCTCAAGGGCTCAAAGGATGAGCCACTCAAGATAAGAGAAGGAGATGATGATGATGATGATGATGATGGTGGTGTGGTGGTGGTGAAGATGATGATAGTGATGATGATGAGGCTAGTGAGAAGGAAGAGACAAAGGAAAGGTAGAATATTGATGATGATGAAGAAGGAGATGCAGCTGCATCTACATTAGTTCAAGGTCAATAGAGACGTACAAAGAGAAATCAAGACCAAGGAGCCTCATCTTCTGCCACTCCTACTGACGCGCCTGCTATTCAAGGGAACAGTAATGTTTAGATTTTTATGTACTTGAAAATTTTTGTAATTGAATTTTTGATTAATATTATGAACTTAATGTTTATGTATATTTTGATGTTTAATGTCTTGATTATTTACTGATGAATGATATGTTTAATGTTTTAAATCAAGCAGATCATACATCTCAGCAAGATGAGTATGATGTTGCTCCCCTTCAGCAGATCAAGTCTCAACTTAAAATGATACTTGATCTGCAAGGGATCGTTAGGAGGTCTTTAAGTTACACTCCTGAAGAAGGTGAAATAATTCACGATCTTACTGATGAGCAACTTGCTGAGATGTTCTGACTGAATCCTGATAAGATTATGAAGGATGCTCCTACTATGGACATACATAGTGATGATGAGCTTAACGATGTGGATGAAATCGAAATTAAAGATGTCACTGCATAACATTATCCATAGTATTGTGACAATGAGGGAAATGTAGTCCCCAATCTGGGTGACTCCCTTATTAGTGATACTTTTGACACTCTAGATAAGATGGAGGAGGAGTCAGAGAAGAAGAAAGATCAAGCCCAAGCCTCAAACGCAGATGTCAACATCAAAAAGGCTGAATGGGTGGCATGTTTTGCTGCGATCCGAGCCATGCGCACTGCACCAAAGCCAAATGTCTACACCAAGTTGTACAAAGTCAAGAAACACTTAAAGGTGTCAGGCAAGATCATCACATGGGCTCATTTGAGGATCTGAATGTATATGTCGTGAAGAGAGAAAAAGGCATAGAGTAATTCAGATTTCCCACACGATCTGAAGACTCTACCAGTTTTGAGCTTAACCAGCTCGCCAAGTTGAAGCTGTTATATGCTGATCCTCGAAAAATGTCCAGCTAGCTTGAAGCTGCTTTGAAGAGAGAGTACCACACCCGTGGGTCAACTTCAAGTCTCAATAACCAACAAGGTATATCAGAAGATCTGAAGCTGATGGCATTACTAGGAAGCCAAAGATTATGCTGAAGTGGAGTCCTCCATGCAATATGTCGAGAATCCCTCTAAAGGAAATGCCTCAGGACTTCACTCCACACTTTAAGTGGTGGTACTATGACTAGCGAACGACTGAAACGGTCATAGTTCTTAACACAAACGGGAATATGGAAACTATCAGGGTATTTGACCCGATGTGGCTCACTAACTTATCGGCTAATGATGTTTATACCTTATACAAGTGGCCACTGTTCTATGATGCGCAAGATATTTTATAAGCTCTCCAATTCTAGAATATGATACGGCTCTCCTTTGCTTTTAAAATACATGCAGGAGTCAGAAGAGAGGAGAAGTACAAGAACTATGAAGAGCTGATGAAGAATGTTAGACAATAGATTAAACTACGTCCAAGGGGGAGTTTATAGATACATATGTACCAAGTTTATGAGCTTAATGTAAAAAGTCTTTCATGTCTTACATATATGGATATTGGATGGTTGAATGAAATACAATGTGTGTTTTATGCTTATAATGTTTAATATTTCATTTATTATTGTGTATTAACGCTTATTGAACTAACTATATAGGTTTGTGGTTGTTTGAATAGATCTAAGTCAACTAATGATTATGAAACATATTGAAACTTAGTCATATCAAGTTCTCATGCGAATGGCCCATGTTAATGGACCATACGCATTAACAACTTCATGATAATGAATCAATCACATGACTGAACTAGGAGACTAGATCAGTCGCACAATTGTGACATGATATTGACTCAGTCGCATGAATGAACACTCAGTCATGCGAATGGATCAACCGCATGACTCAGTCGCACGACTGAACCATGTGAATGGTTCAGTCGCACGAATGAGTAACCCTAACCTATAAATACCACCTAATTCATGGAAAACGTAACACTTTGAAGAATTAGACTCATACACGTACCCTAGCTGTCCAGAACGCCCAAGAAAGCCAGTCCAAGTTCATAGATCGCACTAGATCGATTACCAATCGTTCTGAAGTTTAGATTCAATGTATAATTGTTTCTACGTGCGTTCTCACTGATTGGATCGCCAATCAAATAGGATTCCACACTATTTGACTTGGTATACACGTATATCAGTTAGTATTTTGTTCAATACACGATCCTCACTTGTTAGGATCGTGTATTGAACAAAATACTAATTGATATACGTGTATACCAAGTTAAATAGTGCGGAATCCTATTTGATTGGCGACCCAATCAGTGAGAACGCACGTAGAAACAATTGTAGATTGAATCTAAATGTTAAGAATTATTGGTAATCAATCTAGTTCAATCTATGAACTTGGACTGGCTTTCTTGGGCGTTCTGGACAGCTAGGGTACGTGTATGAGTCTAATTCTTTAAAGTGTTATGTTTTCCATGAATTAGGTGGTATTTATAGGTTAGGGTTACTCATTTGTGCGACTGAACTCTTCGCATGGTTCAGTCGTGCGACCGAGTCAATCTCATTGAAGATCATGTTAGGTTGGACTCACTTTAGTATAGATGTGTACTTTACATTGTAATAGGACTTTTGTTAGTTTCATTTTGTATTTTGTTTGTAATTAGCAGTTTTGGCAGTCCAGCGAAACTGTGAGCGAATCTATACATCGCTCACAGTTTGCTGTTTTGGTTTACCCGGGGAACTTGTGTTCTGCCGGGCGAAACTATAGTTTCGGCATGACAGTTTCGCTGGTAGCGAAATTGTCAGCGAATCTATGACTGCTATATATACTATTGTCATTTCACTTTGTACGGTAAGCTTGCAAAACCCTAATCGTGGAATTCTGTTGCAAGCTACCATTTCTAAGCAATTACTTCATTGAAATACAATTGTGCTTGTTGTTATTGAGTGAGTTTGTTCATTTGAGTACCAATTATGTCTTGATTCATCATATTCACTTCTCAATTGTTGTTATTTGGATTATGTGTTTGATATTGATCAAATTTTCCTATCACTTGTACTGTTCATCGATCACATGGACCAACAATATGGTATCAGAGCCTTAGTGCTCTTGATTTGTTGAGTTTTTTGTGGTTTTGGTCAATATCTAGTTTCAATCAATTCTCATTGGATTATCAGCTGTTTTTCGCATGGAAATTGATTGAATTATGCTTGTTCTTGATTGAGGAAGATTCTACAATCATCAGATCTCAAATTCATTGAGATTTGTATGATTTCAGATTGATTTTGAGGTGAAAAAGGGTTTTGAGATCGACCAGCGAAATTACTGTTCTTACAGCGAAACTGTCATCTTCATTCAGCGAAATTATGAGTAATTTTGGATCAGAAGTTGTTTTCTAGAGTTTCAGTGAAAGTATTCCCTTGAACGAAAGTTCATTAGTGTTTTTTACCAATCATCAAGCGAAATTGCTGCCGAATCTATTTTTGAACGAAAGTTCAAGCTTGTTTCCTGCGAATTTAGCAGCGAAACTAAGCAATTGTTGTCTCTGTTCAAGTGAAAGTGCTGCTGAAATTGCAAGCGAAAGTGTGTTTTTGCGAAAGTATCTGCGATAGTATTGTTTCAGCGAAACTGTTAGCCAAGTCACCTCTTTCAGCGAATTTGTTAGCGAATTTGTCAGCGAAATTATCAATTTTTCTGCCAAAACTATCATGTCAAAATTAACTACTCTTACACTTGCGGATCTTGAAAGTGTTGCTCCTAATAGACCTCCAAGACTCATTAATGGAGATAATTTTGAAGATTGGAAGAGATGTCTCAAAGCTTTCTTTTTCACAGATCATAATCAATGGGAATCGATTATTTCAGGTCCTCATATACTACTACGGTTACGGTTGGTGATGTCGTTTCTTATAACAAAGACCCATCTTCTTATACTGAAAGAGATCTGAAACTGATTGATCGTGATCAAAAAGCTTTTGGTGCTCTAACTCTCTGCTTGGCTCCAGATATCTACAATCGTTTTGCAGAGCATAAAATGCTAAATCTCTTTATGATGCTTTCTGTGAATTCTATGATGGGAATGCAGATCTGGTGAAAGACAAGAGTATTCAAGCTGAAAAGGAGTTCAATTCGTTTGTAGGATACAAGAATGAAAGTTTGACAGATCTGACAAATCGTTTCTTAACCGTCTCAAGCACTCTGAAGAAGTATGATGAAAGACTCTCCAACAGTGAACAAGTTAACATGCTTCTCGATTCTTCTTCCACCACAGTGGAGTGTTCAAGTGAGGATGCTCAAACAAGAAAGAGGTTTTACAGATTATAACTGATGGATATCATTAACAAGTTGAAATCTTTTGAGTTGGATATGAAAAGAAGAGAATTTAACCAGACTATGATGCCCACATCTGGTTTTTCTCAAAATGCTGCTTTGTTGTCATCCGCTGCAAACTCTCACATTCAAATCCATTCAAGGAGGAGCAATACAAGTAATTTCTTGATGTAGTAATCATGTTAGAAAAGAATTGGGAATTCTAAGGTGAATGCTGAAACTTCAATTTCATCTGAAACATGGCTCTTTTGGAATGTTTGTTCAGAGCTATGACTCTTGTTGCTGGTGAATTGAAAGGTAAAGGAATGACTAGGAGATATGTATCAGTTGATCCTGATGATTTAGAAGAACTGACATTCATTGGCAAATGGCGATGTTAACTTTAGATCCAAGGAGATTCAGGAAAGAATAGGAAGAAAGAACTTTGGTGGTCTCATCTACCTCAAAACTAGATTTGATAGTCAAAATTGAGGTGCTTAACTGTAACTGTTGATGCATGTATGTCTCCTAGATCATGATTTGAAATGTAATGAATCTTGTCTGTCTGAGTATGATGTAATTTGTATTGATTAATGAATGACATAAATTGTTTGTTACTTGTGATGTTTAATATTTCATTAATGAGTCGTGATTGAATTGATTGGGTTTATGATTGTTTGAATGGTTGCACATTATGTTATATTAATTAAAACATTCAAACTTAACTTAATGAAGTTCTCATGCGAATGGCTCATGCGAATGAACCATACGCATGAATAACTTCACACGATTGACTCAGTCGCACGACTGAACCAGGAGACTGGATCAGTCGTACGATTGTAACATAAGATTGGCTCAGTCGCACGACTGAACACTCAGTCGTACGAATGAATCAACCGCATGGTTCAATCGCACGACTAACCAGACTAATGGTTCAGTCGCACGATTGAATAATACCAACCTATAAATACAACTCAATTCGTGAAAAGAGTGACTCTCAATCAATTACGATTCCAGACGTACCCTAGCCGTCCAGAAACCTCCAATTCGTTCTCCAAGTTCATAGAACACATTAGATCGATTCCCAATCGATTTCTAACGTTAGTTTCAATTCTTGATTGATTCTTCGTGTGTTCTCACTGATTGGATCGCCAATCAAATAGGATTCCGCACTATTTGATCTGGTTTACACGTTAATCTCTAGGTATTTCGGTCAAATACCAGGTCCTAACAAGTGGTATCAGAGCTTTGACTCTTGATTACGTGTTGATTCAATCAAGATTGCATAAAAGTTTGTGTTTTTGCACTAAAAACGCAATCTTTGGCATCAAAAGTGATCTTGGAAGTTCCCTGCTCATCGAAGTTTGGTTTCTACGGACTTAGGCGATTAGAACTTGTGAAATTTCGAATCTTTACGGCTGAAACCCGTCAAACCTAGAAATTTTCGCAAAAAGCAGCTTCAGTCGCACGAGTGACTCATTCGCACGACTGGACTCCATTCGCATTGCTCATACGCACGATTGACATAGTCGCACCCTCATTCGGCCGACTGAACCGTTCGTTCGCATAGCTCATACGCACCAGATTCATTCGCCCGACTGAACCAATCGCCCAGTTCAGCCGCACGATTGAACCAGTCGCAGAGTTCATACGCACGATTAGATCATTCGCATCCTTCAGTCGCATCAGTGAAAGTTTGTTTGATTAGATTCTAAGTTTATTAGTCATGGAAGATCAGATGTCAGCCTTTACTGCTGGGAAGGACTCAAGGATACAGAACCTGCTGTTGCTTGAGAGTGAGGTGGGTAATCACAATAAACCACCAAAGCTTTTGACTTTAGATGAGTTTCCCCACTGGAAACAACGTTTTGAGATCTACCTTAATGGAGTAGATCCTAATCTGTGGGAAGCCATTGAGATCGGTTATAGTACACCGGTGGGAGCTGATGGAGTTAAGCTAACATTAAGCGGGATGACAGACGCACAGAAAATAAAGTACAATGCAGAGAAAAGAGTTTATGCATTGATCACTCAGTCTATCCCCAAAGACATATTCCACCAGTATTCAGAGAACAAGCAGTCCAAGAAACTGTGGGATGAGCTAGAGAAGAGATATGATGGGAATGCGTCATTGAAGGCAATCAAGGCAAAGGAGTTAAAGAAGGAATTCGATAACTTCTCATCGATTGGTAATGAAAGTTTAGACGAAGTCATAGACAGATTCTACCACTTGATGAGCGAATTGCATACACATGGAGTGGAAACGACTATGGAAGAGAAAGTAAGCAACTTCGCAGACGGATTGCCTGATAAGTGGGCTACATTCGTGTCTAACCTGAGACAGAATGGAATGCTTGTAAAGCTGGATATAAATGACTTCATTCTTAAGTTGCGAGAAGAAGCACTAAGGATGAAGTATAGAGCTCAGAAGTCTTCGTACACACAAAATCCAGCTTTATACAACGCCACGCCTCAAGCTAAGACATCTGGAGCACCACTCCAGACTGCTTTTGTGTCTAGCTCGTCAGGTCCTTCACATGCTTCTCCTTCTGGATCAGACACGTCTGGGTCGTCATGTACCCATTATATTGGATCAGAAGCAAGTGCTACCAAACTGAAGATCGAGAACCTCGGTAATGTGACCGTAGAAGTAGCTCGAGAGCATATGGATCTTTTAGCAGCAGTGGTTCATTCATATGATGGACTTGTTGCCGGGAAGATTGGAAACTGCCATCTGGCAGATGAGGACTACGAGCAGGTGGATGAAATGGAGCTTGAGAGGATGGATATAATGTGGGCCTTAGCTAGCGCTGTCCGAAGGGCGAAGAAGTTTGTTAAGAAGACTGGACAGAACTTGATAGCTACTAAGGATACCATTTGGCTTTGACAAGAGCAAAGTGACCTGCTTCAACTGTGGAGAGAAGGGGCACTTCAAAAGAGAATGTGTCAAGCCAAAGAAGACGGGTAATGGGAACCCGTTCTCGTCCTTTACTCGCCAAGACAAGCAAGCCTCCAGTTCTACTTCATCAAACAAGGATCCAAAAGCCTTGACTGCTCATGATGATGAAGGACAGGATTGGAGTTTTAGGTTTGTCTCACCAGGAGAATCTAACATTGCCAGTGTTGAGGATATTGATGATGATTCTGCGAGTGAAGGTGATCTAGCAGTTGAGATAGCAATGTCACATAGTGAAGAAACAACTGCAGCCGAGGTCAGTTACAAGCCAAATGAGGAGATTTCCACGTCAGAGACAGAAAAGTCAGAATCACCAGAACCAGAGACATCTGATGCTGCACTGATGGCTAACTCTTCTGAACCAACTCAGGTAAGTACTACTGACCAAATGTTTAATAATCATGCTTGTTCTGATTGTGATACTTTTAGGAATAGCATAGATGAAAAATTTGCTAGGTTATTAGATCATAATGATAACTTAGTAAAAGATTTACGACTGTGCACTGAGGCTAATAGAGTACTAAAACAAAATGAGCATAGTTATAAAGAAAAGATAGACCTATTGACTAAACAACTTAGGGAAACCGAAGTAGTGGCCTTTAACCAAGCAAATGACATTAGGTACTATCTAAACTCCCTAGAAGAAACTAAGAAGCAAAAGGCAGTTCTAGAAGTAGAAGTTAATTCATTAAAACAGAAACTGCATAGTTGGACTAGTTCTTCACACATAGTTCAACACTTAGTGAGAGAAAGGAATAACGGGGAGGGATTAGGCTACAAAGTGGTTCCACCACCACCTGAGACCTTGATGAACACTAAGTCTAGACCAGTAAATAAAACCCCATCAAGGATCATGTGGTGACTTCTCCTCTTGTTACTGATCCAGACACCTCATGTTCATCTACTGAATCTGGACAGAAACAAAAGGAGGCCACTTCAAAGGCAAAGGGTAAATTGCCTTGTGTTAATCTGGAAAATGAATTTGAAAAAGTTAACTTAAAGTCAGGGTCAAACAGAGTCAAATCAGAACCTAAAAGGACTTCAAATGTTACTTTCTCACATGCTTCAAGTCAAAAACCAGTTAACCAAAAAGTGAACATGTTAAACAGGTTAAAACAGTAAATTTTGTTACCAGAGAAAACATCAAACATACAAGAGTCAAAACCTAAAGTGATTGATGTTACTAGAGTGTCACGCACTTCTCCACAAAGAAAGTCTACTCATAAAGTTGATAGCAGGTCATGCTACAACTGTGGAGAATGTGGACACATTGCTTCCTATTGTCTTTCTATCAGACACCTAGGAAGAAGATTGATCTTCAGGACTCTAGACCTAGGTCTTCTAAGAGGAGTTCTCTAACTCCACCTAGAAGAGCTAGTGAACCTAAAGTCCAACCTGTAAGCCAGACGACTGTTTATCATAAACAGGCATTGCACAAATCTGGCTTATGGAAAGAAAAGTCACCTACGTGTCTGATACTGATGACAAGAAGGAACCTGAGCTACCCTCACCCTCTAAGGGTCAATGGGTGGAGTTTATGATGTGTGATGCCTCTGGGAAACCCAAGACAGTAAAAGCTTGGGTTCCTAACCTAAACTAATTCATTTACTTTGTATGTGCAGGGTGTTCGATACAGTGCTGAGACTAACACGTGGATTATAGACAGCGGAGCATCCAGGCACATGACAGGAAATAGAGCCTTTTATCAAACGTCAAACAAATAAAAGGAGGGCATGTTTCCTTTGCAGGAAACAAAGGAGGCTATATCACAGCTCAGGGAGAAGTGGGAAATCAGAAAGTTAAGTTTGATAAGGTGAACTACGTTCAACAACTTCAGAACAACTTACTTTCTGTTTCCCAAATCTGTGATAAAGGATTTAAAGTCATCTTCGACAACAAGAAGTGTTACGTGCTGAAGAAAGAATATATGATCCCAGAGGACCAAGTTCTAATGACTGCTTCAAGATATAAAGACCTTTATGTCTTGGATCTGTCAACAGCTGCTACAACGGATCATGAGGTTCAGTGCTTTCTATCTAAAGCTACTGAGAAGGATTCAATCTCCTGGCATAGGAGAATGGGACACATTAGTCAAAGGAAGATGAATCATTGATTCAGAAGGATTTAGTGAGAGGAGTAAATGTCAAGAACTTCCAACTTCCTGACTTTTGTGTAGCTTGCAAGAAAGGCAAACAGACAAAGAAGTCTCATAAGAAAAGAAAGTTCATTCAATAGAACTTCCTCTTGAGCTTCTTCACATGGATCTGTTTGGTCCAGTTAGTACAAGGAGCATTGCAGGCGACGTGTACTGTTTTGTGGTCACTGATGACTACTCAAGGTTCACTTGGGTAATGTTTCTGAAATCCAAATCAGAAACATTGGAGACATTCAAGGAATTAGTAACCACACTGGAATCTCTCTACAAGCTAAAAGTTAGACAAGTACGCTCAGACAACGGGACAGAATTCAAGAATCAAGGGATGGAGGCATACTGCAAGGAAAAGGGAATTGTGCATCAATTCACTTCTGCTTACACACCTCAGATGAATGGCGTTGCTGAGAGAAAGAACAGGAGTTTGATAGAGACAGCACGGACTATGCTGGCAGACTCGAAACTGCCTATCCAATTCTGGAATGAGGCGGTGGCAAATGCGTGTTATACACTGAATCGAGTCCTAATAGTCAAGCGCCACGGAAAGACATGTTATGAGCTACTACAAAGACGCAAACCGAATTTGGAGTATCTTGAACCTTTTGGCGCGCCGTGTACACTTCTGAAGAAGACACAAGAAGGCAAATTCAGCGAGAAGGCAGATGAAGGAATTTTTCTAGGATACAACATACCGAACAAGCGAGTTTACAATAACTCAACGGGTCTTGTAGAAGTGTGGTGTAATGTCGACGTTCAGAGATATACCACACCACCTACAGGCAAAGGACCTGCATACTTCTTCGATTATGATGGATTCTTCAAGTCCTTCAACATCCCTCTCTCCCTCGGATGATGAGTTAGCTACTAGGATGATGTATGATATTCTAAATACACCATCTAGCACACAGGGAGAATCATCTACTCAGTCAGGGGGGGTAGTCGATGACAGTGACTCCTCCTCTGAAGATGAAACTGAAGCAGATGACCAGAACAGTCAGGAAACAGGTTCCAGTTCCTGAAAGTCCACAAGCATCCATGAGTGATGCACCTTCGACTTCGGAACCTCAAACTCCATCTTCCTCAGATGCAGAACAAAATGTTCACAATCTCGGTTCTGAGGTGGCTGTGCCTACTACTCCAGGATCACGACTAAACGTCTATCATCCCCTTGACAATGTTATTGGGGATGTCAGATCAGGAGTACAAACCCGAAATCAGCTATACTCAGCTGATTACGCCTCAGTTATGGAGAAAGGTTACATTCATGATGGTGCTTATCGATGTTTTTTTTCGCAGGTTGAGCCAAAATATATCAGTGAAGCACTAAATGATGAGGCGTGGGTGAGTGCCATGCAAGAAGAACTTCTGCAGTTTAAGAAGTTAGGTGTATGGACTCTGGTTGATAGACCTAAAGGTGCTAAAGTCATTGGCACCAAATGGGTACTAAAATGCAAGAAGGATGACCAAGGAGTCATTATCAGGAACAAAGCTCGACTGGTGGTTCAAGGTTTTCGCCAAGTCGAGGGGATTGACTATAATGAGGTGTTTGCACCCGTGGCAAGGATGGAAGCTATTCGTATCTTCCTTGCCTATGCATCGTACATGAAGATTAAAGTCTACCAATTAGATGTGAAGAGTGCATTCCTTCATGGGGAAATCAGGGAAACAGTCTATGTAAGTCAACCCGAGGGATTTGAAGACCCTTATCATCGGGATAGAGTTTACAAGCTCGACAAAGCTTTATATGGGCTTCATCAAGCTCCTCGAGCTTGGTATGAGAAACTCTCGACTCATCTTGTGAAACACGGCTTTCGCAGGGGAGTCATTGACTGTACACTGTTTATTAAAGAAAAGGATGGCGACCTACTGCTTGTACAGATATATGTTGATGACATAATCTTCGGGTCAAAGAACGAAGAGTTATGCAAAGAGTTTGAAGCAGTGATGAAGAAAGAGTTTGAGATGAGTGCTATGGGGGAGATGAAGTTCTTTCTCGGGTTACAGGTGGATCAAACACCTAATGGGATCTTTCTACATCAGACCAAGTATGTAGGAGACATTCTCAGTCGCTTTGACATGGAGAATGCTTCTGCTGCTGGGACTCCACTTGCTACGAATCATGATATAGCACCTGATGAGAATGGAGATCTTGTAGATGCCACTATGTACCGAGGAATGATTGGATCCCTCATGTATCTCACTGCCTCAAGACCTGATATTATGTATGCTACATGTCTATGTTCTAGATATCAGGCTAAACCAAAGGTCAACCATCTGATCGGGGTCAAGAGGATTTTTCGTTATCTGAAGGGTACACCCACACTTGGATTGTGGTATCCTCATGATGATGACTTTGAGCTTACCCGTATAGTGACTCGGATTACGGGGGATGCAAGATGAACTACAAGTCTACATCAGCGGGGTGTCAATTCTTTGGGAGAAGATTAGTTACCTGGCAGTGTAAGAAGCAGACATCGGTTGCATTGTCAACCTGTGAAGCCGAATATGTTGCTGCTGCAAGTTGCTGTTCACAAATCATTTGGATTCAACAGCAAATGCGGGATTACGGTTTAAAATTCTCATCTACTCCTATTTTTGTTGATAACTCTGCTGCAATTGCAGTAACTAAAAATCCGGTTCAACATCCTAAGACCAAACACATCGGTATTAAATACCACTTCATAAGAGACTGTTTTGAAAAGAACTTAATTGATGTGGTTAAAATTAATACTGATTTTCAACGCGCTGACCTCTATACTAAAGCCTTTGATAAACCACGTTTTCAATATTTGCTAGAGGTCAACGGCGTTAAAAAGAAAAGTGAGGTAATTCCTGATGATAATAATGTGTAGTCCGATGTAGTTTAGTTAAGTTTATTTTATTTTATGTTATCTGTTTTTTTTTCGTCTGTTATATTTAAACTCATGTTATTTTGCTGTTTATTAAAATCCAAAAATAATTAAACCAGAAATGATTTTAGTATTTTAGGGGGAGAATATGTCAGCAAGTTAACATTAAAAAAATGAGGGAGAAGGGGTAACTAGCTGAAATAAGGTAGATTGTGTCTGTGATACCGATTCAATACCTTTGGAAAATGATAGTACACAGGAACAAATCAAGAGGGACTTTAAAATTTTAAGTTTTGAAAAGATGCAAAAGTTCAAAGTATAAGTCTGTGTAGTCTAAGCAATATAAAAAGGGAAGATGATAGAAAACTGGCAACTCCTAAGGTGACACAAAGAAAGTAGACTTAGAGGCTGCTAGACCACAAATGATATGTTGGTAGATTCAACACAATAGACAATTAGACCTGATTGGTGATCTCAAGATCAAACTAAGTTGTTCAACTGACTGTGGGCTTCCATCTTATCACTGGTTAACACAATCAAATATATTCCAATAAGGGGTAATGAGCATTTAAATGCCACAAATGTGTGCGGATGACCATAATTAGAGCAAAGCAAGAAAAAAATGAAAGACAAATGCAATAAAGCTAATGACTTATGTTGTTGGTGCATATTGTGTAAAATAAAATAAGCTGCTCTAACAAGGAGATAGGTTGTGTGCCTCTCTGCTGTGCGATGGCACTGACCTGAGGATAAGCATAACCTAGATATTCTAGAATTCATTGTTGTTTGCCGCCTCTCTGCTGTGCGATGGCACTGACCTGAGGACAGGCTTCTCTTTGAAAGCTCTAAGAATAGTCTCTTCTTGTAATAATACCCGTAGACCGCTCAAAAGCTTCTGAGGAATGTTGATTACCATATAAGTGTGGGATCCACAAATGTTAGTTGAAATAATTAAACCTAAATCAGTCACCAGTCTGCGTCAAAAGTCTGTGTATGGATTTAAGTGGACAAACATACTGACAATCTTAGTGGCTACATTCTCAAGAGTTCAAATCAATGTGAAAATCTAAGAGTTCCAGTATGATTTCCTTAAGTTGCTAACGACTCTGGATGAACACCGAGAATTTAAGCATCAAAAAGTTTTAATAACAAGTCCCAAATGATTTGACTTACCTGTATGATTCCAAAATTGAATTGGTCCAGATATGATCAATCTAAGTTGAAGCTGTCTACTCCCGAACCAAATCCGTAGATATCAATCTCTGGATTTATCTCTCACAAAAAGCCAAAAATAAGTTTGTTTATGAAATTAGTTTAAGGTTTTAAATTAGTAGTTGTGTTTAATTTTAATTGTAGGCGTGTGTCGGGCTACATCAGGAAAATCAGAAGGAATCAAATCACTAAAAGGGTCATGTCTGAGATGACCATATGTGCTTTGAAAGTTTAAAATAGTCACGTTTGAGGTGACAAAGTGTTTTTAAAAGGGTCACGTCTGAGGTGACTAAAGTGTTTAAAAGGATCACGTCTGAGGTGATCAAAATGTTTTCAAAATAAAATGATCATGTCTGAGATGATCAAAGGCTCATAACGTTAATTTCAATTAATTTAAAAGGGCTTAAATGTAAATTGGTATAAATGGCAGAAAATTAACTAAGTGTGACCCATTCGCACGATTGGACCATGAGAATGGACCAACCATGCGAATGGCTTCCACTAACACGAATGGCTCATCAGAATAGCCCATTCGACCGATTGGAAGAGGGTGAATGAGTCAGTCGACCGATTGAAACTCATTCGGTCAACTGAACATGCGAATGAAAGGCACGACTGAGCCAGTCGACCGACTGAATCTCAGTCGGTCAAGTGCATGCGACTGGTTGGGCTAATCGTACGATTGAGCCTGAGTCGCCCGAATGAACTGGGAGACTGAGGCCAGTCGGCCGACTGAGCCCAGCTTCAGTATTTAAAGGGCTCTGTCGATCGCATTTCACTCATCACTCCCAAATCGCCCTTAAATCGCACTCCCTACCGTTACACTGCCAAAATTTTATTAGCCTAGTTTATCATTGCTTTTGATTCACTAACGTTCGCCATTCATTATACAGGTAGATTGAAGTCTTGTTTCATTGAAATCAGAAGGATTGAACCATAATGTGGTGAATATTCGAACGAAAACAAGAAACAGACAGAACGCGACCTAATAACCTACTTAACTATGCAAAATGTTAAAATTAAGGTTAATAGGTTATTAGTAACAAGAATGCGAGTATATTGAACCGGTAATCCATGTTAAATCACTTGTATTGATCAAGACTCGAACCACAGGCGACTGAACAACTGAGACAGGCGACTGGTCGTCCGGATGAACTTCAATCGCACGATTGAATCTGGCGATTGGGTCATTCGGCCGAATGAACCATACGATTGATCTCAGTCGGCCGACTGAACCATTCGCAGACTCAGTCAGCAGACTGAACCCAATCGCATGTCACATTGACCAGAATGAGTCCAGTCGCATGAAAGAACAGACGACTGACTTCAGTCGCATGATTCATTCGCACGAATGAATCAGAATGACTTTCAACTTTACACTTAGAACAGAATTTTTCATGTCTTATGTACTAATGGTTCTATGTCTTGTGTGTTTCAGGTAAATGGCAAAAGGTGGTCCATAAATCCAAAGCACAACATCTGTGCTCATTTGGATCACACCACCAGGAACGGGGCCGAGTTTACTGACATTATAGCCTTTCTGAGACGGTCCCGGATTCATAAGGCTATCTCCACGCCTTGCACGCCATATAGATCACTCCATCAGGCATTCTGGGAGAATGCCTCGGTGGACCGCTCTCGTGAGCCGTACTGTATTAGGAGCTCTATATTGGGCCATGATATTGAGATCTCTGCTGCCGACATTCAGAGGGTCCTAGAGTTTGGGGACGACACTGATCATCCTACTAGACTACATCCGTTGACAGTGAGAGGATGCTTCCTGAGGATAAAGTACGCTGGGGATATCAACTCAGGTGTGCTCAACAAGAGCAACCTGAGCCCCCAGTACAAGTACTTAGCACACGTGATCCTCAAGTGTGTTGCATCGAGAGGGGTGGGTTTGACGACCTCTCAGACCAGATTCAAAATGCCTACGTGGCACTGGTTCTGAACCACCCCTTCAGTTTTTCCAGCATGATATTCTCCTACTTAGTGGAGAACTTGGAGGCCAAGGGTAAAGGGGTTTTGTATGTACCCCAGATTCTTACAGCTCGTCTTCAACGAAGCTGCCACAGTTGCCCAAAGAGAATCATGACGCAGTGGCCTTAGAGATTATGGATGATACTACTCTGGGCAGGATGAGAGTTTACAGGGGAAAGCAGGTAAAGCCCCAAGTGAAGAGACTGATTGGCCACCTGGCCAACGAGAGGTATGTGGCGCCTGGCAGACGCAAATGGCGTCATGATGACAGCGACTCCGATGATGAGAGGTTGCTCCTACCAGATATGGATTCTGATGATGATGATAGCGGCAACGCCGGGGATGACATGCCTGCTACACAAAGAGGCACTGAGTCAGATGTTATTTCCCCGGGGTCTGACACTGCCGGAGAGGTTGCTGAGACGGCCGGTTTCCATCAGGAGTTCATTGTTGGTGATCAGGAGAGGAGGAGTCGGATGAGGAGCCCCTCACTAGGACTGTGGGAAGCAAAGTGTTCCCACAGAACACGGGCTTAGGGTGGTTGGTGAACACCCTCGGGACTCCACTGAGAGAGAGACTGACCCGAGCTATGCTCCGGTTCAGTGGGCAGAGCTGCAGGGGGAGCATCCACTTCCACCACCGGACTAGGAGAAGAGGATGGCTCAACCCCACGGACTGAAGAAGAAGCATCGCCTGACCTTCGTTACCACTGCTGCCACTACTTCCACCACCACACCACACTACCACCTCCACTGACCACCCATCCCCACACCCCACTACCACCTCCACTGACATACCACCCATCACCACAGCCACCACACCACCTCCCTACATCCACCACACACAGCCACATCCACTACTGCTACCACAACCACCACCTTACTACCACCACTGTATCCTTCCCATCCACACCATACCATTCACACCTACATCACCAGCACCTGCTTACCGACCCATATTCACCACTGCTACTACCACCACCACCTCACATCATGCCGGACCTTCAGCCCAGCCATCACATGTATATAGATCTACTCTACCTCACATCGGGGTAGAGGAGCAGCTGTCGGCGCTTAACCGTATGGTGATGCGCCTGCTAGCTGCAGATGAAGAGAAAGCGCGCAGATTCGCCAGTTGACCGATCTGACTGCTGCCCAGTCTCAGCAGATGGCAGAGCAGGCTCGGGTGATAGATCAGCAGACCCAGCTAATCGATGCTAGGAGAGTCGAGATGTCCCAACTCCAGGACCAGCAGGCCCAATCAGCCAAACGTATAGAGGAGTTGGAGACGACCAACAAGACGATTATGCTGAGGTTAAAGGGGTCAAAGGATGAGCCTTTGAAGATAAAGGAGGGTGATGGGGATGATGGAGATGGTCATGATGAAGATGATGATGACGATGAGGAAGATGATGAGATGAAGAAGAGACAGAGGAAGAAAGGACAGAAGGTAGAGATGATGATGACGAAGCAGAAGGAGGGGATGCGGCTGCATCGGCCTCTGCTTCTGGTCAAGAGCGAAGATCGAAGAATCGACAGGATCAGCCATCTACCACTTCTGCTCCTCCGAGCGACGAGCCCAGGATTCAAGACAAAAGTACAGATTAGATGTCTTATGTATTTATTTATTTTGTGTTTGAATCACGGAGTGAAAAACAAGTGTGTTGAATTTTATATATTAAGTTGATATAATTCTGTTTGATTACTTACTAATGGTTTATGTGTTGAATGTTTAAATCAAACAGATCCAAACTTTCAAAGGGATGAGTTTGACATTGCTCCCCTTCAACAGGTCAAGACTCAACTAACCATGACTCTTGATCTGCAAGGGATTGTAAGAAGGTCTGTGAGTTATACCCCTGAAGAAGGGGAAATAATTCATGACCTATCTAACGAGCAACTGGCAGAGATGTTCAGACTCAATCCTGATGAAATTGTCAAGGATGCTCCAACAGTTGATTCAACCAGTGATGAAGAACTAAATGACGTTGATGAAGTTGAGGTTGAAGATATTACTGCAGAAGAGTACCCTCAGTACGCTGACAACGAGGGTAATGTGGTCCCCAATCTGGGTGAGTCCCTAGTCAGTGATATGTTTGAGGTACTAGACAAGATGGAGCAGGAAACAGGAAAGACCGAAGGAACAGCCCAAGCCTCAAATGATGACGTAGACATTCGAAAGGCTGAGTGGGCTGCCTGTTTTGAAGAAGTTAGAGCCCAGCGTGCTGCACCAAAGAAAGATGCCTACACCAAGCTCTACAGAGTCAAGAAACACTATAAGGTCAGGCAGGATTATTGCATGGGCTTATTTTGATGACCTTAACGCGTATGCAGTTAAGAGGGAACAGGGCATAGAGTACTTCAGATTTCCACATGATCTGAAGACTCTACCTGGTTTTGAGCTCAACCAGCTGGCTAAGCTAAAGCTGCTGTATGCTGACCCACGAAAAATGTCAGGCTGGTTTGAGGCTGCCCTGAAGAAGGAGTACCACACCAGATGGGTTAACTTCAGACCACAACAGCCTACGAGGTATATAAGAAGGTCTGAGGTTGATGCCAGTACTGGCAAGCCCAAGATTGTGTTGAAGTGGAGTCCTCCGCGCACTATGTTGAGAATCCCTCTCAGGGAAATGCCACAGGACTTCACTCCACACTTCAAATGGTGGTACTATGATTGGGAACTGCTGAAGCTGTCATAGTTCTGAATAAAGAGGGCCAAATGGATACTATCAGGGTATTCGACCCGATGTGGCTAACCAACTTGTCTGCTAATGATGTCTATACATTTACAGTGGCCACTGTTCTATGACACACAAGACATTGTACAAGCCCTCCAGTTCCAAAACGTTATACGACTTTGTTTTGCGTTTGAAGATGTCACTAAGGAGGAGAAGTACAAGAAGTATAAGGAGGTTATGCAGAAGACAAGAGATTAGATAGATCTAGGTCCAAGGGGGAGTTTGTTGATGCATGTATGTCCCTAGATCATGATTTGAAATGTAATGAATCTTGTCTGTCTGAGTATGATGTAATTTGTATTGATTAATGAAATGACATAAATTGTTTGTTACTTGTGATGTTTAATATTTCATTAATGAGTCGTGATTGAATTGATTGGGTTTATGATTGTTTGAATGGTTGCACATTATGTTATATTAATTAAAACATTCAAACTTAACTTAATGAAGTTCTCATGAATGGCTCATGCGAATGAACCATACGCATGAATAACTTCACACGATTGACTCAGTCGCACGACTGAACCAGGAGACTGGATCAGTCGTACGATTGTAACATAAGATTGGCTCAGTCGCACGACTGAACACTCAGTCGTACGAATGAATCAACCGCATGGTTCAATCGCACGACTGAACCAGACTAATGGTTCAGTCGCACGATTGAATAATACCAACCTATAAATACAACTCAATTCATGAAAAAGAGTGACACTCAATCAATTACGATTCCAGACGTACCCTAGCCGTCCAGAACCTCTCAATTCGTTCTCCAAGTTCATAGAACACATTAGATCGATTCCCTATCGATTTCTAACGTTAGTTTCAATTCTTGATTGATTCTTCGTGTGTTCTCACTGATTGGATCGCCAATCAAATAGGATTCCGCACTATTTGATCTGGTTTACATGTTAATCTCTAGGTATTTGGTCAAATACCAGGTCCTAACATAAATAATTTGGACATTTTAAACGTGAATGTCCATTACCATTGTCACAGATCCTAGTAACACGGAGTACCAAGATTGACAGCAGAGAAAGAAAGGAAGAAGGAAATTCAAAAAAGGAGTCAGCTTTGATCTCAAATTTGACTGGAGTGTGGAGGTGGAAGAAACAAGATCTGAAATAAATCACGCGTTAGTTTTGCTGAGGTTGTGGAAAGTGATGAGATGGAAGTTGATAAAGATGGATTTGTGGATTTCAAGGAATTCAAAGAGCAAATGAATCTTCAGTAAGGAAAGAATAGAAGCAGATGGAGAGGAGAAGGAGAAATTACAGGTTCAGATGAAGAAAGGATTCAAAGCTGCGAAAGGAAAAGAGAAGGATGATGCGGCCGCTACTGTTGGGAAAGGAATCAAGTACTCCAACATGCATGTGCGATAAAGCTTTAGCTGCCGAAAGGATGGTAATGGGACTTCCTTATGAGGTAATACAGGATATGTGCTCATCTGCTTGCAAAATTAGACTTTTTGGGATTTATAAGGCTAATCGTTTGTTAACTGATAATGAAAAGGATTTAAAACGAATTAATGATGAACTTAAATGAATGAATCAAAATATTTTGTGAAATTAAATGAGGCTTTAAAAGAACTGATCATTTAAAAAGAATTGTTTTGGAAAGAAATGTGGAGGTGAATACTTTGACTGAACGGTTGCTCTTGCTGAATTTGAAGCAAGTAAACTTCAGTCAAAGTTAGATAAATGGACTATTTCTGGAATGAAACATGATGATCTTTGTAAATCTCAACGGGGAACAAGATTAAAACAGGTTTGGGTTATGAAAATGTACAGGTTTATCCTCCTCCTAGTACATACTGTTATTCTCCTATGCCTGTTCCTCATCCTTCTAATGATTTAATCAAATCAGATACTGACAGTATGTCTGCAGGTTTAGTCGGGAATAACTCTAAGTACATTCGTGAAGACTACGACTATGGACCAACTAGTGGGCTTGGATGCACTAGTTCTAGTACACCTGACAATCAGCAGTCTGTTTTAGATAATAAGTCTAGTTTAAATTCAGTGTTTGTTTCTAGTTCAAATGTAACAGACTTGAATGTCTCATGTTCTCTTGATAGTTCTATTTCATCTTGCACTTCAAATCATGATAGTGATGATTTTTGTTCTGGTAATGAATGCAATGAATCTGATGTTTCTCCTAAAACAACTGAGCAAATTAAAATTAATTATTTCAAAAAGTTCTTTTGTCAACCTATTCCATCTTTCGTACCATTAAATATGACATCATCAGAAAAATGTAGTTCGTCTTTATCTAACACTGGTACCAATGGTACGAGTTTTACTGATTTGTCAGAAGAATCACGTTTTGATTTTGACAAGAAGAACTCTGATTCAAATAAACAAAAACATCATGAGATGTATGAGACATTCAGTGATGTTGATTCTAGTTTGTCTGAATGTGATGAGGAGATTATTATTGATCCTATTTTTACCTCATCACATCATCGACCTAGATTCAAACATCATTGTTTCAGGTGTGGTGAAGAGGATCATCTTATCAAAAATTGCCCTTTGATTCAAAGATCCTCTAATAGGAATTGTTTTGGGAATAAATTGACAAAATGGTTAATAATTTCTTTTGTAAAAATCTGCTTCTTTAAAAACAAAAGTTGTTCAATCTTGGGTCCCTATTGCTCCTGGCTAAATGATTTGTTAATTCATTTAAGGATCCTCTTCAAAGATTGTACACAGTCTGTGGCATGTTGATAGCGGATGTTCCAAGCATATGACGGGATTAAAGGATTTGTTAACCAATTATCGGATTATAGATGGAGGATATGTGGCATTTGCTGGAAATAAGAAGGGTGGAAAAATGATTAGACAAATGGGAAAGCTATTGAAACACGAATCCATGCTATTCGTGATGCTCAAGAGAAGGGTTTCATTAATATTATACCCATCGATACAAAAAATCAAAAAGCTGATCTTTTCACAAAAACATTTGATAAACCTCGTTTTTATGAATTGATTTCTATGCTTGGGTTAATATCTTTTTAAAAAATTTCATTTTCTATTTCTTTATTAAAAAAAATTTATAACAAACATATAAAAAAATTAATTAAAATGAAAATTCATTGATAATAATAGAAATATGAAAATAAAAATTTGGGGGAGTAATATCATTATTCTAAGATTGGAATTTAACATGATGAGAAATATTGTATATTCTCTAAAAATTTTTATTTACATGACCAGTACTTCTATGAGAAATGATAGTACTGTTACTGGATTCTGTGTCACATTAAAAAAAAGGAATGGATCATATTCTTTAACGATATGCTTGATAGACTCTGCCTGACGAATGAAGTAGACAACAACTTTTTGATTAAATTAAACTTTATGCTTAAGAATGTCTGGATTTACTCAATCGTTTTGGATTGCACAAAACTGAGTCCTGACAAAAATTGGATTGAGAATGAATCTTTCATTCATTTTGCTTTGTTTTGTCATCATCCTCTGCTGGTATATTTCGTGTCAAGATGTCTTGTGTCTGTGCTTATCTCCTCTGTTGTACGTGAGTACTGACCTGGAGTGATGATCTCCTCTGTTGTACGATAGTACTGACCTGGAGCTCTCATCAGCACATGTTCAAATGGTTATCTCCTCTGTTATACGTGAGTATAGATCTGGAGCTCTCACCATTTTGATATAATTATGTCAAATCATCTTATCGATGAATTTCTCTCAGAATGAATATTCTGTTGATAATCATTTGCACACTAATTCACAAACCTTGTTCTTTGAAGATTGATTCATAATTCAAGAAATCCTGAGGTTGGGTGAGGGTTTTTTACCAAATGATTGTGGGGTCTTGCATTTTAAAGCATCTAATCGAACCTTAATGAATCATAAGCTGTTGTTCGAAAAAGGATAAGGCATGAGTTTAAGTGGACAATTATATCAGCAATCGTTATTGATTTGTTCTAATTTCAGTTGTTTCTATGCAGATTGTGATCAGATCTTGTATTCAGTATGATCTCATGACTGGTAGATGATTTTTTGATCATCTTTATGTTCTAAAATATTTAGAGAATGTGATCTCTGATTATTTTAGATCTCATTATTAGATGTGCTTCCTTTAAGTATTATATTTAAAAAAAATAAAATAAAATAAATAATAAAATAAAAGGTGTGAAAGTATTCTTTCGCTAATAATTTCGCAAAGCGAAACTGCAATTTCGCTAGGTTGGCTAATAAGTTGTTAATCAGTTACCTCCTAGCGAAATTACAGTTTCACTGGGCGAAACTGTAAATTCGCCAGACGAATTTATAGTTTCGCTGTCTGCGAAACTATTTGCTACATAAGTCATGTTTGCGAATTTTCTCTCATAATTTCGCACAATCGCTCAGTTTCACTTTTAGGGTTTATTCGTAACTTTTAAGGCGATGTTGACTTGTGTTGTGATTTGGACTGATTTTTCGTGAGATTCACTTCGTATGTGTGTTTCGAACACTGATTCACTTTCTAATCTGGATTAAATAGTCTATTCTTAAGTTATCCAGATTGTGTCTCTTCGGTGGTTTCGCTGTTCGTTTAGCGAAACTACTAATTTCTCTGCGAAATTGAACGAAAGTTCACATCTTTTCTGCGAAACTGTAAAGTTATGCTGTCCGAGCAAACTTAACAGTTTCGCCATATCTTCTCTAATTTCGCAATGACTGATCTTTAATTTACACAGTTTCGCTTGTATTTTCTTATGTCAGCGAACTAATTTGTAATAGCGAAACTAAATTAATATTTGGTGAAACTAATTGCGAAACTACTTTAATTCATTCTAATCTTGTCGAAACTAATTTTTTTTCTGCGAAAATAACAAGTTTCAATGAGCGAAATTATAGTTTCGCTTGTCGAAACTGTTTGTTTTTCTTGTCGAAATTGTCTTTGATTCGGCGAAACTATCATGTCTTAATGTTTCGCTTGCCGAAATTGATTGTTTCTTTTGTTTTTGTTTTATTTTCATTTTCAGTATTTCTTATTCAAATTTATTTGTTGTTCTTCTCAGGTTATCATGGCGAATCTCAAGTTTGATGAGAGGAATAAGATCACTGCCATATTAGACGATACTCTTCCAAAGGCGGCCGGATTTCGTGACTGCATTAGATGGCTTCAGAGATCACCCATTGCATATGCTATCTCTCACTCACCCACTATCTATGATCTTAATATTAGAGATTTTTGGAGATCAGCAGAATACAACACTGGAGGAGATGTACAGAGAATCACAGCTAGAGTGATTGATCATGATATAACTATTACTGCTGAGAGCGTGTCGAGGATTCTTAGACTAGAAGATGATACTGGTGATGAAGTGGATATGACGGAGTCTGAAGTATTCCAAGCTTTCAGACAAATGGGGTATGAGGGACCAGCTTTTGGTTCGAGGAAGGAGATTAAAAAGTCTTTTTTATCTAAGGAATGGAGATATATAGCTCATGTTTTTATTATGTGCTTAGATCACCGTAAGGGTGGATCCGATGGACTTAATCTTGACTGGGCCAAAGCTATGGTGATATGTTGTAAAGGGGAGAAAGCAAACATTGCTAGACTGATCTTTGCGTGTATGGAAGAGAATGTGATGGCTGTGAAGAAGGATAAATGGTTGTTATATCCTCGCTTTATTCAGATGATTATTGATGATCTATTCCTGATGTTCCTAAACATGGTGAAGTCAAGAGATTAGTGCAGATGAACCCTCAGATATTTGCTGATTGCTGTGCTATCCGCCATGATTTCAGTGGTAAAATCACCCATCTCTGGGAAAATATGTACCCTCCAGAACGCTGGAATTATATCAGACGGGTCGATGAGTCTGAAAACCCAAGGACTGAGGAAACAAGGGTGCAACAAGCTGATGCAGCTAAGAAGAGAAAGAGATATGCAAAAGAGAAAGATTATGATTTTGAAGAAGATATAGATACACAAGCAGAGGAGATAAGGGTGGAGAAAGAACGGAGATCTAAAAAGAAAACTGACTTTGTTGAGCCTGAACGGAGATCAAAACATCGACACGAGGGTTTCACAGCAGGGAAAGAGGCTAGTGCTGGTCTTGATGAGGATGTTATTCGTAGTCTAAATACTTCATTGGCCAATGAGTTGAGTATGATAAAGACTAAACTGACGAATCAGGAGATTAGGGAAAAACAGAAGGATGAGGTAATTGAAGGAATGAAAAAGATGTTGGTTGACCAGAATAATTTGATTAAGAGATTGTTTGAAGAAATTTCTCAGATGAAAGCTGCTGCTGGCCTACCTAGTCAACTAACTCAATCTGAGTTAGATGATATGACTGATATATCTAAGTACTCATTCTTGAATGTGGGTTCTTCATCCAAGGTAGGAGAGGGCACTTCTGGAGCAGCTAATACTAAAGCAGGGGAATAAGAGATCCCAAGAGAAGATGCTGGAAGAAATGAGGATGATGATATTATTGATGCAGGGTTTGTTAACCTACAGTTTGATTTTGATAAGGATAGTGTGGGTGAAGAAGTGGTTGTTACGGCTACCACTGAGGGAATGTCTGATAAAGGAAAAGGTTTGATTGATGAAGAAGAGGAGGATGAGCAATTGGTTGATTATGATTCTGAACCAGAGTTTTATGAAGTAGATGAGAGACCACTGGTGTATGTTGCTAAGAAGGGAGATGATGAAGCTGATGTGTTTGAGATGGATAAGAGTGACTGGTTGGTGAAGGAGAAGGAGGCTGAAGAACTTACTCCTTTGTTTCAAAATATGGAAGGTTTAAGCGGGAAAGAGGCAGACAAGAAGATAATAAGTTGGTGTTATAATCCTAGTTTAAAGATGTTTATGATTAAAAGAAGAGGAGGTAATATCAGCTACATGCTCAAGAGGAAGGCTTTTAAGACCTTGCCCAAATGGGATCTGAGACGGTTGGCCACTTTGCCTTTGATTAATGCTTATTTAAGTGAAAAGGCAGTATTTCTTGAGAAGGAAATTAAAATGGACTTAATGATAATTTTGAGTCATTTGGATACATGAAGGCTGAACGAAAAGATCAAAGAAAGATAAAGACTGGGAGACTCGCAAAGGGAGGATTGTTTTGAGAGTCAAACCACCAAAGACTGTAAACAGGGTAAGATTGTCTGATCCTCTTCCCCAACATTTACAGGACTTTGAAAAGTGGTTTTATGATAATAACACTGGCGAGGCGGTGATTAGAGCCAAACACGGAAAAGAGTTTAGGGTGTTTGACCTGATGGAATTATTCAGCTTCAGTGATGAAGATCTCTTGACTCTTTGTGAAAATCATATTAAGGTTGGGGCAGGAGAGGAAACACGAAAAGAGGCAAGCTTGTTTATGAATGTGGCAAACAAAATAAGAGGAGTACGGGCGGAGGTAAGAGTTTGGCTGAAAAGGTGAGAGCACAAGATGACTTTGCCATGGATGTTCAAGACATGACCAGGCAGTTTGCTAGAGCTAGTGGTCATTCTGAGGAAGCTGGTGATGCAGGAACTAACCTTGGAGGATCAGTGGCTGAAGCTTCTAAAGATGTTGCTACTGGAGGTGATGAAGATAGACCAACAGCAGCAGAGGAACCGGAGCCGACGGGTCAAATCAAGAGAAGTGCAGATAGTGAGGTCCAACCTAGGAAGAGTATTGAAGATCATGTTAGGTTGGACTCACTTTAGTATAGATGTTTACTTTACATTGTAATAGGACTTTTGTTAGTTTCATTTTGTATTTTGTTTGTAATTAGCAGTTTTGGTAGTCCAGTGAAACTGTGAGCGAATCTATACATTCGCTCACAGTTGCTGTTTTGGTTTACCCGGCGAACTTGTGTTCTGTCGGGCGAAACTATAGTTTCGGCATGACAGTTTCGCTGGTAGCGAAACTGTCAGCGAATCTATGACTGCTATATATACTATTGTCATTTCACTTTGTACGGTAAGCTTGCAAAACCCTAATCGTGGAATTCTGTTGCAAGCTACCATTTCTAAGCAGTTACTTCATTGAAATACAATTGTGCTTGTTGTTATTGAGTGAGTTTGTTCATTTGAGTACCAATTATGTCTTGATTCATCATATTCACTTTTCAATTGTTGTTATTTGGATTGTGTGTTTGATATTGATCAAATTATCCTATCAGTTGTACTGTTCATCGATCACATGGACCAACACTCATGTCACAATTGTGCGACTGATTAGGTCTCCTGGTTCAGTCGTGTGACTGGTTCATTACCATGAAGTTGTTCATGTGTATGGTCCATTAGCTTGGGCCATTCGCATGAGAACTTCATATGACTAAGTTTGAATATGTTTCATAATCATTATTTGACTTAGATCTATTCAAACACCACAAACCAATATAGTTAGTTCAATAAGCGTTAATACACATAATCAATGAAATATTAAACATTATAAGCTAAACCACACATTGTATTTCATTCAACCATCCAATTTACATATATGTAAGACATGAAAGACTTTTAACATTAAGCTCATAAACAAGGTACATATGTATCTACAAACTCCCCCTTGGACCTAGTTGTCTAACATTCCTCATCAGCTCTTCATATTTCTTGTACTTCTCCTCTCTTGTGGCTCCTACATGTATTTCTAAAACCCCTTTTTTTTCTTAAATGTTTTTTAACATTAACTAGTTACACACTCCACCATCTATCTCTCTCTTACATGCAAAGGACCAAGAACACCTCTTTCTTTCTACTTTCTTGAAGAAGTTCAAGGCTGAAAATTGGATTTTCAGCTCATCTTGGTTCGAATTTGGTGCTGAAATCCTAGGAACAAAGTGTTTGTTTGATGCTTGTGGGTATGGTAGCTTGAGGACACCTCTCCTTGGTGTTTTGGTAATTCAAGAACCTCATTTTCTTCATCCAAATCCCGTTTTTCAGCAGCTCTACAAAGGTAGTTTGTATATATTGCTTTTGGATGTTGTTTCTTCTTGATAGCTAATTCATACACATATATTTGATCCTTATGTTCTCGGGTTTGTTGTTGACTAATAATATGCCTAAATTTTAGATTATAAAACATAATATTTAGGTTTTTTTTCGCTGCGTTTTTCTTGTTTAACTGGTTAAACAACTATGTTTATGGTCCAACAAACCCAACATTGGCATCTAGAGCCGGATATGTGGATGACTAGCTTCTATTATCCTTTTAAAATTGGTTTTATGGGGTTTTAACAACCTAATAGGGGCTGTTTTGTGGTGATATAATGAATCCCCAACCTTTCAATGTTATATCTTACATGCTTGTGATTAAACCTTGAAAGAAAGATATCAAATGGTTGATTGTGTTTTGTTGGACAAAAACACCCTAAATTCTTGGTTTATGTTGGCTGAAAATTTAGGGTTAAATGGGAATTTATTTTGGTTCTTGTATGTTGTATATGATGTTTCATATTGGTGCATAACCTAGCCTTGACCTTGTGTTGATTTGGTTTTGGATGGATGATTTATTTTGGTTGATTTCATTCATTATGGGTTGTAATATTTTTCTTTTTGTGCTTGTATATTGTTGTAATTTATTTATTCATTCAATGGTAATGTAATAAATAAATTAGGTGTATTTTCTTTTATTAGAAAATTTTGTATCAGGATATAAATTTTATAAAATAAGATGCACAAGTTGGAAGCACAAAAGGAAGGAACAAAGAGAAGGACTTGAAGTATTTGGATGCAATTTCAAGTGGGGGTCTTTGGAGATCCTATCTTTGTGTTGTTATTAACTCTTAGAAATGACCCTATGACCACAATTGTGATGGCAAACAAGTTTGGTCACCTAAGTGGCTATGGTTATGCACATGTGGTTGTTTTGTATATGCTAGTTTGATTTTCCATTTTATGTTGATTGTTTGATATGTGTATATGCTTAACAATCTTAATAAATAATCATAACAAGCTGAATTTTCATGGTTCTTAATCATTAATATGTTAATAAAAGTTATTAAAGGACTAATGGTTTCAAAATAAAAGAGGTTTTATTAAAAAGAACCGTAGGGTACCATGTATTAGAAAGCATGTGAATACAAGGTACATAGTGTTTCATGCCTCATGTTGGGAACTATGATTCCAAACTCCAAAAGGACTTGGAGCATCATGGGGCATATGTCATGATTATCTAATTGAAGGAAATGTTCCTTCAACAAGCTAGGGTAGAACGCTTCGAAATGGTTTGAGTGTTTCATGCGTGTCGCATGGAAGAAACCCAATCGGTATCATCTTATGTTCTTAAGATGAAAACCCACGTTGATCGCCTCGAGAGGCTTAATTGTCCCATCTCAAAGGAGCTGGCCATGGATTTGATCCTTAATGGCCTAACCAAGAGGTTTGAGACGTTCATAATGAATTACAATATGAACGGGTGGGACAAGAGCATTGGTGAGCTTCACGCAATGCTCAAAACAGCCAAGGCAGGGATGGGTAGAAAGGTTCTACCTGTTATCTTGATCAATGAGGAGGCAATAAGAATGGGCCATTCCCCGATCCCAAGGCAAATGTTGCCAAAGGAAAGGGGTACATCAAAGGCAAAGGGAAACGGAAGGCTAAGGCGGAACCTCCAAAGCCTAAGCTTAAGAAGCCTAAGGTAACGGAGAACGATCCATGTTTTGAGTGTGGTGAGATAGGACATTGGAAAAGGAATTGTCCCACCTATCTTAAAGAGTTGAGAAACAAGAGGGATGCTAGGCAATCCTCAGGTACAACTTTCATGATTCACATTGGTTTAAATGTTATTTCTTCAAACACATGGGTATTGGATACCGGATGTGGAACTCATATTTGCAATTTGTTGTAGGTGTTCAAAAGAAATAAGCACTTCAAGAAGGGAGACACAAGTCTCTACATGAGCAACAAAGAAAAAGTTGATGTCGAAGCTCAAGGAGACTATATTTTGAAACTTTTAAATGGTTTGGAAGTTGTTTTTAATGTATGTTCCTAGTTTGACTAGGAACATAATTTCTGTTTCTATTTTATAACAATATGGTTATGACTTAAAGTGTATAAACCATGGTATTTATGTTTATATGGATGATGTATTTTATTTCAAGGCTATGCCTTTAAATGGTATCTATGAATTGGTTCATGATGATTCATCCTATAATAACTCATTATACCAAAGAAGCACCAAGAAACTTAAAATGGATTTAAGTGATTCTTATCTTGGCATTGCCGTCTTAGTCACATAAACAAGAATCAGATTCAAACACTTCAAAAGACTGGTCTTTTGAAAACAAATGAAAATGGTTCATTTGATAAGTGTGAATCTTGTTTATAAGGTAAGATGACCAAGTCACCCTTTAGTGGTACTAACGAGAGGGCAAAAGACTTATTGGCAATCATACATTCGGATGTATGTGGTCCTTTAAAGATAATGACTAGAAATGGTGAAAGATACTTCATTACCTTTACCAACGATTATAGTCGCTATGGTTATGTGTACTTGATGGCACAAAAACATGAAGCTTTTGAAATGTTCAAAATCTTCAAGAATGAAGTAGAAAATCAACTCAATAATACTATCAAAGTTCTTCGTTCAGATAGAGGAGGTGAATACCTAAGTGAGGCTTTTCAGGATCATCTAAAAAGTTGTGGGATCGACTCACAACTTACTCCACCTGGAACACCACAACATAATGGTGTGTCTGAAAGGAGAAACCGAACCCTATTGGATATGGTTCGATCTATGATGGCTATAAGCTCACTACCTCTATCATTTTGGGGTTTTGCATTGCTCTCCATGGCTCGTATTTTGAATATGGCCCAGACCAAGAAAGCGGATTCGACACCTTTTGAAATAGGGCATGTAAAAGTTCCATCACTATCATATTTAAAATGTGGGGTTGTGAAGCTTATTTTAAGCTAAACACCCAAAACAAGTTGGAAAGTTGATCCACTAAGTGTATATTTGTTGGATATCCCAAAGACTATATAGGATACTACTTCTTTGATCCAACAGAGCAAAAGGTATTTATTGCTCAAAAGGCAAAGTTCTTGGAAGCTAAGTTTCTTATGGAAGGAATAACGTATCGAACAGTGGAATTTGATGAGGAACAAAATCCACAAGCCGATACACGTTTGGTTGACACTAGCAATCAACAGGAGGTTGTTGATGATAATCAAGAGGTTGATCGATACACACAAAACGTTCGCAGATCTGGTAGAGTTAGCATTCCACTTGAAAGATATGGATTTTTCATGAATGGATGCTTTGTTGTTTACTCCGATGAGCCAACTACATACCCTGATGCAATGTCCAGTTCGGATTGTGACAAATGGCTGGAAGCCATGAACGTAAAGATGCAATCCATGTATCACAACCAAGTTTGGGAATTGGTTGACCCTCTACTTAACTCCAAACCGGTTGGATGCAAGTGGGTTTTCAAGAAGAAAATAGATATGCATGGAAACTTGGATACTTACAAAGCAAGACTTGTAGCAAAAGGTTTCACTCAAACTCAAGAGGTTGATTATGATGAAACTTTCTTGCCTGTGGCAATGCTAAAGTCAATTAGGATATTATTTTCCATAGCTGCATATTATGACTATGAGATTTGGCAAATGGATGTCAAAACTGCCTTTCTTAATGGACATCTCGAAGAGACTGTCCATATGGTTCAGCCTGATGGTTTTTTGATCCAAAACATCCTAGTAAAGTATGCAAGTTCAAGAGATCAATCTATGGATAGAAACAAGCATCGAGAAGTTGGAATCAACGTTTTGATGAAGAGATCAAGAATTTTGGTTTCATCAAAAATGCTGATGAGGCTTGTGTATATAAGAAGGCTAGTGGGAGCATAATTACATTCTTATTATTGTATGTTGATGACATACTACTTTTTGGAAATGATATTCCAACCATGGAAGGTGTTAAAACCAGGCTTGGAAGTTGTTTTTCCATAAAAGATCTCGGTGAAGCCACCTATATTTTGGGAATAAAGATCTATAGGGATAGATCGAGGTGGTTGATAGGTCTAAACCAAAGTGCATATGTTGATAAAATATTGAGAAGGTTCAAGATGGAAAACTCTAAGAAAGGTATGGTACCTATTCAAAGAGGGATAATATTGAGTACATCTCAATGTCCAAGCTCAAAGGATGAGCAAGATCGAATGAAGGACATCCCTTATGCGTCTGCTATAGGATCCATCATGTATGAGATGATATGCACTAGACCGGACGTGTCATGCGCGTTAAGCATGACAAGCAGATATTAGTAGAATCCAGGTAATAGCCATTGGATGGCTGTTAAAAGTATATTGAAATACCTTAGGAGGACTAAGAATATGTTTCTAATATACGGGTCTGGTGAAGAGGAACTCGTTGTAAAGGGTTACAAGGATGTGAGTTTCCAAACTGATCGAGATGATTTTCGATCACAATCGGGGTATGTCTTCATTATGAATGGAGGAGCAGTGTCCTGGAAGAGTTCAAAACAAGATGTGGTAGCATTGTCCACTACAGAATCCGAACACATAGCCGCCTCATTAGCAGCTCAAGAAGCTTCATGGATAAAGAAATTTATCGCCGACCTAGGGGTGGTCCCTACCATTCAAGCCCCCTAGAAATCTTTTGTGATAACGAGGGTGTGATTGCACAAATCAAGGAACCCCGTGCACATCAAAAGACTAGACACATTGAGCGGAGATTCGACTACATAAGGGATGAAGTTGAAGAAGGAAAGATATGTATTCGTAAAGTTCACACCGATCAAAACATTGCAGATCCACTCACGAAGCTCCTTGAAAGGTCAAAGCATGAAAGTCATACTTGTGCCTTAGGACTTTGATTTTCTAGTGATTGGAATTGTTCTATTTAGTACTTAAAATTTTAGAACAATGTATGTTTAACTCTTTATATATTTGTGATATTCTGAGTTGTGTTCCTTTTAGCATGTATATATCCATGAATATGTTTATTATTCTAAATGTCCATAGTCGGTCATATTTGTGGGAACAAATATGAACGTAAGACTATTATAAACATGGATTGGTGAATATTCATAAGGCATGAATATAGAGCAATTGGTTGCTGCCAAGGTTCATAGATATTTGTGGGATACAAATATTGGACTGACCCGCATCTCAAATTTTACTACATGAAATGTTCTAAATTGATCATAAGTAAATTTGAGTAAAGGTGAATATCATTTGGTATCCTCTGACCTGTGGAAAGTATGGACACATCGCTTCAAACTATCCTTATTATCAAACACCAAGAAAGAAAATTGAACTTCATGATACTAAACCAAGTTCTTCTAAAAGGAGTTCTATCACTCCACCAAAAAGAATTAGTGAACATAAAGTTCAAACCATAGCCAGTCGTCTGTATATCACATACAGACCTTACACAATACTGGCTTATGGAAAGAAAAATCAAGTCCAGTGTCTGAAAATGAGAACAAGAAGAAGAATGATCTGCCCTCACCCTCAAATGGACAGTAGGTAGAGTTTATGATGTGTGATTCCTCCGGGTCACCCAAGCCAGTTAACGCTTGGGTCCCTAACCAAAACTAATCATTTCCTTTGAATGTGCAGGGTGTCCGTTATAGTGCTACCACAAATACCTGGATTGTTGATAGCGGGACATCAAGGCGCTGTTGGATTCTTTATGCCCAAAACACATAGATTATTGATGTGGTTAGTACGTAGTGATCCAAGTCGGTTCATACCCAATAAAAAGCTTAGCAAACACCATTTAATATTTAATTGATGATATGATCATGCAATTAAATAATTACACCAATTTAGAAAATAGGTTTTCTAAAGAAGTTGCATTTGAGATGGAACAACTTAAAAATAACATTTTTGTGCATGGGTATTATTTGTAATGTTATTTAAGTTGGTTAAATGACATCAAGTAATAAAGTGTGTATGAGTTATATAATTAAAGGGTTAATTATATAACTTATCTAAATAACTAGTTAAAACAAATGATAAATATTTTTGGGGGAAACCCCATTGTGAAACAATTTCGGCCGCCCCTTTAAGGGGGTTTGTGCCTTTTGTTTCTTAAATGTTCTTTAACATTAACTAGTTGCACACTCCACCATCTATCTCTCTCTTACGTGCAAAGGACCAAGAACACCTCTTTCTCTCTACTTTCTTGAAGAAGTTCAAGGCTGAAATTGGATTTTCAGCTCATCTTGGTTCGAATTTGGTGTTGAAATCCTAGCAACAAAGTTTTGTTTGATGCTTGTGGGTATGGTAGCTTGAGGAAACCTCTCCTTGGTTTTTGGTCATTCAAGAACCTCATTTTCTTCATCCAAATCCCGTTTTTCAGCAGCTCTACAAAGGTAGTTTGTATATGTTGCTTTTGGATGTAGTTTCTTCTTGATAGCTAGTTCATACACATATATTTGATCCTTATGTTCTTGGGTTTGTTGTTGACTAATAATATGCTTAATTTCAGATTATAAAACATAATATTTAGGTTTGTTTCCGTTGCGTTTTTCTTGTTTAAATGGTTAAACAACTATGTTTATGGTCCAACAAATCCAATAGGCACATGACTGGAAACTTGTCTCTCTTGTCAAATGTCAAACAAATTAAAGGAGGACACATTTAATTTACAGGAAATAAAGGAGGTTATATCACTGCATAAGGAGAAGTGGGAAACCAGAAAGTAAAGTTTGATAAGGTAAACTATGTTCAACAACTTCAAAATAACTTACTTTCTGTCTCCCAGATATGTGACAAAGAGTTCAAGGTTGTATTTGACAACAAGAAGTGCTATGTTATGACAAAGGATTATGTCATCCCGAAAGACCAAGTGTTAATGTCAACCTTAAGATATAACGATTTGTATGTCTTGGACCTCTCAAGGCCCCCATAACCAATCATAATGTACAATGCTTCTTGTCAAAGGAAACAAAGAAAGACTCCATCTCCTGACATAGGAGAATGGGACACATTAATCCACGAAAGATGAATCACTTGATCCAGAATGATCTAGTGCGTGGAGTGAATGTTATGAACTTCCAATTACAGGATTTTTGTGTCACATGTAAGAAAGGGAAACAGATGAAGAAATCTCATAAGGCAAAGAAAGTTCACTCAATTGACCTGCCTCTTGAGCTTCTTCACATAGATCTGTTTGGCCCAGTTAGTACAAAGAGTATTGCCGGCGATTTGTATAGCTATGTAGTTACGGATGATTACTCAAGATTTTCTTGGTGATGTTTCTGAAATCCAAATCAAAGACATTTGAATCATTCAAAGAGCTGGTAACTACATTAGAGTCAATCTACAAGCTGAAGGTAAGGAAAATTTGCTCAGACAACGGTCCCGAGTTCAAGAACCAATGGATGGAGGCATTATACAAATGAAAAGGGATTGTGCACGAGTTCACATTTGCCTACACTCCTCAAATGAATGGAGTTTCTGAGAGAAAGAATCAAAGCTTGATAGAGACAGCCCGGATGATGCTAGCAGACTCGAAACTGTCTATCCAATTTTGGAACGAGGGAGTAGCTAATGCATGTTACACCCTCAATCGAGTCTTAGTGGTCAAACGTCATGGTAAAATGTGCTATGAGTTGCTCCAACGACGTAAACCAAATCTGGAGTACCTCGAACCATTTGGCGCATCATGTACGTTGCTGAAGAAAACTCAGTGAAGGAAGTTCAGCGAGAAGGCCGAAGAAGAATTTTTCTTAGGATACAACATACTGAATAAGAGAGTTAATAACAACTCAACAGGTCAAGTAGAAGCGTGGTGCAACATTGATGTACAGAGATACACCACCCCCATGCTGGAAAATGACCCTCATTCTTTTTCAACTATGATGGATTCTTTAAGTCCTTCAACACCCCTCTCTCCCCTCCTAAGGATGAGTTATCGACCAGAACGATGTACGATGTGTTAAATGCACCATCACTGGACCCGACAACCTCAGTGTCACAAGGTGAGTCTTCTAGTTCTTTAGGGGGAGCACTTGAGGTAAGTGACTCCTCCTCTGATGACGAAGACGTGGCAAATGATTAGGTGGATCTGGAGGAACAGGTTTGTACTACTACAAGCACACAAACATCTGATGTTGATGCCTCTGACACTTTGGAACCTCACACTCCCACTGCCTCAGATACCGAACCTAGTGTACCTAATCTGGATAATGAGGTAGTTGTTCCCACGACTCCTGGATCATGACTAAATGTTTATTATCCTTTGGACAATGTCATTGGAGATGTTCGATCAGGAGTACAGACAAAAAATCAGCTTTACTCAACTGATTATGCCTCAGTAATGGAAGAGAGATATCTTCACGATGGTGCATATCGATGTTTTGTGTCTCAATTTGAGCCAAAAATATGTAAGTGAAGCCCTAAACGATGAGGCATGGATCAGTGCCATGCAAGAAGAACTTCTTCAATTCAAGAAGTTAGGAGTATGGACACTGGTGGATAGACCTAAAGGTGCTAAGGTCATTGGCACCAAATGGATCTTGAAATGCAAGAAATATGAACAAAGTGTCATAAAAAGAAACAAGGCTCAACTTGTAGTTCAAGGATTTTGACAAGTCGAGGGTATTGATTACAATGAAATGTTTGCACCTGTGGCGAGAATGGAAGCAAGCCGTATCTTCCTAGCCTATGCATCTTACATGAAGATTAAAGTTTATCAACTAGATTTAAAGAGTGCATTCCTTCATGGTGAAATCCGGGAGACAGTGTATGTCAGTCAAACTGAAGGATTTGAGGACCTATATCATCGGGATAGAGTTTACAAGCTGGATAAGGCTCTCTACGGGCTCCATCAAGCCCCAAGAGCATGGTATGAAAAACTCTCGACTCATCTGGTGAAACACGGCTTTCGCAGAGGAGTGATTGACTGTACATTATTCATCAAAGAAAAGGATGGTGACTTACTGCTAGTTCAGATCTATGTTGATGACATAATCTTCGGTTCAAAAATGAAGCATTATGTAAAGAATTTGAAGTAGTAATGAAAGTTGAATTTGAGATGATTGCCATGGGAGAGATGAAGTTCTTTCTTGGGTTACAGGTGGATCGGACACCAAAGGGGATATTTCTACATTAGACCAAGTATGTAGGTGATATTCTCATTTGATTCGATATGGAGAATGCTTCGGCAGCTGGGACTCCACCGGCAACAAACCATGATGGGGCGCCCGACGAAAATGGTGATCTGGTGGATGCCACCATGTACAGAGGAATGATCAGATCCCTCATGTACCTCACTGCCTCACGACCTGATATCATGTACATGACGTGTCTCTGCTCCAGATACAGGTGAAACCGAAAGTCAACCATCTCATAGGAGTCAAAAGGATATTTTGTTATCTAAGGGTACTCCAACACTTGGGTTGTGGTATCCTCATGACGATGACTTTGAGCTTATAGCGTATAGTGATTCGGATTATGGCGGCTGCAAAATGAACTACAAGTCAACATCTGCAGGATGTCAATTCTTTGGGAGAAGATTAGTCATGTGGTAGTGTAAGAAGCAGACATCGGTTGCTCTGTCAACTGGTGAAGCTGAATACATTGCTGCTGCAAGCTGCTGTTCACAAATCATCTGGATTTAACAGCAAATGCGGGACTACGGTTTTAAATTCTCTAACACTCCTATATTTGTTAATAATTCTGCTGCTATAGCCGTAACTAAAAATCTTGTCTAACTCCTAAGACCAAACACATCGGAATTAAATATCACTTTTATACGTAATTTTTTTGAAAAGAATTTAATCGATGTTGTTAAAATTAATACGGATTTTCAACAAGCTGACCTCTACACAAAAACTTTTGATAAACCAAGATTTTTATATCTGTTAGAGATCAACGGCGTGAAAAAGAAATGTGAAGTGATTCCAGAAGATGACAGTACCTAGTCCGACGAGTAGAGTCAGATTTTATTTCGTTTTATTTCTTTGCCTATTAAAATTCTACACATTTTCAGTTTTAGAATTTCAGGGGGAGAATAGGTTAGATTAGTATTAACTTAGTAGTTTTTATTTAATTACTTAAAGAAAACAAGAGAGGAGGACAACTTAGCTAAAAGGAAAGAAATCAAATCTACGATACTGATTCAACAAATTTGGAAAATAGTAGTACATAGGGAACAGATCATTTGGGACTTTAAAAGGTTTAACTATGTATGATGCAAAATTCAATGTTAAGTCTGAATAGTCAAGGAAAATAAAAGGAAAGATAATAGGTAAACTAGTGTGCTACTATGGTAACATAGAGAAAGTAGACCTAGAGGTTGTTAGCTCATTAGATGATGTGTTGGTAGATTCAACACAATAGATAAGTAGACTTCATTGGTGATTTCAAGCTCAAACTAAATTGTTCAACAAGCTATGGGTTCCCATCTTATCCCTAGTTAACACAATCAACGAAGTTCCAATAAGGGATGACGAGCAAAATAAACGCCATAAATGTGTGCGGATGACCAAGAAATAAATGAGCAAAGCACATGAAAATTGCAAAAAACAATCAAGCTAATAACCTATGTTGTTGGTGCGATTTGTGCAAAAAGAAAATAATTGCACAAACAAGAAGATACGTTATGTGCCTCTCCGCTATGCGGTGGCACTGACATGTGGTTAAGCATAACCTAAATATTCCAGAATTCATTGTTGTTTGCGCCTCTCTGTTATGCGGTGGCACTGACCTGAGGCTTAGCATCTCTTTGAATGCTCTTAGAATAGTTTCTTCTTGTCATATACCCGTACACCACTCAATAATCTCCTGAGGAACGTTGATTATCATATAAGCGTGGGATCCACAAATGCTTGTTGAAATAATTAAACCTTAAATCATCACCAATGAGTGTCAAAAATCTATGTATGGATTTAAGAGGACAAGTATACTGACAATCATCATGAGTTGCAGCTCTTGAAAGTCAAAATCATTGTGTGCATTTTGTAGTTCTAGTATGATTTCCTAAAATTGTTGATGTCTATCAGTGAAAACAAGGATCAAGCATGAAATTGTTTATTAAAGAGTCCTAAGTGAGTCTGATATACCTGTATGATTCCAAAATAAATCGTACAAGAAATGATTAACTGGAATTGAAGCAGTGATGTCCATGAAGTAAAATCAATTAGAATTATTCTAATAGGTCGTATTTCATCTCTAATCAAAAATACAAAAATATGTCTTGTTATTGTTCTTAATTTCAAGGTTGTGCTGTTTAGTTTTAGTAAATTGTAATGTAAGAGTCGGACTCAACAACTCGTCGTAATTTGTGAATCACTCACTGAAAAGGGTCACATCTGAGGTGACCAAAACATTCAAAATAAAATAAGTCACGTCTCAGGTGACAAATTCGTTTTAAGTAAAAGAATCACATCTGAGGTGATCAACAGTGTTTTCAAATTCAAAAGGGTCATGTCTGAGATGATCATCGCTGATAATGTTTTATCTATTGTTAGAAGGATAAATTTTTGAAAGTGCATAAGGTCAAATGAACAAGTCAAAGTCATCGCACGATTGAACCATAAGTATGGACTTGTCACACGAATGTAGCAATGAGATTGAACCAATCGCACGATTGGATCATGAGTATGAGCCAATCACACGAATGGTGGTGACCGACTGAGTCAGTCATCCGACTGAACCCCAGTCGCACAAATGAAGCTAACCGAATGAATCAGTTGCACGACTGAAACCTAGTCGCACGACTGAGTGTGACCGACTGAGCAAGTCGCACGACTGAGCCCTAGTCGCACGAATCAAGAGTACGAATAGGTTCAGTCGCATGACTCAAGGAAATTCTAGTATAAATAGAGGGGGAGTCGGTCGCAGACACTCATTACCCCCAAATCGCACCTAAATTGCAGGAAAGCAATATTACTCTACCCAAATTTTATATCAGTGATTTAGCACCCTGTTTGTGATTCTAACTGATTATTCATCGTTTCTACAGGTAATGCGAGACTAGATTCGATCAAAATGCACAAATTAAGCAAGCCCTAAAGTTCAAATCGGTTAAAAAAACCGACACAAAACCTTTTAAATAAACCACTAATCTGTACTTAACCGTCAAATTAGTTAGTACTAAGTGTTATTTTGATAGATTACGAGGCAAATGAGACTAACCAGAATGTTTAACATCAAGTATTGACCAAGTATCGATTCTACAGTATGGAACAATGACGTTATGCGAATGAACACACTGATGAACTTCAATCGCACGATTGAAATAGGCAAATGACTCAATCTCACGAATGAACCATGCGTATGAACTCAGTCGCACGACTAGTTTGACTGCATAGAACAACATACGACTCAGTTGAATCGTAGGTTCATTTGCATGACTAAGCTCATTCGCACGACTAAGACTCAGTCAGACTGTCCATTCGCACGATAGAGCAGAATGATTCAAGTTCATTAAAATTCAAGTTTCATTCACTTACACAAACTCTAATGCATTTTTATCTTGTGTAACAGAAACATGGCGAGTCGATGGACTATGACCACAAAGAATAACCTGTGTGCTCATCTGGACGTCACCTCTCGAAATGCCTCTGATTTTGCTAGGATCATCGCCTTCCTATGGAGATCGAGGATCTTCAAGGCAATATCTAATCCTTGCACACCTTAGAGATCGATTTAGTAGGCGTTCTGGGAAAGAGCCATAGTCGACAGGTCTGCTGAACCGCATCGCATTAGGAGTACTATATTTGGTCAACAGATAGAGATTAGTGAGAAAGACCTACGGAGGGTGTTAGAGCTAGGAGATGATAGTGACTGCCCTACCAAACTACATCCACTGACTGTCCAAGGTTGCTTCCTTCGGGCTAAGTACTTGGGAGACATAAACACAGGTGTGCTCAACAAGAGCAACCTGTTCCCCCAACTCAAGTACTTAGCCTATGTGCTGCTAAAGTGCATTGCCTCAAGGAAGGCATGATTTGATGAGCTGTCTGATCAGATCCAGAATGCCTATGTGGCTCTGGTACTGAATTATCCATTCAGCTTCTCACGGATGATCTTCAACTACTGGTCGAGAACCAAGAAGCCAAGGGCAAGGAGGGCTTCTGTATGTACCCTCAGTTCCTCCGGATGATCATTGACCAAAAGCTATCCTCGCTTCCCAAAGAGAGTGATGATGCAGTGACATAGAGGTCATGGACGACACCACACTCGAGAGGATGAAGGTTTACCGAGAAAGCAGGTGAAGCCCCCGGTAAGGAGGTTGTTTGGGCATCTGGCCCGGGATGACTACGTTGCGCCAGCAAGGAGGAAGTGGCGCCATGATGATAGTGACTCTGATGTTGAGCAGATTGCTCTACCCTCTGATGATTCCGACGATGATGGCCATGATGCTTATCAAGGAGGTGATGGTCAGGGTGGACCCGAATCTCCTCCCATTCACCCTGATTTCCAGATAGAGGAGGAGGAGGAGTCTGATGAAGAGCCTCTGGTACGAATGGTGGGGATCTGGGTCGTAGCCACCGAGAGATGTCTTAAGGCGGTTGGTGGACGCCATGGGGAGTCCAGGGATGCTATTGTAGCTGATACAGATCCATCTTATACCCCGGACCCGTCCAGCAGCCAAGGGGGAGCCAATGTGTCTAAGGGCTCTATGAAGATTTACAATGACCACATCCACTCCCACTGCCACTGCCACCACTACTGCCACAGCCACCACCACATCCACCACAACTACCACCACCACTACCACACCCTCACCACCACTTCCACTCTCCCATCCACCTCTACTATAGCCAACCCTTCACCATCCACTCATATGCCACCACCCATATTCACCACTTCCATCACTACTACTACCAGCTACCAAGCAGGACCATCATCCCACACCACATTCACCATATGACCCACTCTACCCCCCATCGGGGTAGAGGAACAACTGGCTGCACTCAACCTCATGGTGCTGAAGCTGATAGCTGCTGACGAAGAAAAGCTACTCAATTAAGTCAGCTTGTGGAGCCAAATGCTACCCAAGCACAGCAGATTGCTTAGCAAGCACAGCAGATTGCTCAACAAGCACAGCAGATCTCCAACTCCAGGAGCGAAACGACCAATCAGCAAAGAGAATAGAGGAGCTGGAGACCTCTAACAAGACTATCATGCTCAAACTAAAGGGATCAAAAGATGAGCCACTGAAGATAAGAGAGGGTGATGATGATGATGATGATAGTAATGATGATGAGACAAGTGAAGATGAAGGGACAAGGGAAAGGCAGGATGATGATAATGATAAAGAAGAAGATGCAGGTGCATCTGCCTCAACTTAAGGTCAAGAGAAAAGGAAAAAGAGAAATCAAGACCAAGGAGCATCATCCTCTGCCCCACCTGCTGAGAAGCCCGCCATTCAAGACAAAAGTAATTCTTAGTTATTAATGTATTTGAAAAACTTTGTACTTGAATCTTGTACTAAAATTATGTAATTTATGTTTATGTATCTTTATCAAATATTTGAATGTCTTGATTAATTACTAACAATTGCTGTGTTTTTATATGTATAAATCAAGCAGATCAAACATCTCAGCAAGATGAGTATGATGTTACTCCCCTACAGCAAATCAAGTCTGAACTCACAATGATTCTTGATTTGCAAGGGATAGTCAGAAGGTTGGTGAGCTATACTCTAGAAGAAGGAGAAATTATACATTAGCTGACTGACGAGCAACTTGCGGAGATGTTCAGGCTAAACCCAGATGAGATTGTCAAGGATGCTCCTAGTTTTGATGTGACAAGTGATGGTGAACTCAACGATGTAGACGAAATAGAGATTGAGGATGTCACCGCTGACCACTATCTAAAGTACACTGACCAAGAGGGCAATGTGGTCCCCAACATGGGTGATACTCTCGGCAGTGATACATTTGACAAGTTGTATCAGATGGAGAAAGAGACTGAGAAGAATGAGAGTCAAGCCCAAGCCTCAAACGCTGATGTTGACATCAAGAAGGCTGAATGGGCGGCTTGTTTTGCTGACATCCGAGCCCTGCGCACTGCACAAAAGCCAAATGCCTACACCAAGCTATAGAAAGTCAAGAAACACCTAAACGTGTCGGGCAAGATCATTGAATGGGCATTTTTTGAGGATCTGAATGTGTATGCAGTTAAAAGAGAGAAAGGAATTGAGTACTTCAGATTCCCACATGATCTGAAGACTCTCCGTGGTTTTGAGCTCAACCAGCTGGCACGCCTAAAGTTGTTCTATGTTGATCCGAGAAAAATGTCAGGCTAGTTTGAGGCAGCTTCTAGGAAAGAATACCACACCAGGTTGGTAAAATTCAGACCTCAACAACCAAAGAGGTACATCAGAAGGTTTGAAGTTGATCACATTACTGGAAAAGCCTAAGGTAGTGCTAAAGTGGAGTCGTCTACGTACAATGTCCAAAATCCCTCTAAGGGAAATGCCACAGGACTTCACTACACACTTCAAGTGGTAGTATTATGATTGGAGAACAGGTGAAGCAGTCATAGTCTTACAAAAGGAGAGCCAAATGGATACTATTCGGGTGTTTGACCCTATGTGGCTGACCAACTTGTTTGTTGACGATGTCTATACCTTATACAAGTGGCTAGTATTCTATGAATCACAAGATATATTTCAAGCCCTCTAGTTCCAGAATGTGATAAGACTCTGTTTTGCATTTGAGATACATGCCGAAGTTATAAGAGAGGAAAAGTACAAGAAAATTGAGTAGCTGATGAAGAATGTTAGACAATGATGTAAACTAGGTCCAAGGGGGAGTTTGTTATACATATGTACCTAGTTTAGGAGCTTAATGTAAAATGTCTATCATATCTTACATATATGTAATTGAATAGGTATGAATGAAATACAATGTGTGGTTGATGCTTATAATGTTTAATAATTTATTTTTTATTGTGTGATAACTTATAGTGAACTAACTTATAGGTTTGTGGTTGTTGTAAATAATTCTTAGTCAATAATGATTGAGAAACATGTTCAAACTTAATCGTATGAAGTTCTCATGCGAATGGACCATGCTAATGGACCATACGCATGAATACTTCATGCTAATGGACCAGTCGCACGACTAAACCAGGAGACTGGATTAGTCGCCCGATTGAGGCATAAGATTGACTCAGTCGCAAGACTGGATCTTCAGTCGTGCGGATGGATCAATCGCATGATTCAGTCACACGACTACACCATGCTAATGGTTTAGTCATGCGATTGGAAGACCCTGACATATAAATACCACCTAATTTGTGGAAAACATAACAATTTGAATACCTACGCACATAATCATACCCTAGCCGTCAAAAGACTCAAGAAAACCTGTTCCAAGTTCAGAGATCGCAGTGCATTTTGTTCTAATCGTTCTTAACGTTTCCTTAATAGTTAGATTGATCTGAACTGCGTTCTCCCTGATTGGATCACCAATCAAATAAGATTCCGCACTATTTGATTTGGTATAATTGCAAAATCAATTAGTACTCCATACGTAAACGGTCCTAACACCTGATAAAGGAGATTTGCCATGTGAATTTTTACTTGATAAAGGAGATTTGCCTTGTGCATTCTCACCAGATAAAGTAGATTTGCCTTGTGTATTGTCATCCGATAAAGGAGTTATACCTTATGTATGCTCATTTGATAAAGGAGCTAAGCATTAAGGCAAAGATAAAATGAAAGAATAAAGCTAAAGATAATGATAAAGTAAAGTATGAAGTGTGAATCCTTATGAAAGTATGGAAGATGTTAATGATGCTAAAGTAAAATGTTTTGATGAAGTAAAGCAAAAGATTTTCAGATGATTAATATGCAAAAGAGTTCCTTATTGTTATTTTTTAAGTAAAACTCGCTCAGGGATGTTTAATTTTATGCATATTAGCTTGACAGTTAAAAATGATAGAAGGAATAGAGAATGATAGCTTGACATGCATGTAATGTTGATCTCAGGATTGAAGATCGGTGTTCGTGGGCATCCAAACAACAAGAAAACACCAAGAATCCAGGTAAGAAACATCATTTAATCGTTGCTTTTGATGTAAACCCAGATTCGTGGAAAAGAGTCGCCCAAAACTCATATGTTTGTGCAAGAAAACATTTAAGAACCTTAGATAAAGCTTACTAGGTGATAAACCAAAGTTTTGAATGTAAAAAATTGATGTTTTGGGTCAAAAATGGGTTGTTCGTAATTTTCAGCCCGTTCTGCGAAACTGGGCATTCATCTAGCGAAAATAGGTACTCGTCTAGCGAAACTGTGGATCTTCCTGCGAAATGTAAGGCCCCCGTTCCCGGGATGCTCACAGTTGGTCCATCACCGCACATAAAACATATACTTTGCATTTATTCATCAAAACATTGCAACGGAAACATAAAACAATTGGCATTTCATTTCATCATAAAAGCTTTTGCAAAATAATGTATCGTTGTCGGTTACAAAATTACATTGTTGTATTACATCACAAAAGCCTTAAATAAATGGATGCCATCCAAAAGAGCTGAGTAGCCGCCTTGTGCCATCCTCAGTAACGTTTACCTGCCAACTGAAAACATATAAAAATCAGAGTTGCTGAGTGAGTTCTAGTTTTATAATAAAACATACATAAAATCGTTATTTATTTCCTTTCAGAGTCCATACTATACATTTCATTCATTCATGATCATACATCATACGTACATACAGATAATATCATTATTATCTTCCATTACGTTCGTTAACCTTCGTTCGTTCGTTACATCTTGTGACATGTACATTACCCCGAACATTGTGCACCAAGCTGGTTACTGGGCCTGAGGTCTTTCGTAGACCCCAAACATTGTGCACGAAGCTGACTCTAGTACCTAGGGCAAGTACATTCACCATTCATATTTTCTCTTTCATTCCGGATTAGTGCCATATGCTATACCCCGAACATTATGCACGAAGCTGGTTACTGGGCCTGAGGTCTTTCATAAAACCCGAACATTATGCACGAAGCTGAATCCAGTACCTGGGGCAAGCGGCAAGGATCCCATACATATGGTCAATCACAAGGAATGACCCTAGTGTGCATCCTTCTGGGTAGCTAACCCACACACAGTTGAGCTAACACCCTTCATTGGGTGTGGACCTCCATACATTTGCTTGCAAGAGTTTTTACGTTCATTCATTCGTTAATGCATGCATTCATTCATCATGTTCGTCTTTCATTATCTTTCACTTTACGTTACATAACACTTTCGGTTCATTCATTGACATAACACGTAAAGCCATGGAAAGAAAGACATACATCATCATAGGAACATAACATAACATACCATTCATACATCATCACACAGGGCATCATACATACATAACATACATCATGCATATTCATGAAACATCATCGTCATCAAAATCATCATCCATAACATGCCCATCATACTATCTATGACCCTAAAAGTCAACCTTTATAGTCCCCCGGGAATTTCCCAAGTCAAAGCCTACTTTACACATTTTCCCCAAAAATCTAAAAAATATTCTAAGTCCTAGGCGCATGGGCACTATGCAGGCGCATGGGCACCATTCAGGCGCATTGGAACACTTAGGCGCATGGGCCCTTTCGGGCGCATGAGCACTATGCAGGCGCATGCGGAAACACTTAGTCAAATCCAGCCTAGTTTCTGGGCGCATGGGTACTATTCAGACGCATGAACACTTAGGCGCATGGGCCACTAGGACGCATGGGCACTATTGGGGTGCATGGCCTTACACTTAGTCATCCGACTAACATTTCTAGGCGCATGGGCCACTATTCAGACACATGGGCTGTACATAAGCATTTATAAGGTAATCTTAGGCGCATGACTTACACTTAATTCTTTCTAAGGCAATTTCAGGCGTATGAGCCTCACCCAGATGCATGAGCATTCTGTAAAACATGATTCTAGGATGTTTTCAACCTCAATCCTCAAACTCATCAGTTCTAAACATAACGTGGCTATTCTAAACATGAGTAGCCTATAAACCATCAAGAACTAACATCCAACATACACCATACATACATGTATTCACACATAAACTTGTAAAATCATTTTAATACGTTTTCAGCCCCAAAGATAGTTTAAAACATGTAAAAACCGGGGTCTAGAACTCACCTGCTCCAACTTGGGTGTTCTTCCTTTTAACCCACTTACAAAGAGTTCAAAACACCTAAAAACACACACACCGAGCACAAACACAACCCATAAGCACATAAACACACAACCGGGATAAAACCCATCATAAAAACATAAAAACCTTGAAATCTTACCTTGAATTCACTTTTCTTCTTCCTCTTCTTCTTCAACCGAGAGTATTCTCTGCTCTCTTTCTCTAAACCGAGACAAATGGTGATGTGAGGTGAGGGTTGGCGGCCATACTCCCTTTACACCAACTTTTGAATTTTTGTCCTTTTTGGACACTTTTAGTCCCTCCACTTGGACTTTATTGCCTTTCTTGCTTTTATTCTTTATATCTTGACTTTTAAAAATAATCGGGTGTTACAAGTCCACCCCCCTGATATAGGTTTCGTCCCCGAAACCTGTTATTCCTCGAACATATAAGGATAATGCCGCCTCATCTCCTCCTCAGTTTCCCATGTAGACTCGGATCCCTTCCTGTGCTTCCACTGTACACGCACAAGAGGAACCACTTTATTTCTTAGCCTCTTCTCTTTACGATTGATGATTGCCACTGGTTGCTCCACATAATTGAGCCTTTCATCAACTTCAATGTCCTCTAGTGGAACAATCATGTCTTCATCAGCTATACATTTTCTCAATGAGATACATGGAATGTCGGGTGAATTCCACTTAACTGATCTGGTAACTCCAATCTATAGGCCACCTCTCCTACTCGAGCAATAATTCGGAAAGGCCCTATGTACCTCGGGCTTAACTTACCTCGTTTCCTGAATTGGATAATTTCCTTCCGAAGTGAGACCTTCAACATGACCCGGTCACCCACCTGGAACTCAATTGGTCTACGTCATTTATCGGCATACGACTTCTGTCTATCTTTGGCTGCCTTCATGAAGGCTTTGATCCTCTCAAGCTTCTCAGTCGTAGCCTCGATTACCTCGACGCTTCCCAACTCTTTCTGACCAATGTCACCCCAACAAACGAGTGTTCTGCATCTCCTACCATATAGCATCTCATATGGTGGCATACCAATGCTGGCATGATAGTTGTTGTTGTATGAGAATTCGGCTAATGGTAAGTGGTCATCCCAACTTCCACCAAAATCGTTTACACATGCCCGAAGCATGTCCTCCAACGTCTGAATGGTCTTTTCTGACTGACCATCAGTTTGGGGATGATAAGCCATGCTAATATGTAACCTCGTCGCCATGGCGTCGAGGAATTTCTTCCAGAATTTAGACGTAAACCGGGTGTCACGATCAGACACAATGGACATCGGCACCCCATGACGAGTTACAATCTCCTTGATGAACAAGTCAGCCAACCTCTCGATGACTATGTCTCATGGATCGGTAGGAAGTGAGCACTCTTCGTCAAGCGGTCAACAATTACCCGTATGTCATCGTACCCCTTCAGAGTACGTGGTAGCTTTGTAATGAAATCCATGGTGATGTGCTCCCACTTCCATTCCGGTATATCCAAAGGTTGGATCTTCCCATACGGCTTCTGATGTTCCGCGTTCACCTGTAGGCAAGTAAGGCACTTACTCACATACTCCACCACATCACGCTTCATACCTGGCCACCAATAATCTTTCTTCATATCTTGATACATCTTTGTCACACCAAGATGAATGGAGTATCAAGTCTTGTGAGCTTCATCCATAATCCTCACATGTAGACCCCTGAAACGAGGAACCCACACTCGTCTAAATCGAGTTTTAACACCAAGCGTGTTCTCACCCAATTCTTCAACCAGCCCTCTCATTCTTTCAGAGTTTAGATGATCTTCTTCAGTGCTTCATCTTGAAACTCCTTGACTTGCTTCATTACCTCGAAGGTCATAATAAATTGGTATGCCTTCACCCGAATCGGCTCGGGCCTCTCCTTCCGGCTAAGGGCATCGGCTACCACGTTGGCTTTGCCCGGATGGTAATGGATCTCGCAATCATAATCGTTTATAAGCTCCAACCATCGCCTCTGCCTCATGTTCAGATCCTTTTGCTCGAAGAAGTACTTCAAGCTCTTGTGGTCGGTGAAGATGGTGCACTTCATTCCATATAGATAGTGCCTCCAAATCTTTAGTGCAAAGACCACGGCTGCTAGCTCCAGGTCATGGGTAGGGTAGTTGACCTCATGAACCTTCAGTTGTCGGGATGCGTAGGCTATAACTTTTCCTCTTTGCATTAATACACACCCCAACCCCGAGTAAGAAGCATCTGAATATACTACCAAATCCTCGCTTCCTTCGGGTAACGACAATACAGGAGCTTGAGTCAACCTCACCTTTAACTCCTCGAACGCCTGTTCTTAAGCTTGACCCCATGTAAACTTTACATCCTTTCGCGTCAACTTGGTTAGTGGAGAAATGATCTTGGAAAAGTCTTGGATGAATCTTCTGTAGTAGCCCGCCAAACCCAAGAAACTACGAATCTCGGATGGCGTCTTTGGGGACTTCCATCGCATCAGCGCCTCTACCTTAGCCAGGTCCACCATAATTCCATCGGGATTCACCACATGACCCAAGAATTGAACTTCACGCAACCAAAACACGCACTTGGAGAATTTTGCATACAACTTCTCCTTCTTAACGTCTCCAGAACCTCCCGAATGTGACCGGCATGCTCAATCTCACTCTTCGAATAAATCAGGATATCATCAATGAACACAATCACTGATTTATCCAACATAGACCGACACACACGGTTCATCAGATCCATAAAAGCAGCTGGCGCATTGGTCAAACCAAAGGACATGACGAGAAACTTGTAGTGAATGTAGCGCGTACGAAAAACTATTTTAGGGATATCCTGCTCCTTCACTTTCAGCTAATGGTAACCAGATCGAAGATGTATCCTTGAAAACCAACTGACACCTTGGAGCTGATCAAACAGATCGTCTATTCTTGGTAGGGGGTATCGGTTCTTCACCGTCAACTTGTTCAACTCTCGGTAGTCAATGCACATCCGCATACTACCGTCTTTCTTCTTCACAAACAGGACCGGAGCACCCCAAGGAGAGATACTCGGTCTAATAAACCCCTTATCCAGCAGTTCTTGCAACTGCTCCATTAACTCTTTCATCTCAGTCGGAGCTAACCGATACGCTGCTTTGGCAACGGGTTAAGCATCAGGTATCAAGTCATTTGGAACTCAACCTCGCGATCTGGTGGCACACCGGGTAAGTCTTCCGGGAATACATCCGGAAAGTCACACACAAGTGGTACATCCGATAGTTGTGGTGTTGGCATGTCCACGTCCTTTACGTAGGCCAAGTAGGCACTACATCCACGCCTCATGCACTTCCCCGCCATTGCCATCGAAATCACTTTCGGGATCATCGTGACTCGATCGCCATGAACCGTCACCTTATCCCCGTCAGGTGCTGTCAATGGGATCATCTTCTTGCGACACATGATATTTGCTTCATAGGTTGCTAACCAGTCCATCCCTAGTACTACATCAATCCACCTAGGGGTATCACGTGTAACCTAGCAGCAAACCTGTGGCCTTCTAGTTCTATGGCACAGTCCTCTATCACCTTAGTAATTCTAGTGGACTTGCCGATAGTAGTTTCTACATCGAATGGCTTACCAATACATCTACTCTTATTGGGAAACTTAACACCAAAGGCAGTAGAAATGAAACTCCTACTAGCACCAGAATCAAACAACACAGATGCAAGAGTTTGGTTTACTAGAAACATACCTGACACCACGTCAGGGTCTATCCTAGCCTCCTCCTGAGTCATCGTGAAAGCTTAGTTGCTTGCCTTCTGCCCTTCTCTTCTGGCCTTCTTTACCCTGGAACTCTCGGCCCTTAGCTTCTTACACTCCCTACTCATGTGACCACTTCCCCCACAGTTGAAACACTTCACACCTCCACAGTCTCTAGCCATATGACCATGCTTCCATACTTGAAACAAATATTCGACCCCATCTACACTCGCCACCGCGCTCCTTCCCGCACTTGCCACACTTCTCCAACCCAGTACCAGTTGTGACCATACGTCAGTCACCTACCCTCGCCGCCTTATTGTTTGGAGCGGCTCTACCATGTCCAAACCATTTCCCATTCCAGTTTCTCCCATCCCTACTCGTCTTCTTCTCCCCAGCCACTACCACCTCACACTCATCATATAGTCTACCAGCCAAATCAACCACCGACCTAAAAGTGCTGGGCCGGGCGGCAATGATATGCCTACAGATATCCGCCGGCAGCCCCTGGATATATCTTTTAATCTTTTGTGACAGTGGTGTCACCTGATCGGGCACCAGTCGCGCCATTTCATTGAACTTTGTGGTGTACTCTTGGTGTGTCATAGTTCCCGCCTCCAGTTGCAGAAACTCTCTCTCGACTTGTCCATTTCCCAGTGAGGACAAAACTCCTCGATCACTAACTTCTTCAACTCCGACCATCTCATTCCCTCGATCGTCCGACTACCCTCAGCTTGGACTATATTGTCCCACCAGCACAGAGTCGAGTCTACGAATGAGTGGGTAGCGTACTTAACCTTCTGGTCTTCTCGACACTCGCTGATATCAAGTACCGCCTCCATTTCCCTCACCCACCGGTGAGCAGCAACGACAGTCCCGTTCCCATCAAAAGTAGGGGGTTTGCATCTTATAAACACCCCGTAGTTGCAGCCTCAGGTCGCCTCTGGAGCAGGCTCTTCTTCCTCTTCCTCATCATCGGACGAAACCGTCTCAGTCTCGGCTGTCTTTTTTTTCGCCCGTAGGTCCACTCCTTTCCTTTCTCTCTCCCTCTCTAACTACCTTTATCACTTCGGTCACCACAGACGGTAGGATAGTCTGCATGACTTGGTGCACTTCTTCCACAACCGCCTCCTTCACTGAGGCTCTCAGGTTAGAACTCTCATCTCCGCCCTCGGATGAGGGGTTTTTGGTTCTTCATGAACCACTTTCTTGACTCTGGTGGGTCTCCCTCTCTTGGGTCGTGGTTCAGCACCGTGACCTCCACCACGAGAGGCCTTCGAAGATCTACCACCAGCCATCAACTAACACACTGAAAGATTCAAACACCAACACGGTCATTCAAGGGAATAGCTCAGTGTATGTCAAGTATAGTAAGTCCCTAATTATAGTGGCCAGTTGTGATTAGCCACTTACTTTACTATTCATATCCCGAGCATTACCTGTCCTGACTACATCAGTATTTAAATCTACATACAACACATAACCACATACCATGCGCACATAAACCGGCTAACATTACGAAAATACCCGATGGCACGCACTACTCAGATTGGCATCCCATTTCCATTCCATCCCATTCTTAGTTAAGTTAAGGTTTATTTTGAAAATTTACCCATTTCACTTAAACTTTGGCTCTGATACCAACTTGTAAGGCCCCCGTTCCCGGGACACTCAGAGTTGGTCCATCACCGCACATAAAACATATACTTTGCATTTTTTCTTCAAAACATTGCAGCGGAAACATAAAACAATTGGCATTTCATTTTATCATAAAAGCTTTTGCAAAATAATGCATTGTTGTCGGTTACAAAATTACATTGTTGTATTACATCACAAAAGCCTTAAATAAATGGATGCCATCCAAAAGAGCTGAGTAGCCACCTCGTGCCATCCTCAGTAATGTTTACCTGCCAACTGAAAACATATAAAAATCAGTTGCTGAGTGAGTTCTAGTTTTATAATAAAACATACATAAAATCGTTATTTATTTCCTTTCAGAGTCCATACTATACATTTCATTCATTCGTGATCATACATCATACGTACATACAGATAATATCATTATTATCTTCCATTACGTTCGTTAACCTTCGTTCATTCGTTACATCTTGTGACATGTACATTACCCCGAACATTATGCATGAAGCTGGTTACTGGGCCTGAGGTCTTTCGTAGACCCCAAACACTGTGCACGAAGCTGACTCCAGTACCTAGGGCAAGTACATTAACCATTCATCGTTTCTTTTTCATTCCGGATCAGTGCCATATGCTATACCACGAACATTGTGCACGAAGCTGGTTACTGGGCTTGAGGTCTTTCATAGACCCCAACATTATGTATGAAGCTGACTAAAGTACCTGGGGCAAGCGACACATTGTGCTATACCCCAATGTGCATCCTTCTGTGGTAGCTAACCCTAAACAGTTGAGCTAACACCCTTCATTGGGTGTGGACCTCCATACATTTGCTTGCCAGACTTTTTATGTTCATTCATTCGTTAATGCATGCGTTCATTCATCATGTTTTTCTTTCATTATCTTTCACTTTACGTTACATAATACTTTTGGTTCATTCATTGACATAACACGTAAAGCCATGGAAAGATAGACATACATCATCATAGGAACATAACATAACATAACATTCATACATCATCACACAGGACATCATACATACATAACATACATCATGCATATCATGCAACATCATCATCATCATCATCATCATCATCCATAACATGCCCATCATACTATCTATGACCCCAAAAGTCAACCTTATAGTCCCCTGGGAATTTCAAAAGCCTACTTTACACATTTTCCCCAACAATCTGAAAAATATTCTAAGTCCTAGGCGCATGGGCACTATGCAGGCGCATGGGCACTATGCAGGCGCATGGGCACTATTCAGGTGCATGGGGACACTTAGGCGCATGGGCCCTTTTCGGTGCATGAGCACTATGCAAGCGCATGGGGAAACACTTAATCAATCCAGCCCAGTTTCTGGGCGCATGGCCCTACACTTAGTCATCCGACTAACATTTCTAGGCGCATGGGCCACTGTTTAGGTGCATGGGATGTACTTAAGCATTTCTAAGGTAATCTTAGGCACATGGGCTACTATTTAGGTGCATGACTTACACTTAATTCTTTCTAAGGCAATTTCAGGCGTAAAGCCTCACCCAGATGCATGAGCATTCTAGAAAACATGATTCTAGATGTTTTCAATCTCAATCCTCAAACTCAACTGTTCTAAACATAATGTGGCTATTCTAAACATGAGTAGCCTATAAACTGTGACATCCGGTAATTTTACGTTACCAAACTCCGTTAGTTCCGTTAAGTCTTGCATACACGTGTCGTGAGCACACTAGTTTTCGTTTAACGTTGGTGACTTAATAATATTTAATAATGTTAAACTAATGTTAATTAAATTGATTATGTGATTGTTGTGTTAAAATTATGTGTTTACGCGAGTTAATTGCTGATTGTAGAAATTAATCGCGTAACGCGGAAACGTGCCTATTTGTTCGTGTGTCTTGTGTTTTTGCAAAGATAAATTATGTAATGAATATTATTAGTTCATATCTTTGTATTTTTAAGTTAAAGGCATTTTAAAAGAGTTTAAAGTCTAGTTTTTATAAAATACCAAAACACAAGGGTTTAAAGGGTAAATATGTAAATTAAACTTAAATAAAACAAAACCCAAACCCTAACCCCCCCCCATCGGCCGCGACTTCCCTCCCAAACCCTCTCCATTTGCGATTTCAACTAGGATCAAGCATCAAGCATTGGATTTTGGTCAATTTGAAGGCATTCAACACATTAGAAGTCTCGATTTTGTTACTTTTCACGAATTAGAGGTTAGTTGGTGTTTTGTTTGCATGAAATTGGTTATGGCCGAACCCTAGTTGCGAATTTGAGGTTCTTGGTGTTGAGTTTTAATCAATTGATGATGTTTATATGTTAGTTAGGTTGAATACATGTTAGTTAACGTCGATCATGGATGAATTACATGTTTTAGTGGTTTAATCATGGGTTTTGATTCTAGTCAAACCCTAATTCGATTTTGGCATGATTATGGGTGAATGATGGTTGTTTGATGAATGTGTGGTGATTAATAAGTTGTATGAATGTTAGGAATCATGAATCTTGCAAGAAATTGATGATTTAGGGTTGATGTTCATAGGTTACTAATAATAGTAACTTTATTTGCATGAAATGTTGAATTATTGATGAATTGATGTTATGGATGTGTTCATGGTGATGATTAGATGTTAGATTGATGTTGTGATCATTGGGAATTCAAGAACACATGTTATAGTTCATACTTACTAAAGATAGTAACTTTTGGATATGATTTGGTGAATTATGATGTTTGGATGTGGTTGATCATGCTTAGATGTTAGTATGAGCTTGAATTGGTATATTATTGATGAATTCATGTATGCTTTGGATGTTTGATAGATTTTGGGATGTTCTTTCCCAAAAGGGAAACTTTATTTGTGTAAACGTTGAAGTATGATGTTATGATCATGTTTGGGATGATAGGAGCCTGCTAGTATGTCAAGGATAAATTCTAGTGTGATAGAACGTGTTAAATTAGTTGTATGGCATGCTTGGATAATCATGAGTGATATTTGGACTTGGTGATCATGTATGGTTTGGATGTTGTGTAGTAGAAGGACATCATGCTTGGGTCTAGTAATTGATTGTTGGGATGTTGTGAATGCAATGCATATGCTTAAAGAATATGGTTATGATCATATACACGCGTGCGGATCTGAGGCCCCTACTTAGTAGGATTGGCAGGGTTTAGGATGTGAAGTCGTGAGTGGCTTCCATGGCATGTGATGAATGGTTGAACTTTGTGTGACGTGTTAGTTGTATTATGACTAATGGATATGTTAATGTTCTAGATTCGCATGACTTGTATAGTACTTGATTGTATGATGATCTAAGTGATACACCTGGTTGATATAGCATACGTATGATACTATTTGAATGTTAATCATGTATGTTGTATGTGCTCATTGGCTTTATTTGAATTATAACTCATAATGTCACCAACGGGTCAAACGGGTCAACTAGGTCAAACGTGTCTATTTTTCTGGAAGCTTGAGTCTTTGGTTTTGGTATGATTAGGGTTCACATGTCTTTTATTTGCACGTACTTATGTACTCACATGATCTAGGTAACCTTTGAAGGTTGGCTATCCTCTCGTTTCTCAAATAAACCCTAAGTACTCTTTGCATACATCAGGTGAGTTCATGCCCCACTTTACTTAATCTCTTTTGGGGGAGATAGCATATTGGTATTTATACGAACGCTTTTATTATTTAAGTTGTGTATTATTAATATAGTGTTGTTTACCATGGAAAAGTCCTCACACTTTTGAATTGTTAATATTTAATAGCGGGGAAACTTGGGTAGTACTACTGGGTCTGACGAGCCCCACCTGTGTGACTCGAGGTCAACCGGGTGCAATTTGTCCTATTGAACATTGTCACGACATGGTAAGTCGTGACAGGAGGCAACAACTATCACAGTCAGCTTCAATTGCAAAATCACTATGTATTAATATTTACTGATAATAGACTAGCTATCTATTACCATACACTGCTTATATATATCCAACTGTTTACATGTTTATTGAACTCAAACTCTTGAACTCACCAACCTATGTGTTGACATTTTAGTATGCTTTTCTCAGGTCCTTAGCTTGCTTGCCATAGGAGCACTGCACGGTTCATTGCATTTAAGACACGATGCTTCAAGACAATTTGACATTTTAACAATTATAGTTTACTCTTTTGGGTTGGCACTTGTTTTTGCCATAGTTACTTTATTGACTTGGTTTGTTTTCAAAACGCTTCCGCATTGTTTAAAGTTTGTGTTTTGGTTGATTTTGTTAAATTATGGCATTTAGAGTCGTTTTGAGTAACTATTGACTGTGATCCTGGTTTGTTCACACGCCTCGCGGTAAAACTCCGCAAGTGGATTTTGAGGGTGTGACAGATTGGTATCAGAGCCATTGGTTATAGGGAACTAGGTTGCATACACACTAGACTATAACCGCACACAGTTAATTAGTTACCTGTGCCTTACTCTCATTTACTGTATACTCATTGGCATACACGTCACACTCTCTGCAGCATGGCATCGTCTTCAAGAGCTCCGGGTAACGACCCGAATCACCTACACGATCTGAATGCCCACCTCCCGCACCTGTACCTGATGATGGATTTGATTGGCCCAGACTGGCTTATCCCCGAGAGGAGATTGACTGGGATCAACCATTCGCATTGATGAAGCGTGACCCTCCGCGTGACTGGCGTTCTTTTCCTAGGTTTGTTGACCACATCATGTTTAGGGAACGCGTACCTGCCCTAAAGCCAAGGACTAGGAACAATGCCAATCAACCCATGTTTTCACTCCCACGAACGGCGCAGTCCAACGAGCAACTGATTGCTGCACTAATGGCTGCACTGGATACTGAACAGCATCGTGTGAGACGACTCACGGGTGATGTCTGTACACTACAGCAAGAGGTGTACAACCTGAGACATCAATTGGACGAACTCAAGGAAGAACACGGAAAGACGCTGAACGGTTGTCACCATATGCAAGATGGTGTTATGGCACTCCAAGGACGCGTGACTGCTCGTGAACAGCGGGACGCCATAGCCGATAATAGGATTGCCATTCTAGAAGCTCAACTAGCAGCACTCCAGATAGCTATAGCTCCTGCTCCTGCCGCAGACTCTGAGGATGAGGAGGATCCCGAGGAGGGACCCGAGGAAGAGGAACCGGAGGAGATGGAGGATGATAGTGATGGGTCAGACATTTTCGATTGACTTCTTTATATGACTTAGACTACGTAGTGTTTTCTTTTGAAACCTATGTGGGAAGGGTTGTTTCCCCACACGAACGACAAAACTTCAATTTTGACATTGCTAAATACATTGTGACTTATTGCAATTTATTTACTTTTGTTATTATTTTTGTTATGAATGTTGTGGTTGTGATGATACGTTATTTCTTTCATTTACTATTTACTACGCTTCAATGAGTTAAATGTGTATGATGTTACTCATTATTGTATTGTGAATATAAAGTGGAAAGAATGGACGCTCGTGGACGTGGACGTGGACGTGGTCGTGGACGCGGACGTGGACATGGCACCGGAGAACAGGGTGGTGGTGCTATTAACATGACTCCTGCGGAATTGGCTGCTCTAATTAATGAGCATGTTCAGGCGGCAGTGGCTGCTGCCCACGCGGGTCAACGGCAGGTAAACAATGACAGAAAAACAAATCTGATATCCTTTATAACTGTAGGGGATGTTTGATTAATGTGTGTTGTGTTAAAACAGGACCACCGGTGTGTACATACAAGTCCTCACGGACTGTAAACCACACACCTACAGCGGTACAGAGGGTGCTGTAGGGCTTGTACGCTGGTTGAGAAGACTGAGTCCGTTTTCTCCAAATGTAACTGTCCACCAGCAGATCAAGTAAAGTATGCCACCGGGACTTTGGAGGGTGCTGCACGTCTTGGTGGAATGCGCAAGTCCAGATGCTTGGACAAGCGATGGCAAATGGACTCCCCTGGAATGAGTTCAAGGATATGATGATCGAGGAGTACTGTCCTCGAAATGAGGTGCAAAAGTTGGAGATGGAATTCTGGCAGCTTAAGATGAAGGGTTCAGAAATTGAGGCTTACACGACCCGTACTCATGAGCTGGCTACATTGTGTCCAGGAATGGTTAATGAGACACATAAGAGAATCGAGCACTACATACGAGGATTGGTGCCTGAAATCCAAAGTATGGTAACAGCTTCTAACCCGACTACAATTCAGCAGGCCATTCAAATTGCCCATAGACTTACTGATCAGGCGGTAGAGCAAGGGCGGTTACCCAAACGGGGCGCTGTGGTGAGCGTGCCCGACAACAAAAGGAAGTGGGATGCTCCCGCAACAGCAATAACAAATCATCATCATCATCGTCTGGCGGTCAACAACAATCCCCACAGCAGCAACAACCAGTTCAACAGCAGCAGCGGCGGTTCGATAATAACCGCAATTTCAACCAAACTGCCCCAAATAACCAAGGACCCAGCGTTACGGCGGCAGACATCCCAAATGCCCACGGTGTAACTACCACCATGTGGGACGGTGTGATAACTTCAAGTGTCAACGTTGTGGAAAGATTGGACACGCTGCGAAGGATTGCCGTGGTGAACTAATGAAGAGGCCACAACAATCTCAAGAAACCCCCAAGGGTTATTTTGAGTGTGGGAAAGAAGGGCATTACAAACGAAACTGCCCACAACTAAGAAGGAACGGAAATGGCAACAACAACAACAACAACAACACCAACAATCATGGGAACAACAACAACAATGGCAATAATAACAACAATGGTGGAAATGGCACCGGAAATGGCGGCAATAGAGATGGAGCCAAAGGAGAGCCTTCTTCATTGGCTCAGGTGAGGCTCTAAATGATCCCACAACTGTTACTGGTAGATTCCCTGTTAATGGTTGTTTTGCTACGGTACTATTTGATACTGGAGCCGATAGGAGTTTTGTGTCCTTAAAATTCTGTAGTCTTTTAAGTGATATACCCTCTACTTTAGAATCTAAGTACACTGTGGAATTAGCCGACGGTAAGCAAATCCATGTAACGCATATCCTTAAAGACTGTAGGATAGAACTTGCTGGTCATACTTTCGCTATAGATCTCATGCCTGTTACGCTGGGGAGTTTTGATGTTGTGATAGGCATGGATTGGCTCTCTAGCAAGCAAGCGGAAGTCGTATGTCACGAGAAGATTATACGAATCCCGGT
>CM046445.1:76677245-76926581 GCA_025506515.1 Flaveria trinervia | reverse complement strand
TTCCTGCGAATTTAGCAGCGAAACTAAGCAATTGTTGTCTCTGTTCAAGTGAAAGTGCTGCTGAAATTGCAAGCGAAAGTGTGTTTTTGCGAAAGTATCTGCGATAGTATTGTTTCAGCGAAACTGTTAGCCAAGTCACCTCTTTCAGCGAATTTGTTAGCGAATTTGTCAGCGAAATTATCAATTTTTCTGCCAAAACTATCATGTCAAAATTAACTACTCTTACACTTGCGGATCTTGAAAGTGTTGCTCCTAATAGACCTCCAAGACTCATTAATGGAGATAATTTTGAAGATTGGAAGAGATGTCTCAAAGCTTTCTTTTTCACAGATCATAATCAATGGGAATCGATTATTTCAGGTCCTCATATACTACTACGGTTACGGTTGGTGATGTCGTTTCTTATAACAAAGACCCATCTTCTTATACTGAAAGAGATCTGAAACTGATTGATCGTGATCAAAAAGCTTTTGGTGCTCTAACTCTCTGCTTGGCTCCAGATATCTACAATCGTTTTGCAGAGCATAAAATGCTAAATCTCTTTATGATGCTTTCTGTGAATTCTATGATGGGAATGCAGATCTGGTGAAAGACAAGAGTATTCAAGCTGAAAAGGAGTTCAATTCGTTTGTAGGATACAAGAATGAAAGTTTGACAGATCTGACAAATCGTTTCTTAACCGTCTCAAGCACTCTGAAGAAGTATGATGAAAGACTCTCCAACAGTGAACAAGTTAACATGCTTCTCGATTCTTCTTCCACCACAGTGGAGTGTTCAAGTGAGGATGCTCAAACAAGAAAGAGGTTTTACAGATTATAACTGATGGATATCATTAACAAGTTGAAATCTTTTGAGTTGGATATGAAAAGAAGAGAATTTAACCAGACTATGATGCCCACATCTGGTTTTTCTCAAAATGCTGCTTTGTTGTCATCCGCTGCAAACTCTCACATTCAAATCCATTCAAGGAGGAGCAATACAAGTAATTTCTTGATGTAGTAATCATGTTAGAAAAGAATTGGGAATTCTAAGGTGAATGCTGAAACTTCAATTTCATCTGAAACATGGCTCTTTTGGAATGTTTGTTCAGAGCTATGACTCTTGTTGCTGGTGAATTGAAAGGTAAAGGAATGACTAGGAGATATGTATCAGTTGATCCTGATGATTTAGAAGAACTGACATTCATTGGCAAATGGCGATGTTAACTTTAGATCCAAGGAGATTCAGGAAAGAATAGGAAGAAAGAACTTTGGTGGTCTCATCTACCTCAAAACTAGATTTGATAGTCAAAATTGAGGTGCTTAACTGTAACTGTTGATGCATGTATGTCTCCTAGATCATGATTTGAAATGTAATGAATCTTGTCTGTCTGAGTATGATGTAATTTGTATTGATTAATGAATGACATAAATTGTTTGTTACTTGTGATGTTTAATATTTCATTAATGAGTCGTGATTGAATTGATTGGGTTTATGATTGTTTGAATGGTTGCACATTATGTTATATTAATTAAAACATTCAAACTTAACTTAATGAAGTTCTCATGCGAATGGCTCATGCGAATGAACCATACGCATGAATAACTTCACACGATTGACTCAGTCGCACGACTGAACCAGGAGACTGGATCAGTCGTACGATTGTAACATAAGATTGGCTCAGTCGCACGACTGAACACTCAGTCGTACGAATGAATCAACCGCATGGTTCAATCGCACGACTAACCAGACTAATGGTTCAGTCGCACGATTGAATAATACCAACCTATAAATACAACTCAATTCGTGAAAAGAGTGACTCTCAATCAATTACGATTCCAGACGTACCCTAGCCGTCCAGAAACCTCCAATTCGTTCTCCAAGTTCATAGAACACATTAGATCGATTCCCAATCGATTTCTAACGTTAGTTTCAATTCTTGATTGATTCTTCGTGTGTTCTCACTGATTGGATCGCCAATCAAATAGGATTCCGCACTATTTGATCTGGTTTACACGTTAATCTCTAGGTATTTCGGTCAAATACCAGGTCCTAACAAGTGGTATCAGAGCTTTGACTCTTGATTACGTGTTGATTCAATCAAGATTGCATAAAAGTTTGTGTTTTTGCACTAAAAACGCAATCTTTGGCATCAAAAGTGATCTTGGAAGTTCCCTGCTCATCGAAGTTTGGTTTCTACGGACTTAGGCGATTAGAACTTGTGAAATTTCGAATCTTTACGGCTGAAACCCGTCAAACCTAGAAATTTTCGCAAAAAGCAGCTTCAGTCGCACGAGTGACTCATTCGCACGACTGGACTCCATTCGCATTGCTCATACGCACGATTGACATAGTCGCACCCTCATTCGGCCGACTGAACCGTTCGTTCGCATAGCTCATACGCACCAGATTCATTCGCCCGACTGAACCAATCGCCCAGTTCAGCCGCACGATTGAACCAGTCGCAGAGTTCATACGCACGATTAGATCATTCGCATCCTTCAGTCGCATCAGTGAAAGTTTGTTTGATTAGATTCTAAGTTTATTAGTCATGGAAGATCAGATGTCAGCCTTTACTGCTGGGAAGGACTCAAGGATACAGAACCTGCTGTTGCTTGAGAGTGAGGTGGGTAATCACAATAAACCACCAAAGCTTTTGACTTTAGATGAGTTTCCCCACTGGAAACAACGTTTTGAGATCTACCTTAATGGAGTAGATCCTAATCTGTGGGAAGCCATTGAGATCGGTTATAGTACACCGGTGGGAGCTGATGGAGTTAAGCTAACATTAAGCGGGATGACAGACGCACAGAAAATAAAGTACAATGCAGAGAAAAGAGTTTATGCATTGATCACTCAGTCTATCCCCAAAGACATATTCCACCAGTATTCAGAGAACAAGCAGTCCAAGAAACTGTGGGATGAGCTAGAGAAGAGATATGATGGGAATGCGTCATTGAAGGCAATCAAGGCAAAGGAGTTAAAGAAGGAATTCGATAACTTCTCATCGATTGGTAATGAAAGTTTAGACGAAGTCATAGACAGATTCTACCACTTGATGAGCGAATTGCATACACATGGAGTGGAAACGACTATGGAAGAGAAAGTAAGCAACTTCGCAGACGGATTGCCTGATAAGTGGGCTACATTCGTGTCTAACCTGAGACAGAATGGAATGCTTGTAAAGCTGGATATAAATGACTTCATTCTTAAGTTGCGAGAAGAAGCACTAAGGATGAAGTATAGAGCTCAGAAGTCTTCGTACACACAAAATCCAGCTTTATACAACGCCACGCCTCAAGCTAAGACATCTGGAGCACCACTCCAGACTGCTTTTGTGTCTAGCTCGTCAGGTCCTTCACATGCTTCTCCTTCTGGATCAGACACGTCTGGGTCGTCATGTACCCATTATATTGGATCAGAAGCAAGTGCTACCAAACTGAAGATCGAGAACCTCGGTAATGTGACCGTAGAAGTAGCTCGAGAGCATATGGATCTTTTAGCAGCAGTGGTTCATTCATATGATGGACTTGTTGCCGGGAAGATTGGAAACTGCCATCTGGCAGATGAGGACTACGAGCAGGTGGATGAAATGGAGCTTGAGAGGATGGATATAATGTGGGCCTTAGCTAGCGCTGTCCGAAGGGCGAAGAAGTTTGTTAAGAAGACTGGACAGAACTTGATAGCTACTAAGGATACCATTTGGCTTTGACAAGAGCAAAGTGACCTGCTTCAACTGTGGAGAGAAGGGGCACTTCAAAAGAGAATGTGTCAAGCCAAAGAAGACGGGTAATGGGAACCCGTTCTCGTCCTTTACTCGCCAAGACAAGCAAGCCTCCAGTTCTACTTCATCAAACAAGGATCCAAAAGCCTTGACTGCTCATGATGATGAAGGACAGGATTGGAGTTTTAGGTTTGTCTCACCAGGAGAATCTAACATTGCCAGTGTTGAGGATATTGATGATGATTCTGCGAGTGAAGGTGATCTAGCAGTTGAGATAGCAATGTCACATAGTGAAGAAACAACTGCAGCCGAGGTCAGTTACAAGCCAAATGAGGAGATTTCCACGTCAGAGACAGAAAAGTCAGAATCACCAGAACCAGAGACATCTGATGCTGCACTGATGGCTAACTCTTCTGAACCAACTCAGGTAAGTACTACTGACCAAATGTTTAATAATCATGCTTGTTCTGATTGTGATACTTTTAGGAATAGCATAGATGAAAAATTTGCTAGGTTATTAGATCATAATGATAACTTAGTAAAAGATTTACGACTGTGCACTGAGGCTAATAGAGTACTAAAACAAAATGAGCATAGTTATAAAGAAAAGATAGACCTATTGACTAAACAACTTAGGGAAACCGAAGTAGTGGCCTTTAACCAAGCAAATGACATTAGGTACTATCTAAACTCCCTAGAAGAAACTAAGAAGCAAAAGGCAGTTCTAGAAGTAGAAGTTAATTCATTAAAACAGAAACTGCATAGTTGGACTAGTTCTTCACACATAGTTCAACACTTAGTGAGAGAAAGGAATAACGGGGAGGGATTAGGCTACAAAGTGGTTCCACCACCACCTGAGACCTTGATGAACACTAAGTCTAGACCAGTAAATAAAACCCCATCAAGGATCATGTGGTGACTTCTCCTCTTGTTACTGATCCAGACACCTCATGTTCATCTACTGAATCTGGACAGAAACAAAAGGAGGCCACTTCAAAGGCAAAGGGTAAATTGCCTTGTGTTAATCTGGAAAATGAATTTGAAAAAGTTAACTTAAAGTCAGGGTCAAACAGAGTCAAATCAGAACCTAAAAGGACTTCAAATGTTACTTTCTCACATGCTTCAAGTCAAAAACCAGTTAACCAAAAAGTGAACATGTTAAACAGGTTAAAACAGTAAATTTTGTTACCAGAGAAAACATCAAACATACAAGAGTCAAAACCTAAAGTGATTGATGTTACTAGAGTGTCACGCACTTCTCCACAAAGAAAGTCTACTCATAAAGTTGATAGCAGGTCATGCTACAACTGTGGAGAATGTGGACACATTGCTTCCTATTGTCTTTCTATCAGACACCTAGGAAGAAGATTGATCTTCAGGACTCTAGACCTAGGTCTTCTAAGAGGAGTTCTCTAACTCCACCTAGAAGAGCTAGTGAACCTAAAGTCCAACCTGTAAGCCAGACGACTGTTTATCATAAACAGGCATTGCACAAATCTGGCTTATGGAAAGAAAAGTCACCTACGTGTCTGATACTGATGACAAGAAGGAACCTGAGCTACCCTCACCCTCTAAGGGTCAATGGGTGGAGTTTATGATGTGTGATGCCTCTGGGAAACCCAAGACAGTAAAAGCTTGGGTTCCTAACCTAAACTAATTCATTTACTTTGTATGTGCAGGGTGTTCGATACAGTGCTGAGACTAACACGTGGATTATAGACAGCGGAGCATCCAGGCACATGACAGGAAATAGAGCCTTTTATCAAACGTCAAACAAATAAAAGGAGGGCATGTTTCCTTTGCAGGAAACAAAGGAGGCTATATCACAGCTCAGGGAGAAGTGGGAAATCAGAAAGTTAAGTTTGATAAGGTGAACTACGTTCAACAACTTCAGAACAACTTACTTTCTGTTTCCCAAATCTGTGATAAAGGATTTAAAGTCATCTTCGACAACAAGAAGTGTTACGTGCTGAAGAAAGAATATATGATCCCAGAGGACCAAGTTCTAATGACTGCTTCAAGATATAAAGACCTTTATGTCTTGGATCTGTCAACAGCTGCTACAACGGATCATGAGGTTCAGTGCTTTCTATCTAAAGCTACTGAGAAGGATTCAATCTCCTGGCATAGGAGAATGGGACACATTAGTCAAAGGAAGATGAATCATTGATTCAGAAGGATTTAGTGAGAGGAGTAAATGTCAAGAACTTCCAACTTCCTGACTTTTGTGTAGCTTGCAAGAAAGGCAAACAGACAAAGAAGTCTCATAAGAAAAGAAAGTTCATTCAATAGAACTTCCTCTTGAGCTTCTTCACATGGATCTGTTTGGTCCAGTTAGTACAAGGAGCATTGCAGGCGACGTGTACTGTTTTGTGGTCACTGATGACTACTCAAGGTTCACTTGGGTAATGTTTCTGAAATCCAAATCAGAAACATTGGAGACATTCAAGGAATTAGTAACCACACTGGAATCTCTCTACAAGCTAAAAGTTAGACAAGTACGCTCAGACAACGGGACAGAATTCAAGAATCAAGGGATGGAGGCATACTGCAAGGAAAAGGGAATTGTGCATCAATTCACTTCTGCTTACACACCTCAGATGAATGGCGTTGCTGAGAGAAAGAACAGGAGTTTGATAGAGACAGCACGGACTATGCTGGCAGACTCGAAACTGCCTATCCAATTCTGGAATGAGGCGGTGGCAAATGCGTGTTATACACTGAATCGAGTCCTAATAGTCAAGCGCCACGGAAAGACATGTTATGAGCTACTACAAAGACGCAAACCGAATTTGGAGTATCTTGAACCTTTTGGCGCGCCGTGTACACTTCTGAAGAAGACACAAGAAGGCAAATTCAGCGAGAAGGCAGATGAAGGAATTTTTCTAGGATACAACATACCGAACAAGCGAGTTTACAATAACTCAACGGGTCTTGTAGAAGTGTGGTGTAATGTCGACGTTCAGAGATATACCACACCACCTACAGGCAAAGGACCTGCATACTTCTTCGATTATGATGGATTCTTCAAGTCCTTCAACATCCCTCTCTCCCTCGGATGATGAGTTAGCTACTAGGATGATGTATGATATTCTAAATACACCATCTAGCACACAGGGAGAATCATCTACTCAGTCAGGGGGGGTAGTCGATGACAGTGACTCCTCCTCTGAAGATGAAACTGAAGCAGATGACCAGAACAGTCAGGAAACAGGTTCCAGTTCCTGAAAGTCCACAAGCATCCATGAGTGATGCACCTTCGACTTCGGAACCTCAAACTCCATCTTCCTCAGATGCAGAACAAAATGTTCACAATCTCGGTTCTGAGGTGGCTGTGCCTACTACTCCAGGATCACGACTAAACGTCTATCATCCCCTTGACAATGTTATTGGGGATGTCAGATCAGGAGTACAAACCCGAAATCAGCTATACTCAGCTGATTACGCCTCAGTTATGGAGAAAGGTTACATTCATGATGGTGCTTATCGATGTTTTTTTTCGCAGGTTGAGCCAAAATATATCAGTGAAGCACTAAATGATGAGGCGTGGGTGAGTGCCATGCAAGAAGAACTTCTGCAGTTTAAGAAGTTAGGTGTATGGACTCTGGTTGATAGACCTAAAGGTGCTAAAGTCATTGGCACCAAATGGGTACTAAAATGCAAGAAGGATGACCAAGGAGTCATTATCAGGAACAAAGCTCGACTGGTGGTTCAAGGTTTTCGCCAAGTCGAGGGGATTGACTATAATGAGGTGTTTGCACCCGTGGCAAGGATGGAAGCTATTCGTATCTTCCTTGCCTATGCATCGTACATGAAGATTAAAGTCTACCAATTAGATGTGAAGAGTGCATTCCTTCATGGGGAAATCAGGGAAACAGTCTATGTAAGTCAACCCGAGGGATTTGAAGACCCTTATCATCGGGATAGAGTTTACAAGCTCGACAAAGCTTTATATGGGCTTCATCAAGCTCCTCGAGCTTGGTATGAGAAACTCTCGACTCATCTTGTGAAACACGGCTTTCGCAGGGGAGTCATTGACTGTACACTGTTTATTAAAGAAAAGGATGGCGACCTACTGCTTGTACAGATATATGTTGATGACATAATCTTCGGGTCAAAGAACGAAGAGTTATGCAAAGAGTTTGAAGCAGTGATGAAGAAAGAGTTTGAGATGAGTGCTATGGGGGAGATGAAGTTCTTTCTCGGGTTACAGGTGGATCAAACACCTAATGGGATCTTTCTACATCAGACCAAGTATGTAGGAGACATTCTCAGTCGCTTTGACATGGAGAATGCTTCTGCTGCTGGGACTCCACTTGCTACGAATCATGATATAGCACCTGATGAGAATGGAGATCTTGTAGATGCCACTATGTACCGAGGAATGATTGGATCCCTCATGTATCTCACTGCCTCAAGACCTGATATTATGTATGCTACATGTCTATGTTCTAGATATCAGGCTAAACCAAAGGTCAACCATCTGATCGGGGTCAAGAGGATTTTTCGTTATCTGAAGGGTACACCCACACTTGGATTGTGGTATCCTCATGATGATGACTTTGAGCTTACCCGTATAGTGACTCGGATTACGGGGGATGCAAGATGAACTACAAGTCTACATCAGCGGGGTGTCAATTCTTTGGGAGAAGATTAGTTACCTGGCAGTGTAAGAAGCAGACATCGGTTGCATTGTCAACCTGTGAAGCCGAATATGTTGCTGCTGCAAGTTGCTGTTCACAAATCATTTGGATTCAACAGCAAATGCGGGATTACGGTTTAAAATTCTCATCTACTCCTATTTTTGTTGATAACTCTGCTGCAATTGCAGTAACTAAAAATCCGGTTCAACATCCTAAGACCAAACACATCGGTATTAAATACCACTTCATAAGAGACTGTTTTGAAAAGAACTTAATTGATGTGGTTAAAATTAATACTGATTTTCAACGCGCTGACCTCTATACTAAAGCCTTTGATAAACCACGTTTTCAATATTTGCTAGAGGTCAACGGCGTTAAAAAGAAAAGTGAGGTAATTCCTGATGATAATAATGTGTAGTCCGATGTAGTTTAGTTAAGTTTATTTTATTTTATGTTATCTGTTTTTTTTTCGTCTGTTATATTTAAACTCATGTTATTTTGCTGTTTATTAAAATCCAAAAATAATTAAACCAGAAATGATTTTAGTATTTTAGGGGGAGAATATGTCAGCAAGTTAACATTAAAAAAATGAGGGAGAAGGGGTAACTAGCTGAAATAAGGTAGATTGTGTCTGTGATACCGATTCAATACCTTTGGAAAATGATAGTACACAGGAACAAATCAAGAGGGACTTTAAAATTTTAAGTTTTGAAAAGATGCAAAAGTTCAAAGTATAAGTCTGTGTAGTCTAAGCAATATAAAAAGGGAAGATGATAGAAAACTGGCAACTCCTAAGGTGACACAAAGAAAGTAGACTTAGAGGCTGCTAGACCACAAATGATATGTTGGTAGATTCAACACAATAGACAATTAGACCTGATTGGTGATCTCAAGATCAAACTAAGTTGTTCAACTGACTGTGGGCTTCCATCTTATCACTGGTTAACACAATCAAATATATTCCAATAAGGGGTAATGAGCATTTAAATGCCACAAATGTGTGCGGATGACCATAATTAGAGCAAAGCAAGAAAAAAATGAAAGACAAATGCAATAAAGCTAATGACTTATGTTGTTGGTGCATATTGTGTAAAATAAAATAAGCTGCTCTAACAAGGAGATAGGTTGTGTGCCTCTCTGCTGTGCGATGGCACTGACCTGAGGATAAGCATAACCTAGATATTCTAGAATTCATTGTTGTTTGCCGCCTCTCTGCTGTGCGATGGCACTGACCTGAGGACAGGCTTCTCTTTGAAAGCTCTAAGAATAGTCTCTTCTTGTAATAATACCCGTAGACCGCTCAAAAGCTTCTGAGGAATGTTGATTACCATATAAGTGTGGGATCCACAAATGTTAGTTGAAATAATTAAACCTAAATCAGTCACCAGTCTGCGTCAAAAGTCTGTGTATGGATTTAAGTGGACAAACATACTGACAATCTTAGTGGCTACATTCTCAAGAGTTCAAATCAATGTGAAAATCTAAGAGTTCCAGTATGATTTCCTTAAGTTGCTAACGACTCTGGATGAACACCGAGAATTTAAGCATCAAAAAGTTTTAATAACAAGTCCCAAATGATTTGACTTACCTGTATGATTCCAAAATTGAATTGGTCCAGATATGATCAATCTAAGTTGAAGCTGTCTACTCCCGAACCAAATCCGTAGATATCAATCTCTGGATTTATCTCTCACAAAAAGCCAAAAATAAGTTTGTTTATGAAATTAGTTTAAGGTTTTAAATTAGTAGTTGTGTTTAATTTTAATTGTAGGCGTGTGTCGGGCTACATCAGGAAAATCAGAAGGAATCAAATCACTAAAAGGGTCATGTCTGAGATGACCATATGTGCTTTGAAAGTTTAAAATAGTCACGTTTGAGGTGACAAAGTGTTTTTAAAAGGGTCACGTCTGAGGTGACTAAGTGTTTAAAAGGATCACGTCTGAGGTGATCAAAATGTTTTCAAAATAAAATGATCATGTCTGAGATGATCAAAGGCTCATAACGTTAATTTCAATTAATTTAAAAGGGCTTAAATGTAAATTGGTATAAATGGCAGAAAATTAACTAAGTGTGACCCATTCGCACGATTGGACCATGAGAATGGACCAACCATGCGAATGGCTTCCACTAACACGAATGGCTCATCAGAATAGCCCATTCGACCGATTGGAAGAGGGTGAATGAGTCAGTCGACCGATTGAAACTCATTCGGTCAACTGAACATGCGAATGAAAGGCACGACTGAGCCAGTCGACCGACTGAATCTCAGTCGGTCAAGTGCATGCGACTGGTTGGGCTAATCGTACGATTGAGCCTGAGTCGCCCGAATGAACTGGGAGACTGAGGCCAGTCGGCCGACTGAGCCCAGCTTCAGTATTTAAAGGGCTCTGTCGATCGCATTTCACTCATCACTCCCAAATCGCCCTTAAATCGCACTCCCTACCGTTACACTGCCAAAATTTTATTAGCCTAGTTTATCATTGCTTTTGATTCACTAACGTTCGCCATTCATTATACAGGTAGATTGAAGTCTTGTTTCATTGAAATCAGAAGGATTGAACCATAATGTGGTGAATATTCGAACGAAAACAAGAAACAGACAGAACGCGACCTAATAACCTACTTAACTATGCAAAATGTTAAAATTAAGGTTAATAGGTTATTAGTAACAAGAATGCGAGTATATTGAACCGGTAATCCATGTTAAATCACTTGTATTGATCAAGACTCGAACCACAGGCGACTGAACAACTGAGACAGGCGACTGGTCGTCCGGATGAACTTCAATCGCACGATTGAATCTGGCGATTGGGTCATTCGGCCGAATGAACCATACGATTGATCTCAGTCGGCCGACTGAACCATTCGCAGACTCAGTCAGCAGACTGAACCCAATCGCATGTCACATTGACCAGAATGAGTCCAGTCGCATGAAAGAACAGACGACTGACTTCAGTCGCATGATTCATTCGCACGAATGAATCAGAATGACTTTCAACTTTACACTTAGAACAGAATTTTTCATGTCTTATGTACTAATGGTTCTATGTCTTGTGTGTTTCAGGTAAATGGCAAAAGGTGGTCCATAAATCCAAAGCACAACATCTGTGCTCATTTGGATCACACCACCAGGAACGGGGCCGAGTTTACTGACATTATAGCCTTTCTGAGACGGTCCCGGATTCATAAGGCTATCTCCACGCCTTGCACGCCATATAGATCACTCCATCAGGCATTCTGGGAGAATGCCTCGGTGGACCGCTCTCGTGAGCCGTACTGTATTAGGAGCTCTATATTGGGCCATGATATTGAGATCTCTGCTGCCGACATTCAGAGGGTCCTAGAGTTTGGGGACGACACTGATCATCCTACTAGACTACATCCGTTGACAGTGAGAGGATGCTTCCTGAGGATAAAGTACGCTGGGGATATCAACTCAGGTGTGCTCAACAAGAGCAACCTGAGCCCCCAGTACAAGTACTTAGCACACGTGATCCTCAAGTGTGTTGCATCGAGAGGGGTGGGTTTGACGACCTCTCAGACCAGATTCAAAATGCCTACGTGGCACTGGTTCTGAACCACCCCTTCAGTTTTTCCAGCATGATATTCTCCTACTTAGTGGAGAACTTGGAGGCCAAGGGTAAAGGGGTTTTGTATGTACCCCAGATTCTTACAGCTCGTCTTCAACGAAGCTGCCACAGTTGCCCAAAGAGAATCATGACGCAGTGGCCTTAGAGATTATGGATGATACTACTCTGGGCAGGATGAGAGTTTACAGGGGAAAGCAGGTAAAGCCCCAAGTGAAGAGACTGATTGGCCACCTGGCCAACGAGAGGTATGTGGCGCCTGGCAGACGCAAATGGCGTCATGATGACAGCGACTCCGATGATGAGAGGTTGCTCCTACCAGATATGGATTCTGATGATGATGATAGCGGCAACGCCGGGGATGACATGCCTGCTACACAAAGAGGCACTGAGTCAGATGTTATTTCCCCGGGGTCTGACACTGCCGGAGAGGTTGCTGAGACGGCCGGTTTCCATCAGGAGTTCATTGTTGGTGATCAGGAGAGGAGGAGTCGGATGAGGAGCCCCTCACTAGGACTGTGGGAAGCAAAGTGTTCCCACAGAACACGGGCTTAGGGTGGTTGGTGAACACCCTCGGGACTCCACTGAGAGAGAGACTGACCCGAGCTATGCTCCGGTTCAGTGGGCAGAGCTGCAGGGGGAGCATCCACTTCCACCACCGGACTAGGAGAAGAGGATGGCTCAACCCCACGGACTGAAGAAGAAGCATCGCCTGACCTTCGTTACCACTGCTGCCACTACTTCCACCACCACACCACACTACCACCTCCACTGACCACCCATCCCCACACCCCACTACCACCTCCACTGACATACCACCCATCACCACAGCCACCACACCACCTCCCTACATCCACCACACACAGCCACATCCACTACTGCTACCACAACCACCACCTTACTACCACCACTGTATCCTTCCCATCCACACCATACCATTCACACCTACATCACCAGCACCTGCTTACCGACCCATATTCACCACTGCTACTACCACCACCACCTCACATCATGCCGGACCTTCAGCCCAGCCATCACATGTATATAGATCTACTCTACCTCACATCGGGGTAGAGGAGCAGCTGTCGGCGCTTAACCGTATGGTGATGCGCCTGCTAGCTGCAGATGAAGAGAAAGCGCGCAGATTCGCCAGTTGACCGATCTGACTGCTGCCCAGTCTCAGCAGATGGCAGAGCAGGCTCGGGTGATAGATCAGCAGACCCAGCTAATCGATGCTAGGAGAGTCGAGATGTCCCAACTCCAGGACCAGCAGGCCCAATCAGCCAAACGTATAGAGGAGTTGGAGACGACCAACAAGACGATTATGCTGAGGTTAAAGGGGTCAAAGGATGAGCCTTTGAAGATAAAGGAGGGTGATGGGGATGATGGAGATGGTCATGATGAAGATGATGATGACGATGAGGAAGATGATGAGATGAAGAAGAGACAGAGGAAGAAAGGACAGAAGGTAGAGATGATGATGACGAAGCAGAAGGAGGGGATGCGGCTGCATCGGCCTCTGCTTCTGGTCAAGAGCGAAGATCGAAGAATCGACAGGATCAGCCATCTACCACTTCTGCTCCTCCGAGCGACGAGCCCAGGATTCAAGACAAAAGTACAGATTAGATGTCTTATGTATTTATTTATTTTGTGTTTGAATCACGGAGTGAAAAACAAGTGTGTTGAATTTTATATATTAAGTTGATATAATTCTGTTTGATTACTTACTAATGGTTTATGTGTTGAATGTTTAAATCAAACAGATCCAAACTTTCAAAGGGATGAGTTTGACATTGCTCCCCTTCAACAGGTCAAGACTCAACTAACCATGACTCTTGATCTGCAAGGGATTGTAAGAAGGTCTGTGAGTTATACCCCTGAAGAAGGGGAAATAATTCATGACCTATCTAACGAGCAACTGGCAGAGATGTTCAGACTCAATCCTGATGAAATTGTCAAGGATGCTCCAACAGTTGATTCAACCAGTGATGAAGAACTAAATGACGTTGATGAAGTTGAGGTTGAAGATATTACTGCAGAAGAGTACCCTCAGTACGCTGACAACGAGGGTAATGTGGTCCCCAATCTGGGTGAGTCCCTAGTCAGTGATATGTTTGAGGTACTAGACAAGATGGAGCAGGAAACAGGAAAGACCGAAGGAACAGCCCAAGCCTCAAATGATGACGTAGACATTCGAAAGGCTGAGTGGGCTGCCTGTTTTGAAGAAGTTAGAGCCCAGCGTGCTGCACCAAAGAAAGATGCCTACACCAAGCTCTACAGAGTCAAGAAACACTATAAGGTCAGGCAGGATTATTGCATGGGCTTATTTTGATGACCTTAACGCGTATGCAGTTAAGAGGGAACAGGGCATAGAGTACTTCAGATTTCCACATGATCTGAAGACTCTACCTGGTTTTGAGCTCAACCAGCTGGCTAAGCTAAAGCTGCTGTATGCTGACCCACGAAAAATGTCAGGCTGGTTTGAGGCTGCCCTGAAGAAGGAGTACCACACCAGATGGGTTAACTTCAGACCACAACAGCCTACGAGGTATATAAGAAGGTCTGAGGTTGATGCCAGTACTGGCAAGCCCAAGATTGTGTTGAAGTGGAGTCCTCCGCGCACTATGTTGAGAATCCCTCTCAGGGAAATGCCACAGGACTTCACTCCACACTTCAAATGGTGGTACTATGATTGGGAACTGCTGAAGCTGTCATAGTTCTGAATAAAGAGGGCCAAATGGATACTATCAGGGTATTCGACCCGATGTGGCTAACCAACTTGTCTGCTAATGATGTCTATACATTTACAGTGGCCACTGTTCTATGACACACAAGACATTGTACAAGCCCTCCAGTTCCAAAACGTTATACGACTTTGTTTTGCGTTTGAAGATGTCACTAAGGAGGAGAAGTACAAGAAGTATAAGGAGGTTATGCAGAAGACAAGAGATTAGATAGATCTAGGTCCAAGGGGGAGTTTGTTGATGCATGTATGTCCCTAGATCATGATTTGAAATGTAATGAATCTTGTCTGTCTGAGTATGATGTAATTTGTATTGATTAATGAAATGACATAAATTGTTTGTTACTTGTGATGTTTAATATTTCATTAATGAGTCGTGATTGAATTGATTGGGTTTATGATTGTTTGAATGGTTGCACATTATGTTATATTAATTAAAACATTCAAACTTAACTTAATGAAGTTCTCATGAATGGCTCATGCGAATGAACCATACGCATGAATAACTTCACACGATTGACTCAGTCGCACGACTGAACCAGGAGACTGGATCAGTCGTACGATTGTAACATAAGATTGGCTCAGTCGCACGACTGAACACTCAGTCGTACGAATGAATCAACCGCATGGTTCAATCGCACGACTGAACCAGACTAATGGTTCAGTCGCACGATTGAATAATACCAACCTATAAATACAACTCAATTCATGAAAAAGAGTGACACTCAATCAATTACGATTCCAGACGTACCCTAGCCGTCCAGAACCTCTCAATTCGTTCTCCAAGTTCATAGAACACATTAGATCGATTCCCTATCGATTTCTAACGTTAGTTTCAATTCTTGATTGATTCTTCGTGTGTTCTCACTGATTGGATCGCCAATCAAATAGGATTCCGCACTATTTGATCTGGTTTACATGTTAATCTCTAGGTATTTGGTCAAATACCAGGTCCTAACATAAATAATTTGGACATTTTAAACGTGAATGTCCATTACCATTGTCACAGATCCTAGTAACACGGAGTACCAAGATTGACAGCAGAGAAAGAAAGGAAGAAGGAAATTCAAAAAAGGAGTCAGCTTTGATCTCAAATTTGACTGGAGTGTGGAGGTGGAAGAAACAAGATCTGAAATAAATCACGCGTTAGTTTTGCTGAGGTTGTGGAAAGTGATGAGATGGAAGTTGATAAAGATGGATTTGTGGATTTCAAGGAATTCAAAGAGCAAATGAATCTTCAGTAAGGAAAGAATAGAAGCAGATGGAGAGGAGAAGGAGAAATTACAGGTTCAGATGAAGAAAGGATTCAAAGCTGCGAAAGGAAAAGAGAAGGATGATGCGGCCGCTACTGTTGGGAAAGGAATCAAGTACTCCAACATGCATGTGCGATAAAGCTTTAGCTGCCGAAAGGATGGTAATGGGACTTCCTTATGAGGTAATACAGGATATGTGCTCATCTGCTTGCAAAATTAGACTTTTTGGGATTTATAAGGCTAATCGTTTGTTAACTGATAATGAAAAGGATTTAAAACGAATTAATGATGAACTTAAATGAATGAATCAAAATATTTTGTGAAATTAAATGAGGCTTTAAAAGAACTGATCATTTAAAAAGAATTGTTTTGGAAAGAAATGTGGAGGTGAATACTTTGACTGAACGGTTGCTCTTGCTGAATTTGAAGCAAGTAAACTTCAGTCAAAGTTAGATAAATGGACTATTTCTGGAATGAAACATGATGATCTTTGTAAATCTCAACGGGGAACAAGATTAAAACAGGTTTGGGTTATGAAAATGTACAGGTTTATCCTCCTCCTAGTACATACTGTTATTCTCCTATGCCTGTTCCTCATCCTTCTAATGATTTAATCAAATCAGATACTGACAGTATGTCTGCAGGTTTAGTCGGGAATAACTCTAAGTACATTCGTGAAGACTACGACTATGGACCAACTAGTGGGCTTGGATGCACTAGTTCTAGTACACCTGACAATCAGCAGTCTGTTTTAGATAATAAGTCTAGTTTAAATTCAGTGTTTGTTTCTAGTTCAAATGTAACAGACTTGAATGTCTCATGTTCTCTTGATAGTTCTATTTCATCTTGCACTTCAAATCATGATAGTGATGATTTTTGTTCTGGTAATGAATGCAATGAATCTGATGTTTCTCCTAAAACAACTGAGCAAATTAAAATTAATTATTTCAAAAAGTTCTTTTGTCAACCTATTCCATCTTTCGTACCATTAAATATGACATCATCAGAAAAATGTAGTTCGTCTTTATCTAACACTGGTACCAATGGTACGAGTTTTACTGATTTGTCAGAAGAATCACGTTTTGATTTTGACAAGAAGAACTCTGATTCAAATAAACAAAAACATCATGAGATGTATGAGACATTCAGTGATGTTGATTCTAGTTTGTCTGAATGTGATGAGGAGATTATTATTGATCCTATTTTTACCTCATCACATCATCGACCTAGATTCAAACATCATTGTTTCAGGTGTGGTGAAGAGGATCATCTTATCAAAAATTGCCCTTTGATTCAAAGATCCTCTAATAGGAATTGTTTTGGGAATAAATTGACAAAATGGTTAATAATTTCTTTTGTAAAAATCTGCTTCTTTAAAAACAAAAGTTGTTCAATCTTGGGTCCCTATTGCTCCTGGCTAAATGATTTGTTAATTCATTTAAGGATCCTCTTCAAAGATTGTACACAGTCTGTGGCATGTTGATAGCGGATGTTCCAAGCATATGACGGGATTAAAGGATTTGTTAACCAATTATCGGATTATAGATGGAGGATATGTGGCATTTGCTGGAAATAAGAAGGGTGGAAAAATGATTAGACAAATGGGAAAGCTATTGAAACACGAATCCATGCTATTCGTGATGCTCAAGAGAAGGGTTTCATTAATATTATACCCATCGATACAAAAAATCAAAAAGCTGATCTTTTCACAAAAACATTTGATAAACCTCGTTTTTATGAATTGATTTCTATGCTTGGGTTAATATCTTTTTAAAAAATTTCATTTTCTATTTCTTTATTAAAAAAAATTTATAACAAACATATAAAAAAATTAATTAAAATGAAAATTCATTGATAATAATAGAAATATGAAAATAAAAATTTGGGGGAGTAATATCATTATTCTAAGATTGGAATTTAACATGATGAGAAATATTGTATATTCTCTAAAAATTTTTATTTACATGACCAGTACTTCTATGAGAAATGATAGTACTGTTACTGGATTCTGTGTCACATTAAAAAAAAGGAATGGATCATATTCTTTAACGATATGCTTGATAGACTCTGCCTGACGAATGAAGTAGACAACAACTTTTTGATTAAATTAAACTTTATGCTTAAGAATGTCTGGATTTACTCAATCGTTTTGGATTGCACAAAACTGAGTCCTGACAAAAATTGGATTGAGAATGAATCTTTCATTCATTTTGCTTTGTTTTGTCATCATCCTCTGCTGGTATATTTCGTGTCAAGATGTCTTGTGTCTGTGCTTATCTCCTCTGTTGTACGTGAGTACTGACCTGGAGTGATGATCTCCTCTGTTGTACGATAGTACTGACCTGGAGCTCTCATCAGCACATGTTCAAATGGTTATCTCCTCTGTTATACGTGAGTATAGATCTGGAGCTCTCACCATTTTGATATAATTATGTCAAATCATCTTATCGATGAATTTCTCTCAGAATGAATATTCTGTTGATAATCATTTGCACACTAATTCACAAACCTTGTTCTTTGAAGATTGATTCATAATTCAAGAAATCCTGAGGTTGGGTGAGGGTTTTTTACCAAATGATTGTGGGGTCTTGCATTTTAAAGCATCTAATCGAACCTTAATGAATCATAAGCTGTTGTTCGAAAAAGGATAAGGCATGAGTTTAAGTGGACAATTATATCAGCAATCGTTATTGATTTGTTCTAATTTCAGTTGTTTCTATGCAGATTGTGATCAGATCTTGTATTCAGTATGATCTCATGACTGGTAGATGATTTTTTGATCATCTTTATGTTCTAAAATATTTAGAGAATGTGATCTCTGATTATTTTAGATCTCATTATTAGATGTGCTTCCTTTAAGTATTATATTTAAAAAAAATAAAATAAAATAAATAATAAAATAAAAGGTGTGAAAGTATTCTTTCGCTAATAATTTCGCAAAGCGAAACTGCAATTTCGCTAGGTTGGCTAATAAGTTGTTAATCAGTTACCTCCTAGCGAAATTACAGTTTCACTGGGCGAAACTGTAAATTCGCCAGACGAATTTATAGTTTCGCTGTCTGCGAAACTATTTGCTACATAAGTCATGTTTGCGAATTTTCTCTCATAATTTCGCACAATCGCTCAGTTTCACTTTTAGGGTTTATTCGTAACTTTTAAGGCGATGTTGACTTGTGTTGTGATTTGGACTGATTTTTCGTGAGATTCACTTCGTATGTGTGTTTCGAACACTGATTCACTTTCTAATCTGGATTAAATAGTCTATTCTTAAGTTATCCAGATTGTGTCTCTTCGGTGGTTTCGCTGTTCGTTTAGCGAAACTACTAATTTCTCTGCGAAATTGAACGAAAGTTCACATCTTTTCTGCGAAACTGTAAAGTTATGCTGTCCGAGCAAACTTAACAGTTTCGCCATATCTTCTCTAATTTCGCAATGACTGATCTTTAATTTACACAGTTTCGCTTGTATTTTCTTATGTCAGCGAACTAATTTGTAATAGCGAAACTAAATTAATATTTGGTGAAACTAATTGCGAAACTACTTTAATTCATTCTAATCTTGTCGAAACTAATTTTTTTTCTGCGAAAATAACAAGTTTCAATGAGCGAAATTATAGTTTCGCTTGTCGAAACTGTTTGTTTTTCTTGTCGAAATTGTCTTTGATTCGGCGAAACTATCATGTCTTAATGTTTCGCTTGCCGAAATTGATTGTTTCTTTTGTTTTTGTTTTATTTTCATTTTCAGTATTTCTTATTCAAATTTATTTGTTGTTCTTCTCAGGTTATCATGGCGAATCTCAAGTTTGATGAGAGGAATAAGATCACTGCCATATTAGACGATACTCTTCCAAAGGCGGCCGGATTTCGTGACTGCATTAGATGGCTTCAGAGATCACCCATTGCATATGCTATCTCTCACTCACCCACTATCTATGATCTTAATATTAGAGATTTTTGGAGATCAGCAGAATACAACACTGGAGGAGATGTACAGAGAATCACAGCTAGAGTGATTGATCATGATATAACTATTACTGCTGAGAGCGTGTCGAGGATTCTTAGACTAGAAGATGATACTGGTGATGAAGTGGATATGACGGAGTCTGAAGTATTCCAAGCTTTCAGACAAATGGGGTATGAGGGACCAGCTTTTGGTTCGAGGAAGGAGATTAAAAAGTCTTTTTTATCTAAGGAATGGAGATATATAGCTCATGTTTTTATTATGTGCTTAGATCACCGTAAGGGTGGATCCGATGGACTTAATCTTGACTGGGCCAAAGCTATGGTGATATGTTGTAAAGGGGAGAAAGCAAACATTGCTAGACTGATCTTTGCGTGTATGGAAGAGAATGTGATGGCTGTGAAGAAGGATAAATGGTTGTTATATCCTCGCTTTATTCAGATGATTATTGATGATCTATTCCTGATGTTCCTAAACATGGTGAAGTCAAGAGATTAGTGCAGATGAACCCTCAGATATTTGCTGATTGCTGTGCTATCCGCCATGATTTCAGTGGTAAAATCACCCATCTCTGGGAAAATATGTACCCTCCAGAACGCTGGAATTATATCAGACGGGTCGATGAGTCTGAAAACCCAAGGACTGAGGAAACAAGGGTGCAACAAGCTGATGCAGCTAAGAAGAGAAAGAGATATGCAAAAGAGAAAGATTATGATTTTGAAGAAGATATAGATACACAAGCAGAGGAGATAAGGGTGGAGAAAGAACGGAGATCTAAAAAGAAAACTGACTTTGTTGAGCCTGAACGGAGATCAAAACATCGACACGAGGGTTTCACAGCAGGGAAAGAGGCTAGTGCTGGTCTTGATGAGGATGTTATTCGTAGTCTAAATACTTCATTGGCCAATGAGTTGAGTATGATAAAGACTAAACTGACGAATCAGGAGATTAGGGAAAAACAGAAGGATGAGGTAATTGAAGGAATGAAAAAGATGTTGGTTGACCAGAATAATTTGATTAAGAGATTGTTTGAAGAAATTTCTCAGATGAAAGCTGCTGCTGGCCTACCTAGTCAACTAACTCAATCTGAGTTAGATGATATGACTGATATATCTAAGTACTCATTCTTGAATGTGGGTTCTTCATCCAAGGTAGGAGAGGGCACTTCTGGAGCAGCTAATACTAAAGCAGGGGAATAAGAGATCCCAAGAGAAGATGCTGGAAGAAATGAGGATGATGATATTATTGATGCAGGGTTTGTTAACCTACAGTTTGATTTTGATAAGGATAGTGTGGGTGAAGAAGTGGTTGTTACGGCTACCACTGAGGGAATGTCTGATAAAGGAAAAGGTTTGATTGATGAAGAAGAGGAGGATGAGCAATTGGTTGATTATGATTCTGAACCAGAGTTTTATGAAGTAGATGAGAGACCACTGGTGTATGTTGCTAAGAAGGGAGATGATGAAGCTGATGTGTTTGAGATGGATAAGAGTGACTGGTTGGTGAAGGAGAAGGAGGCTGAAGAACTTACTCCTTTGTTTCAAAATATGGAAGGTTTAAGCGGGAAAGAGGCAGACAAGAAGATAATAAGTTGGTGTTATAATCCTAGTTTAAAGATGTTTATGATTAAAAGAAGAGGAGGTAATATCAGCTACATGCTCAAGAGGAAGGCTTTTAAGACCTTGCCCAAATGGGATCTGAGACGGTTGGCCACTTTGCCTTTGATTAATGCTTATTTAAGTGAAAAGGCAGTATTTCTTGAGAAGGAAATTAAAATGGACTTAATGATAATTTTGAGTCATTTGGATACATGAAGGCTGAACGAAAAGATCAAAGAAAGATAAAGACTGGGAGACTCGCAAAGGGAGGATTGTTTTGAGAGTCAAACCACCAAAGACTGTAAACAGGGTAAGATTGTCTGATCCTCTTCCCCAACATTTACAGGACTTTGAAAAGTGGTTTTATGATAATAACACTGGCGAGGCGGTGATTAGAGCCAAACACGGAAAAGAGTTTAGGGTGTTTGACCTGATGGAATTATTCAGCTTCAGTGATGAAGATCTCTTGACTCTTTGTGAAAATCATATTAAGGTTGGGGCAGGAGAGGAAACACGAAAAGAGGCAAGCTTGTTTATGAATGTGGCAAACAAAATAAGAGGAGTACGGGCGGAGGTAAGAGTTTGGCTGAAAAGGTGAGAGCACAAGATGACTTTGCCATGGATGTTCAAGACATGACCAGGCAGTTTGCTAGAGCTAGTGGTCATTCTGAGGAAGCTGGTGATGCAGGAACTAACCTTGGAGGATCAGTGGCTGAAGCTTCTAAAGATGTTGCTACTGGAGGTGATGAAGATAGACCAACAGCAGCAGAGGAACCGGAGCCGACGGGTCAAATCAAGAGAAGTGCAGATAGTGAGGTCCAACCTAGGAAGAGTATTGAAGATCATGTTAGGTTGGACTCACTTTAGTATAGATGTTTACTTTACATTGTAATAGGACTTTTGTTAGTTTCATTTTGTATTTTGTTTGTAATTAGCAGTTTTGGTAGTCCAGTGAAACTGTGAGCGAATCTATACATTCGCTCACAGTTGCTGTTTTGGTTTACCCGGCGAACTTGTGTTCTGTCGGGCGAAACTATAGTTTCGGCATGACAGTTTCGCTGGTAGCGAAACTGTCAGCGAATCTATGACTGCTATATATACTATTGTCATTTCACTTTGTACGGTAAGCTTGCAAAACCCTAATCGTGGAATTCTGTTGCAAGCTACCATTTCTAAGCAGTTACTTCATTGAAATACAATTGTGCTTGTTGTTATTGAGTGAGTTTGTTCATTTGAGTACCAATTATGTCTTGATTCATCATATTCACTTTTCAATTGTTGTTATTTGGATTGTGTGTTTGATATTGATCAAATTATCCTATCAGTTGTACTGTTCATCGATCACATGGACCAACACTCATGTCACAATTGTGCGACTGATTAGGTCTCCTGGTTCAGTCGTGTGACTGGTTCATTACCATGAAGTTGTTCATGTGTATGGTCCATTAGCTTGGGCCATTCGCATGAGAACTTCATATGACTAAGTTTGAATATGTTTCATAATCATTATTTGACTTAGATCTATTCAAACAACCACAAACCAATATAGTTAGTTCAATAAGCGTTAATACACATAATCAATGAAATATTAAACATTATAAGCTAAACCACACATTGTATTTCATTCAACCATCCAATTTACATATATGTAAGACATGAAAGACTTTTAACATTAAGCTCATAAACAAGGTACATATGTATCTACAAACTCCCCCTTGGACCTAGTTGTCTAACATTCCTCATCAGCTCTTCATATTTCTTGTACTTCTCCTCTCTTGTGGCTCCTACATGTATTTCTAAAACCCCTTTTTTTTCTTAAATGTTTTTTAACATTAACTAGTTACACACTCCACCATCTATCTCTCTCTTACATGCAAAGGACCAAGAACACCTCTTTCTTTCTACTTTCTTGAAGAAGTTCAAGGCTGAAAATTGGATTTTCAGCTCATCTTGGTTCGAATTTGGTGCTGAAATCCTAGGAACAAAGTGTTTGTTTGATGCTTGTGGGTATGGTAGCTTGAGGACACCTCTCCTTGGTGTTTTGGTAATTCAAGAACCTCATTTTCTTCATCCAAATCCCGTTTTTCAGCAGCTCTACAAAGGTAGTTTGTATATATTGCTTTTGGATGTTGTTTCTTCTTGATAGCTAATTCATACACATATATTTGATCCTTATGTTCTCGGGTTTGTTGTTGACTAATAATATGCCTAAATTTTAGATTATAAAACATAATATTTAGGTTTTTTTTCGCTGCGTTTTTCTTGTTTAACTGGTTAAACAACTATGTTTATGGTCCAACAAACCCAACATTGGCATCTAGAGCCGGATATGTGGATGACTAGCTTCTATTATCCTTTTAAAATTGGTTTTATGGGGTTTTAACAACCTAATAGGGGCTGTTTTGTGGTGATATAATGAATCCCCAACCTTTCAATGTTATATCTTACATGCTTGTGATTAAACCTTGAAAGAAAGATATCAAATGGTTGATTGTGTTTTGTTGGACAAAAACACCCTAAATTCTTGGTTTATGTTGGCTGAAAATTTAGGGTTAAATGGGAATTTATTTTGGTTCTTGTATGTTGTATATGATGTTTCATATTGGTGCATAACCTAGCCTTGACCTTGTGTTGATTTGGTTTTGGATGGATGATTTATTTTGGTTGATTTCATTCATTATGGGTTGTAATATTTTTCTTTTTGTGCTTGTATATTGTTGTAATTTATTTATTCATTCAATGGTAATGTAATAAATAAATTAGGTGTATTTTCTTTTATTAGAAAATTTTGTATCAGGATATAAATTTTATAAAATAAGATGCACAAGTTGGAAGCACAAAAGGAAGGAACAAAGAGAAGGACTTGAAGTATTTGGATGCAATTTCAAGTGGGGGTCTTTGGAGATCCTATCTTTGTGTTGTTATTAACTCTTAGAAATGACCCTATGACCACAATTGTGATGGCAAACAAGTTTGGTCACCTAAGTGGCTATGGTTATGCACATGTGGTTGTTTTGTATATGCTAGTTTGATTTTCCATTTTATGTTGATTGTTTGATATGTGTATATGCTTAACAATCTTAATAAATAATCATAACAAGCTGAATTTTCATGGTTCTTAATCATTAATATGTTAATAAAAGTTATTAAAGGACTAATGGTTTCAAAATAAAAGAGGTTTTATTAAAAAGAACCGTAGGGTACCATGTATTAGAAAGCATGTGAATACAAGGTACATAGTGTTTCATGCCTCATGTTGGGAACTATGATTCCAAACTCCAAAAGGACTTGGAGCATCATGGGGCATATGTCATGATTATCTAATTGAAGGAAATGTTCCTTCAACAAGCTAGGGTAGAACGCTTCGAAATGGTTTGAGTGTTTCATGCGTGTCGCATGGAAGAAACCCAATCGGTATCATCTTATGTTCTTAAGATGAAAACCCACGTTGATCGCCTCGAGAGGCTTAATTGTCCCATCTCAAAGGAGCTGGCCATGGATTTGATCCTTAATGGCCTAACCAAGAGGTTTGAGACGTTCATAATGAATTACAATATGAACGGGTGGGACAAGAGCATTGGTGAGCTTCACGCAATGCTCAAAACAGCCAAGGCAGGGATGGGTAGAAAGGTTCTACCTGTTATCTTGATCAATGAGGAGGCAATAAGAATGGGCCATTCCCCGATCCCAAGGCAAATGTTGCCAAAGGAAAGGGGTACATCAAAGGCAAAGGGAAACGGAAGGCTAAGGCGGAACCTCCAAAGCCTAAGCTTAAGAAGCCTAAGGTAACGGAGAACGATCCATGTTTTGAGTGTGGTGAGATAGGACATTGGAAAAGGAATTGTCCCACCTATCTTAAAGAGTTGAGAAACAAGAGGGATGCTAGGCAATCCTCAGGTACAACTTTCATGATTCACATTGGTTTAAATGTTATTTCTTCAAACACATGGGTATTGGATACCGGATGTGGAACTCATATTTGCAATTTGTTGTAGGTGTTCAAAAGAAATAAGCACTTCAAGAAGGGAGACACAAGTCTCTACATGAGCAACAAAGAAAAAGTTGATGTCGAAGCTCAAGGAGACTATATTTTGAAACTTTTAAATGGTTTGGAAGTTGTTTTTAATGTATGTTCCTAGTTTGACTAGGAACATAATTTCTGTTTCTATTTTATAACAATATGGTTATGACTTAAAGTGTATAAACCATGGTATTTATGTTTATATGGATGATGTATTTTATTTCAAGGCTATGCCTTTAAATGGTATCTATGAATTGGTTCATGATGATTCATCCTATAATAACTCATTATACCAAAGAAGCACCAAGAAACTTAAAATGGATTTAAGTGATTCTTATCTTGGCATTGCCGTCTTAGTCACATAAACAAGAATCAGATTCAAACACTTCAAAAGACTGGTCTTTTGAAAACAAATGAAAATGGTTCATTTGATAAGTGTGAATCTTGTTTATAAGGTAAGATGACCAAGTCACCCTTTAGTGGTACTAACGAGAGGGCAAAAGACTTATTGGCAATCATACATTCGGATGTATGTGGTCCTTTAAAGATAATGACTAGAAATGGTGAAAGATACTTCATTACCTTTACCAACGATTATAGTCGCTATGGTTATGTGTACTTGATGGCACAAAAACATGAAGCTTTTGAAATGTTCAAAATCTTCAAGAATGAAGTAGAAAATCAACTCAATAATACTATCAAAGTTCTTCGTTCAGATAGAGGAGGTGAATACCTAAGTGAGGCTTTTCAGGATCATCTAAAAAGTTGTGGGATCGACTCACAACTTACTCCACCTGGAACACCACAACATAATGGTGTGTCTGAAAGGAGAAACCGAACCCTATTGGATATGGTTCGATCTATGATGGCTATAAGCTCACTACCTCTATCATTTTGGGGTTTTGCATTGCTCTCCATGGCTCGTATTTTGAATATGGCCCAGACCAAGAAAGCGGATTCGACACCTTTTGAAATAGGGCATGTAAAAGTTCCATCACTATCATATTTAAAATGTGGGGTTGTGAAGCTTATTTTAAGCTAAACACCCAAAACAAGTTGGAAAGTTGATCCACTAAGTGTATATTTGTTGGATATCCCAAAGACTATATAGGATACTACTTCTTTGATCCAACAGAGCAAAAGGTATTTATTGCTCAAAAGGCAAAGTTCTTGGAAGCTAAGTTTCTTATGGAAGGAATAACGTATCGAACAGTGGAATTTGATGAGGAACAAAATCCACAAGCCGATACACGTTTGGTTGACACTAGCAATCAACAGGAGGTTGTTGATGATAATCAAGAGGTTGATCGATACACACAAAACGTTCGCAGATCTGGTAGAGTTAGCATTCCACTTGAAAGATATGGATTTTTCATGAATGGATGCTTTGTTGTTTACTCCGATGAGCCAACTACATACCCTGATGCAATGTCCAGTTCGGATTGTGACAAATGGCTGGAAGCCATGAACGTAAAGATGCAATCCATGTATCACAACCAAGTTTGGGAATTGGTTGACCCTCTACTTAACTCCAAACCGGTTGGATGCAAGTGGGTTTTCAAGAAGAAAATAGATATGCATGGAAACTTGGATACTTACAAAGCAAGACTTGTAGCAAAAGGTTTCACTCAAACTCAAGAGGTTGATTATGATGAAACTTTCTTGCCTGTGGCAATGCTAAAGTCAATTAGGATATTATTTTCCATAGCTGCATATTATGACTATGAGATTTGGCAAATGGATGTCAAAACTGCCTTTCTTAATGGACATCTCGAAGAGACTGTCCATATGGTTCAGCCTGATGGTTTTTTGATCCAAAACATCCTAGTAAAGTATGCAAGTTCAAGAGATCAATCTATGGATAGAAACAAGCATCGAGAAGTTGGAATCAACGTTTTGATGAAGAGATCAAGAATTTTGGTTTCATCAAAAATGCTGATGAGGCTTGTGTATATAAGAAGGCTAGTGGGAGCATAATTACATTCTTATTATTGTATGTTGATGACATACTACTTTTTGGAAATGATATTCCAACCATGGAAGGTGTTAAAACCAGGCTTGGAAGTTGTTTTTCCATAAAAGATCTCGGTGAAGCCACCTATATTTTGGGAATAAAGATCTATAGGGATAGATCGAGGTGGTTGATAGGTCTAAACCAAAGTGCATATGTTGATAAAATATTGAGAAGGTTCAAGATGGAAAACTCTAAGAAAGGTATGGTACCTATTCAAAGAGGGATAATATTGAGTACATCTCAATGTCCAAGCTCAAAGGATGAGCAAGATCGAATGAAGGACATCCCTTATGCGTCTGCTATAGGATCCATCATGTATGAGATGATATGCACTAGACCGGACGTGTCATGCGCGTTAAGCATGACAAGCAGATATTAGTAGAATCCAGGTAATAGCCATTGGATGGCTGTTAAAAGTATATTGAAATACCTTAGGAGGACTAAGAATATGTTTCTAATATACGGGTCTGGTGAAGAGGAACTCGTTGTAAAGGGTTACAAGGATGTGAGTTTCCAAACTGATCGAGATGATTTTCGATCACAATCGGGGTATGTCTTCATTATGAATGGAGGAGCAGTGTCCTGGAAGAGTTCAAAACAAGATGTGGTAGCATTGTCCACTACAGAATCCGAACACATAGCCGCCTCATTAGCAGCTCAAGAAGCTTCATGGATAAAGAAATTTATCGCCGACCTAGGGGTGGTCCCTACCATTCAAGCCCCCTAGAAATCTTTTGTGATAACGAGGGTGTGATTGCACAAATCAAGGAACCCCGTGCACATCAAAAGACTAGACACATTGAGCGGAGATTCGACTACATAAGGGATGAAGTTGAAGAAGGAAAGATATGTATTCGTAAAGTTCACACCGATCAAAACATTGCAGATCCACTCACGAAGCTCCTTGAAAGGTCAAAGCATGAAAGTCATACTTGTGCCTTAGGACTTTGATTTTCTAGTGATTGGAATTGTTCTATTTAGTACTTAAAATTTTAGAACAATGTAATGTTTAACTCTTTATATATTTGTGATATTCTGAGTTGTGTTCCTTTTAGCATGTATATATCCATGAATATGTTTATTATTCTAAATGTCCATAGTCGGTCATATTTGTGGGAACAAATATGAACGTAAGACTATTATAAACATGGATTGGTGAATATTCATAAGGCATGAATATAGAGCAATTGGTTGCTGCCAAGGTTCATAGATATTTGTGGGATACAAATATTGGACTGACCCGCATCTCAAATTTTACTACATGAAATGTTCTAAATTGATCATAAGTAAATTTGAGTAAAGGTGAATATCATTTGGTATCCTCTGACCTGTGGAAAGTATGGACACATCGCTTCAAACTATCCTTATTATCAAACACCAAGAAAGAAAATTGAACTTCATGATACTAAACCAAGTTCTTCTAAAAGGAGTTCTATCACTCCACCAAAAAGAATTAGTGAACATAAAGTTCAAACCATAGCCAGTCGTCTGTATATCACATACAGACCTTACACAATACTGGCTTATGGAAAGAAAAATCAAGTCCAGTGTCTGAAAATGAGAACAAGAAGAAGAATGATCTGCCCTCACCCTCAAATGGACAGTAGGTAGAGTTTATGATGTGTGATTCCTCCGGGTCACCCAAGCCAGTTAACGCTTGGGTCCCTAACCAAAACTAATCATTTCCTTTGAATGTGCAGGGTGTCCGTTATAGTGCTACCACAAATACCTGGATTGTTGATAGCGGGACATCAAGGCGCTGTTGGATTCTTTATGCCCAAAACACATAGATTATTGATGTGGTTAGTACGTAGTGATCCAAGTCGGTTCATACCCAATAAAAAGCTTAGCAAACACCATTTAATATTTAATTGATGATATGATCATGCAATTAAATAATTACACCAATTTAGAAAATAGGTTTTCTAAAGAAGTTGCATTTGAGATGGAACAACTTAAAAATAACATTTTTGTGCATGGGTATTATTTGTAATGTTATTTAAGTTGGTTAAATGACATCAAGTAATAAAGTGTGTATGAGTTATATAATTAAAGGGTTAATTATATAACTTATCTAAATAACTAGTTAAAACAAATGATAAATATTTTTGGGGGAAACCCCATTGTGAAACAATTTCGGCCGCCCCTTTAAGGGGTTTGTGCCTTTTGTTTCTTAAATGTTCTTTAACATTAACTAGTTGCACACTCCACCATCTATCTCTCTCTTACGTGCAAAGGACCAAGAACACCTCTTTCTCTCTACTTTCTTGAAGAAGTTCAAGGCTGAAATTGGATTTTCAGCTCATCTTGGTTCGAATTTGGTGTTGAAATCCTAGCAACAAAGTTTTGTTTGATGCTTGTGGGTATGGTAGCTTGAGGAAACCTCTCCTTGGTTTTTGGTCATTCAAGAACCTCATTTTCTTCATCCAAATCCCGTTTTTCAGCAGCTCTACAAAGGTAGTTTGTATATGTTGCTTTTGGATGTAGTTTCTTCTTGATAGCTAGTTCATACACATATATTTGATCCTTATGTTCTTGGGTTTGTTGTTGACTAATAATATGCTTAATTTCAGATTATAAAACATAATATTTAGGTTTGTTTCCGTTGCGTTTTTCTTGTTTAAATGGTTAAACAACTATGTTTATGGTCCAACAAATCCAATAGGCACATGACTGGAAACTTGTCTCTCTTGTCAAATGTCAAACAAATTAAAGGAGGACACATTTAATTTACAGGAAATAAAGGAGGTTATATCACTGCATAAGGAGAAGTGGGAAACCAGAAAGTAAAGTTTGATAAGGTAAACTATGTTCAACAACTTCAAAATAACTTACTTTCTGTCTCCCAGATATGTGACAAAGAGTTCAAGGTTGTATTTGACAACAAGAAGTGCTATGTTATGACAAAGGATTATGTCATCCCGAAAGACCAAGTGTTAATGTCAACCTTAAGATATAACGATTTGTATGTCTTGGACCTCTCAAGGCCCCCATAACCAATCATAATGTACAATGCTTCTTGTCAAAGGAAACAAAGAAAGACTCCATCTCCTGACATAGGAGAATGGGACACATTAATCCACGAAAGATGAATCACTTGATCCAGAATGATCTAGTGCGTGGAGTGAATGTTATGAACTTCCAATTACAGGATTTTTGTGTCACATGTAAGAAAGGGAAACAGATGAAGAAATCTCATAAGGCAAAGAAAGTTCACTCAATTGACCTGCCTCTTGAGCTTCTTCACATAGATCTGTTTGGCCCAGTTAGTACAAAGAGTATTGCCGGCGATTTGTATAGCTATGTAGTTACGGATGATTACTCAAGATTTTCTTGGTGATGTTTCTGAAATCCAAATCAAAGACATTTGAATCATTCAAAGAGCTGGTAACTACATTAGAGTCAATCTACAAGCTGAAGGTAAGGAAAATTTGCTCAGACAACGGTCCCGAGTTCAAGAACCAATGGATGGAGGCATTATACAAATGAAAAGGGATTGTGCACGAGTTCACATTTGCCTACACTCCTCAAATGAATGGAGTTTCTGAGAGAAAGAATCAAAGCTTGATAGAGACAGCCCGGATGATGCTAGCAGACTCGAAACTGTCTATCCAATTTTGGAACGAGGGAGTAGCTAATGCATGTTACACCCTCAATCGAGTCTTAGTGGTCAAACGTCATGGTAAAATGTGCTATGAGTTGCTCCAACGACGTAAACCAAATCTGGAGTACCTCGAACCATTTGGCGCATCATGTACGTTGCTGAAGAAAACTCAGTGAAGGAAGTTCAGCGAGAAGGCCGAAGAAGAATTTTTCTTAGGATACAACATACTGAATAAGAGAGTTAATAACAACTCAACAGGTCAAGTAGAAGCGTGGTGCAACATTGATGTACAGAGATACACCACCCCCATGCTGGAAAATGACCCTCATTCTTTTTCAACTATGATGGATTCTTTAAGTCCTTCAACACCCCTCTCTCCCCTCCTAAGGATGAGTTATCGACCAGAACGATGTACGATGTGTTAAATGCACCATCACTGGACCCGACAACCTCAGTGTCACAAGGTGAGTCTTCTAGTTCTTTAGGGGGAGCACTTGAGGTAAGTGACTCCTCCTCTGATGACGAAGACGTGGCAAATGATTAGGTGGATCTGGAGGAACAGGTTTGTACTACTACAAGCACACAAACATCTGATGTTGATGCCTCTGACACTTTGGAACCTCACACTCCCACTGCCTCAGATACCGAACCTAGTGTACCTAATCTGGATAATGAGGTAGTTGTTCCCACGACTCCTGGATCATGACTAAATGTTTATTATCCTTTGGACAATGTCATTGGAGATGTTCGATCAGGAGTACAGACAAAAAATCAGCTTTACTCAACTGATTATGCCTCAGTAATGGAAGAGAGATATCTTCACGATGGTGCATATCGATGTTTTGTGTCTCAATTTGAGCCAAAAATATGTAAGTGAAGCCCTAAACGATGAGGCATGGATCAGTGCCATGCAAGAAGAACTTCTTCAATTCAAGAAGTTAGGAGTATGGACACTGGTGGATAGACCTAAAGGTGCTAAGGTCATTGGCACCAAATGGATCTTGAAATGCAAGAAATATGAACAAAGTGTCATAAAAAGAAACAAGGCTCAACTTGTAGTTCAAGGATTTTGACAAGTCGAGGGTATTGATTACAATGAAATGTTTGCACCTGTGGCGAGAATGGAAGCAAGCCGTATCTTCCTAGCCTATGCATCTTACATGAAGATTAAAGTTTATCAACTAGATTTAAAGAGTGCATTCCTTCATGGTGAAATCCGGGAGACAGTGTATGTCAGTCAAACTGAAGGATTTGAGGACCTATATCATCGGGATAGAGTTTACAAGCTGGATAAGGCTCTCTACGGGCTCCATCAAGCCCCAAGAGCATGGTATGAAAAACTCTCGACTCATCTGGTGAAACACGGCTTTCGCAGAGGAGTGATTGACTGTACATTATTCATCAAAGAAAAGGATGGTGACTTACTGCTAGTTCAGATCTATGTTGATGACATAATCTTCGGTTCAAAAATGAAGCATTATGTAAAGAATTTGAAGTAGTAATGAAAGTTGAATTTGAGATGATTGCCATGGGAGAGATGAAGTTCTTTCTTGGGTTACAGGTGGATCGGACACCAAAGGGGATATTTCTACATTAGACCAAGTATGTAGGTGATATTCTCATTTGATTCGATATGGAGAATGCTTCGGCAGCTGGGACTCCACCGGCAACAAACCATGATGGGGCGCCCGACGAAAATGGTGATCTGGTGGATGCCACCATGTACAGAGGAATGATCAGATCCCTCATGTACCTCACTGCCTCACGACCTGATATCATGTACATGACGTGTCTCTGCTCCAGATACAGGTGAAACCGAAAGTCAACCATCTCATAGGAGTCAAAAGGATATTTTGTTATCTAAGGGTACTCCAACACTTGGGTTGTGGTATCCTCATGACGATGACTTTGAGCTTATAGCGTATAGTGATTCGGATTATGGCGGCTGCAAAATGAACTACAAGTCAACATCTGCAGGATGTCAATTCTTTGGGAGAAGATTAGTCATGTGGTAGTGTAAGAAGCAGACATCGGTTGCTCTGTCAACTGGTGAAGCTGAATACATTGCTGCTGCAAGCTGCTGTTCACAAATCATCTGGATTTAACAGCAAATGCGGGACTACGGTTTTAAATTCTCTAACACTCCTATATTTGTTAATAATTCTGCTGCTATAGCCGTAACTAAAAATCTTGTCTAACTCCTAAGACCAAACACATCGGAATTAAATATCACTTTTATACGTAATTTTTTTGAAAAGAATTTAATCGATGTTGTTAAAATTAATACGGATTTTCAACAAGCTGACCTCTACACAAAAACTTTTGATAAACCAAGATTTTTATATCTGTTAGAGATCAACGGCGTGAAAAAGAAATGTGAAGTGATTCCAGAAGATGACAGTACCTAGTCCGACGAGTAGAGTCAGATTTTATTTCGTTTTATTTCTTTGCCTATTAAAATTCTACACATTTTCAGTTTTAGAATTTCAGGGGGAGAATAGGTTAGATTAGTATTAACTTAGTAGTTTTTATTTAATTACTTAAAGAAAACAAGAGAGGAGGACAACTTAGCTAAAAGGAAAGAAATCAAATCTACGATACTGATTCAACAAATTTGGAAAATAGTAGTACATAGGGAACAGATCATTTGGGACTTTAAAAGGTTTAACTATGTATGATGCAAAATTCAATGTTAAGTCTGAATAGTCAAGGAAAATAAAAGGAAAGATAATAGGTAAACTAGTGTGCTACTATGGTAACATAGAGAAAGTAGACCTAGAGGTTGTTAGCTCATTAGATGATGTGTTGGTAGATTCAACACAATAGATAAGTAGACTTCATTGGTGATTTCAAGCTCAAACTAAATTGTTCAACAAGCTATGGGTTCCCATCTTATCCCTAGTTAACACAATCAACGAAGTTCCAATAAGGGATGACGAGCAAAATAAACGCCATAAATGTGTGCGGATGACCAAGAAATAAATGAGCAAAGCACATGAAAATTGCAAAAAACAATCAAGCTAATAACCTATGTTGTTGGTGCGATTTGTGCAAAAAGAAAATAATTGCACAAACAAGAAGATACGTTATGTGCCTCTCCGCTATGCGGTGGCACTGACATGTGGTTAAGCATAACCTAAATATTCCAGAATTCATTGTTGTTTGCGCCTCTCTGTTATGCGGTGGCACTGACCTGAGGCTTAGCATCTCTTTGAATGCTCTTAGAATAGTTTCTTCTTGTCATATACCCGTACACCACTCAATAATCTCCTGAGGAACGTTGATTATCATATAAGCGTGGGATCCACAAATGCTTGTTGAAATAATTAACCTTAAATCATCACCAATGAGTGTCAAAAATCTATGTATGGATTTAAGAGGACAAGTATACTGACAATCATCATGAGTTGCAGCTCTTGAAAGTCAAAATCATTGTGTGCATTTTGTAGTTCTAGTATGATTTCCTAAAATTGTTGATGTCTATCAGTGAAAACAAGGATCAAGCATGAAATTGTTTATTAAAGAGTCCTAAGTGAGTCTGATATACCTGTATGATTCCAAAATAAATCGTACAAGAAATGATTAACTGGAATTGAAGCAGTGATGTCCATGAAGTAAAATCAATTAGAATTATTCTAATAGGTCGTATTTCATCTCTAATCAAAAATACAAAAATATGTCTTGTTATTGTTCTTAATTTCAAGGTTGTGCTGTTTAGTTTTAGTAAATTGTAATGTAAGAGTCGGACTCAACAACTCGTCGTAATTTGTGAATCACTCACTGAAAAGGGTCACATCTGAGGTGACCAAAACATTCAAAATAAAATAAGTCACGTCTCAGGTGACAAATTCGTTTTAAGTAAAAGAATCACATCTGAGGTGATCAACAGTGTTTTCAAATTCAAAAGGGTCATGTCTGAGATGATCATCGCTGATAATGTTTTATCTATTGTTAGAAGGATAAATTTTTGAAAGTGCATAAGGTCAAATGAACAAGTCAAAGTCATCGCACGATTGAACCATAAGTATGGACTTGTCACACGAATGTAGCAATGAGATTGAACCAATCGCACGATTGGATCATGAGTATGAGCCAATCACACGAATGGTGGTGACCGACTGAGTCAGTCATCCGACTGAACCCCAGTCGCACAAATGAAGCTAACCGAATGAATCAGTTGCACGACTGAAACCTAGTCGCACGACTGAGTGTGACCGACTGAGCAAGTCGCACGACTGAGCCCTAGTCGCACGAATCAAGAGTACGAATAGGTTCAGTCGCATGACTCAAGGAAATTCTAGTATAAATAGAGGGGGAGTCGGTCGCAGACACTCATTACCCCCAAATCGCACCTAAATTGCAGGAAAGCAATATTACTCTACCCAAATTTTATATCAGTGATTTAGCACCCTGTTTGTGATTCTAACTGATTATTCATCGTTTCTACAGGTAATGCGAGACTAGATTCGATCAAAATGCACAAATTAAGCAAGCCCTAAAGTTCAAATCGGTTAAAAAAACCGACACAAAACCTTTTAAATAAACCACTAATCTGTACTTAACCGTCAAATTAGTTAGTACTAAGTGTTATTTTGATAGATTACGAGGCAAATGAGACTAACCAGAATGTTTAACATCAAGTATTGACCAAGTATCGATTCTACAGTATGGAACAATGACGTTATGCGAATGAACACACTGATGAACTTCAATCGCACGATTGAAATAGGCAAATGACTCAATCTCACGAATGAACCATGCGTATGAACTCAGTCGCACGACTAGTTTGACTGCATAGAACAACATACGACTCAGTTGAATCGTAGGTTCATTTGCATGACTAAGCTCATTCGCACGACTAAGACTCAGTCAGACTGTCCATTCGCACGATAGAGCAGAATGATTCAAGTTCATTAAAATTCAAGTTTCATTCACTTACACAAACTCTAATGCATTTTTATCTTGTGTAACAGAAACATGGCGAGTCGATGGACTATGACCACAAAGAATAACCTGTGTGCTCATCTGGACGTCACCTCTCGAAATGCCTCTGATTTTGCTAGGATCATCGCCTTCCTATGGAGATCGAGGATCTTCAAGGCAATATCTAATCCTTGCACACCTTAGAGATCGATTTAGTAGGCGTTCTGGGAAAGAGCCATAGTCGACAGGTCTGCTGAACCGCATCGCATTAGGAGTACTATATTTGGTCAACAGATAGAGATTAGTGAGAAAGACCTACGGAGGGTGTTAGAGCTAGGAGATGATAGTGACTGCCCTACCAAACTACATCCACTGACTGTCCAAGGTTGCTTCCTTCGGGCTAAGTACTTGGGAGACATAAACACAGGTGTGCTCAACAAGAGCAACCTGTTCCCCCAACTCAAGTACTTAGCCTATGTGCTGCTAAAGTGCATTGCCTCAAGGAAGGCATGATTTGATGAGCTGTCTGATCAGATCCAGAATGCCTATGTGGCTCTGGTACTGAATTATCCATTCAGCTTCTCACGGATGATCTTCAACTACTGGTCGAGAACCAAGAAGCCAAGGGCAAGGAGGGCTTCTGTATGTACCCTCAGTTCCTCCGGATGATCATTGACCAAAAGCTATCCTCGCTTCCCAAAGAGAGTGATGATGCAGTGACATAGAGGTCATGGACGACACCACACTCGAGAGGATGAAGGTTTACCGAGAAAGCAGGTGAAGCCCCCGGTAAGGAGGTTGTTTGGGCATCTGGCCCGGGATGACTACGTTGCGCCAGCAAGGAGGAAGTGGCGCCATGATGATAGTGACTCTGATGTTGAGCAGATTGCTCTACCCTCTGATGATTCCGACGATGATGGCCATGATGCTTATCAAGGAGGTGATGGTCAGGGTGGACCCGAATCTCCTCCCATTCACCCTGATTTCCAGATAGAGGAGGAGGAGGAGTCTGATGAAGAGCCTCTGGTACGAATGGTGGGGATCTGGGTCGTAGCCACCGAGAGATGTCTTAAGGCGGTTGGTGGACGCCATGGGGAGTCCAGGGATGCTATTGTAGCTGATACAGATCCATCTTATACCCCGGACCCGTCCAGCAGCCAAGGGGGAGCCAATGTGTCTAAGGGCTCTATGAAGATTTACAATGACCACATCCACTCCCACTGCCACTGCCACCACTACTGCCACAGCCACCACCACATCCACCACAACTACCACCACCACTACCACACCCTCACCACCACTTCCACTCTCCCATCCACCTCTACTATAGCCAACCCTTCACCATCCACTCATATGCCACCACCCATATTCACCACTTCCATCACTACTACTACCAGCTACCAAGCAGGACCATCATCCCACACCACATTCACCATATGACCCACTCTACCCCCCATCGGGGTAGAGGAACAACTGGCTGCACTCAACCTCATGGTGCTGAAGCTGATAGCTGCTGACGAAGAAAAGCTACTCAATTAAGTCAGCTTGTGGAGCCAAATGCTACCCAAGCACAGCAGATTGCTTAGCAAGCACAGCAGATTGCTCAACAAGCACAGCAGATCTCCAACTCCAGGAGCGAAACGACCAATCAGCAAAGAGAATAGAGGAGCTGGAGACCTCTAACAAGACTATCATGCTCAAACTAAAGGGATCAAAAGATGAGCCACTGAAGATAAGAGAGGGTGATGATGATGATGATGATAGTAATGATGATGAGACAAGTGAAGATGAAGGGACAAGGGAAAGGCAGGATGATGATAATGATAAAGAAGAAGATGCAGGTGCATCTGCCTCAACTTAAGGTCAAGAGAAAAGGAAAAAGAGAAATCAAGACCAAGGAGCATCATCCTCTGCCCCACCTGCTGAGAAGCCCGCCATTCAAGACAAAAGTAATTCTTAGTTATTAATGTATTTGAAAAACTTTGTACTTGAATCTTGTACTAAAATTATGTAATTTATGTTTATGTATCTTTATCAAATATTTGAATGTCTTGATTAATTACTAACAATTGCTGTGTTTTTATATGTATAAATCAAGCAGATCAAACATCTCAGCAAGATGAGTATGATGTTACTCCCCTACAGCAAATCAAGTCTGAACTCACAATGATTCTTGATTTGCAAGGGATAGTCAGAAGGTTGGTGAGCTATACTCTAGAAGAAGGAGAAATTATACATTAGCTGACTGACGAGCAACTTGCGGAGATGTTCAGGCTAAACCCAGATGAGATTGTCAAGGATGCTCCTAGTTTTGATGTGACAAGTGATGGTGAACTCAACGATGTAGACGAAATAGAGATTGAGGATGTCACCGCTGACCACTATCTAAAGTACACTGACCAAGAGGGCAATGTGGTCCCCAACATGGGTGATACTCTCGGCAGTGATACATTTGACAAGTTGTATCAGATGGAGAAAGAGACTGAGAAGAATGAGAGTCAAGCCCAAGCCTCAAACGCTGATGTTGACATCAAGAAGGCTGAATGGGCGGCTTGTTTTGCTGACATCCGAGCCCTGCGCACTGCACAAAAGCCAAATGCCTACACCAAGCTATAGAAAGTCAAGAAACACCTAAACGTGTCGGGCAAGATCATTGAATGGGCATTTTTTGAGGATCTGAATGTGTATGCAGTTAAAAGAGAGAAAGGAATTGAGTACTTCAGATTCCCACATGATCTGAAGACTCTCCGTGGTTTTGAGCTCAACCAGCTGGCACGCCTAAAGTTGTTCTATGTTGATCCGAGAAAAATGTCAGGCTAGTTTGAGGCAGCTTCTAGGAAAGAATACCACACCAGGTTGGTAAAATTCAGACCTCAACAACCAAAGAGGTACATCAGAAGGTTTGAAGTTGATCACATTACTGGAAAAGCCTAAGGTAGTGCTAAAGTGGAGTCGTCTACGTACAATGTCCAAAATCCCTCTAAGGGAAATGCCACAGGACTTCACTACACACTTCAAGTGGTAGTATTATGATTGGAGAACAGGTGAAGCAGTCATAGTCTTACAAAAGGAGAGCCAAATGGATACTATTCGGGTGTTTGACCCTATGTGGCTGACCAACTTGTTTGTTGACGATGTCTATACCTTATACAAGTGGCTAGTATTCTATGAATCACAAGATATATTTCAAGCCCTCTAGTTCCAGAATGTGATAAGACTCTGTTTTGCATTTGAGATACATGCCGAAGTTATAAGAGAGGAAAAGTACAAGAAAATTGAGTAGCTGATGAAGAATGTTAGACAATGATGTAAACTAGGTCCAAGGGGGAGTTTGTTATACATATGTACCTAGTTTAGGAGCTTAATGTAAAATGTCTATCATATCTTACATATATGTAATTGAATAGGTATGAATGAAATACAATGTGTGGTTGATGCTTATAATGTTTAATAATTTATTTTTTATTGTGTGATAACTTATAGTGAACTAACTTATAGGTTTGTGGTTGTTGTAAATAATTCTTAGTCAATAATGATTGAGAAACATGTTCAAACTTAATCGTATGAAGTTCTCATGCGAATGGACCATGCTAATGGACCATACGCATGAATACTTCATGCTAATGGACCAGTCGCACGACTAAACCAGGAGACTGGATTAGTCGCCCGATTGAGGCATAAGATTGACTCAGTCGCAAGACTGGATCTTCAGTCGTGCGGATGGATCAATCGCATGATTCAGTCACACGACTACACCATGCTAATGGTTTAGTCATGCGATTGGAAGACCCTGACATATAAATACCACCTAATTTGTGGAAAACATAACAATTTGAATACCTACGCACATAATCATACCCTAGCCGTCAAAAGACTCAAGAAAACCTGTTCCAAGTTCAGAGATCGCAGTGCATTTTGTTCTAATCGTTCTTAACGTTTCCTTAATAGTTAGATTGATCTGAACTGCGTTCTCCCTGATTGGATCACCAATCAAATAAGATTCCGCACTATTTGATTTGGTATAATTGCAAAATCAATTAGTACTCCATACGTAAACGGTCCTAACACCTGATAAAGGAGATTTGCCATGTGAATTTTTACTTGATAAAGGAGATTTGCCTTGTGCATTCTCACCAGATAAAGTAGATTTGCCTTGTGTATTGTCATCCGATAAAGGAGTTATACCTTATGTATGCTCATTTGATAAAGGAGCTAAGCATTAAGGCAAAGATAAAATGAAAGAATAAAGCTAAAGATAATGATAAAGTAAAGTATGAAGTGTGAATCCTTATGAAAGTATGGAAGATGTTAATGATGCTAAAGTAAAATGTTTTGATGAAGTAAAGCAAAAGATTTTCAGATGATTAATATGCAAAAGAGTTCCTTATTGTTATTTTTTAAGTAAAACTCGCTCAGGGATGTTTAATTTTATGCATATTAGCTTGACAGTTAAAAATGATAGAAGGAATAGAGAATGATAGCTTGACATGCATGTAATGTTGATCTCAGGATTGAAGATCGGTGTTCGTGGGCATCCAAACAACAAGAAAACACCAAGAATCCAGGTAAGAAACATCATTTAATCGTTGCTTTTGATGTAAACCCAGATTCGTGGAAAAGAGTCGCCCAAAACTCATATGTTTGTGCAAGAAAACATTTAAGAACCTTAGATAAAGCTTACTAGGTGATAAACCAAAGTTTTGAATGTAAAAAATTGATGTTTTGGGTCAAAAATGGGTTGTTCGTAATTTTCAGCCCGTTCTGCGAAACTGGGCATTCATCTAGCGAAAATAGGTACTCGTCTAGCGAAACTGTGGATCTTCCTGCGAAATGTAAGGCCCCCGTTCCCGGGATGCTCACAGTTGGTCCATCACCGCACATAAAACATATACTTTGCATTTATTCATCAAAACATTGCAACGGAAACATAAAACAATTGGCATTTCATTTCATCATAAAAGCTTTTGCAAAATAATGTATCGTTGTCGGTTACAAAATTACATTGTTGTATTACATCACAAAAGCCTTAAATAAATGGATGCCATCCAAAAGAGCTGAGTAGCCGCCTTGTGCCATCCTCAGTAACGTTTACCTGCCAACTGAAAACATATAAAAATCAGAGTTGCTGAGTGAGTTCTAGTTTTATAATAAAACATACATAAAATCGTTATTTATTTCCTTTCAGAGTCCATACTATACATTTCATTCATTCATGATCATACATCATACGTACATACAGATAATATCATTATTATCTTCCATTACGTTCGTTAACCTTCGTTCGTTCGTTACATCTTGTGACATGTACATTACCCCGAACATTGTGCACCAAGCTGGTTACTGGGCCTGAGGTCTTTCGTAGACCCCAAACATGTGCACGAAGCTGACTCTAGTACCTAGGGCAAGTACATTCACCATTCATATTTTCTCTTTCATTCCGGATTAGTGCCATATGCTATACCCCGAACATTATGCACGAAGCTGGTTACTGGGCCTGAGGTCTTTCATAAAACCCGAACATTATGCACGAAGCTGAATCCAGTACCTGGGGCAAGCGGCAAGGATCCCATACATATGGTCAATCACAAGGAATGACCCTAGTGTGCATCCTTCTGGGTAGCTAACCCACACACAGTTGAGCTAACACCCTTCATTGGGTGTGGACCTCCATACATTTGCTTGCAAGAGTTTTTACGTTCATTCATTCGTTAATGCATGCATTCATTCATCATGTTCGTCTTTCATTATCTTTCACTTTACGTTACATAACACTTTCGGTTCATTCATTGACATAACACGTAAAGCCATGGAAAGAAAGACATACATCATCATAGGAACATAACATAACATACCATTCATACATCATCACACAGGGCATCATACATACATAACATACATCATGCATATTCATGAAACATCATCGTCATCAAAATCATCATCCATAACATGCCCATCATACTATCTATGACCCTAAAAGTCAACCTTTATAGTCCCCCGGGAATTTCCCAAGTCAAAGCCTACTTTACACATTTTCCCCAAAAATCTAAAAAATATTCTAAGTCCTAGGCGCATGGGCACTATGCAGGCGCATGGGCACCATTCAGGCGCATTGGAACACTTAGGCGCATGGGCCCTTTCGGGCGCATGAGCACTATGCAGGCGCATGCGGAAACACTTAGTCAAATCCAGCCTAGTTTCTGGGCGCATGGGTACTATTCAGACGCATGAACACTTAGGCGCATGGGCCACTAGGACGCATGGGCACTATTGGGGTGCATGGCCTTACACTTAGTCATCCGACTAACATTTCTAGGCGCATGGGCCACTATTCAGACACATGGGCTGTACATAAGCATTTATAAGGTAATCTTAGGCGCATGACTTACACTTAATTCTTTCTAAGGCAATTTCAGGCGTATGAGCCTCACCCAGATGCATGAGCATTCTGTAAAACATGATTCTAGGATGTTTTCAACCTCAATCCTCAAACTCATCAGTTCTAAACATAACGTGGCTATTCTAAACATGAGTAGCCTATAAACCATCAAGAACTAACATCCAACATACACCATACATACATGTATTCACACATAAACTTGTAAAATCATTTTAATACGTTTTCAGCCCCAAAGATAGTTTAAAACATGTAAAAACCGGGGTCTAGAACTCACCTGCTCCAACTTGGGTGTTCTTCCTTTTAACCCACTTACAAAGAGTTCAAAACACCTAAAAACACACACACCGAGCACAAACACAACCCATAAGCACATAAACACACAACCGGGATAAAACCCATCATAAAAACATAAAAACCTTGAAATCTTACCTTGAATTCACTTTTCTTCTTCCTCTTCTTCTTCAACCGAGAGTATTCTCTGCTCTCTTTCTCTAAACCGAGACAAATGGTGATGTGAGGTGAGGGTTGGCGGCCATACTCCCTTTACACCAACTTTTGAAATTTTTGTCCTTTTTGGACACTTTTAGTCCCTCCACTTGGACTTTATTGCCTTTCTTGCTTTTATTCTTTATATCTTGACTTTTAAAAATAATCGGGTGTTACAAGTCCACCCCCCTGATATAGGTTTCGTCCCCGAAACCTGTTATTCCTCGAACATATAAGGATAATGCCGCCTCATCTCCTCCTCAGTTTCCCATGTAGACTCGGATCCCTTCCTGTGCTTCCACTGTACACGCACAAGAGGAACCACTTTATTTCTTAGCCTCTTCTCTTTACGATTGATGATTGCCACTGGTTGCTCCACATAATTGAGCCTTTCATCAACTTCAATGTCCTCTAGTGGAACAATCATGTCTTCATCAGCTATACATTTTCTCAATGAGATACATGGAATGTCGGGTGAATTCCACTTAACTGATCTGGTAACTCCAATCTATAGGCCACCTCTCCTACTCGAGCAATAATTCGGAAAGGCCCTATGTACCTCGGGCTTAACTTACCTCGTTTCCTGAATTGGATAATTTCCTTCCGAAGTGAGACCTTCAACATGACCCGGTCACCCACCTGGAACTCAATTGGTCTACGTCATTTATCGGCATACGACTTCTGTCTATCTTTGGCTGCCTTCATGAAGGCTTTGATCCTCTCAAGCTTCTCAGTCGTAGCCTCGATTACCTCGACGCTTCCCAACTCTTTCTGACCAATGTCACCCCAACAAACGAGTGTTCTGCATCTCCTACCATATAGCATCTCATATGGTGGCATACCAATGCTGGCATGATAGTTGTTGTTGTATGAGAATTCGGCTAATGGTAAGTGGTCATCCCAACTTCCACCAAAATCGTTTACACATGCCCGAAGCATGTCCTCCAACGTCTGAATGGTCTTTTCTGACTGACCATCAGTTTGGGGATGATAAGCCATGCTAATATGTAACCTCGTCGCCATGGCGTCGAGGAATTTCTTCCAGAATTTAGACGTAAACCGGGTGTCACGATCAGACACAATGGACATCGGCACCCCATGACGAGTTACAATCTCCTTGATGAACAAGTCAGCCAACCTCTCGATGACTATGTCTCATGGATCGGTAGGAAGTGAGCACTCTTCGTCAAGCGGTCAACAATTACCCGTATGTCATCGTACCCCTTCAGAGTACGTGGTAGCTTTGTAATGAAATCCATGGTGATGTGCTCCCACTTCCATTCCGGTATATCCAAAGGTTGGATCTTCCCATACGGCTTCTGATGTTCCGCGTTCACCTGTAGGCAAGTAAGGCACTTACTCACATACTCCACCACATCACGCTTCATACCTGGCCACCAATAATCTTTCTTCATATCTTGATACATCTTTGTCACACCAAGATGAATGGAGTATCAAGTCTTGTGAGCTTCATCCATAATCCTCACATGTAGACCCCTGAAACGAGGAACCCACACTCGTCTAAATCGAGTTTTAACACCAAGCGTGTTCTCACCCAATTCTTCAACCAGCCCTCTCATTCTTTCAGAGTTTAGATGATCTTCTTCAGTGCTTCATCTTGAAACTCCTTGACTTGCTTCATTACCTCGAAGGTCATAATAAATTGGTATGCCTTCACCCGAATCGGCTCGGGCCTCTCCTTCCGGCTAAGGGCATCGGCTACCACGTTGGCTTTGCCCGGATGGTAATGGATCTCGCAATCATAATCGTTTATAAGCTCCAACCATCGCCTCTGCCTCATGTTCAGATCCTTTTGCTCGAAGAAGTACTTCAAGCTCTTGTGGTCGGTGAAGATGGTGCACTTCATTCCATATAGATAGTGCCTCCAAATCTTTAGTGCAAAGACCACGGCTGCTAGCTCCAGGTCATGGGTAGGGTAGTTGACCTCATGAACCTTCAGTTGTCGGGATGCGTAGGCTATAACTTTTCCTCTTTGCATTAATACACACCCCAACCCCGAGTAAGAAGCATCTGAATATACTACCAAATCCTCGCTTCCTTCGGGTAACGACAATACAGGAGCTTGAGTCAACCTCACCTTTAACTCCTCGAACGCCTGTTCTTAAGCTTGACCCCATGTAAACTTTACATCCTTTCGCGTCAACTTGGTTAGTGGAGAAATGATCTTGGAAAAGTCTTGGATGAATCTTCTGTAGTAGCCCGCCAAACCCAAGAAACTACGAATCTCGGATGGCGTCTTTGGGGACTTCCATCGCATCAGCGCCTCTACCTTAGCCAGGTCCACCATAATTCCATCGGGATTCACCACATGACCCAAGAATTGAACTTCACGCAACCAAAACACGCACTTGGAGAATTTTGCATACAACTTCTCCTTCTTAACGTCTCCAGAACCTCCCGAATGTGACCGGCATGCTCAATCTCACTCTTCGAATAAATCAGGATATCATCAATGAACACAATCACTGATTTATCCAACATAGACCGACACACACGGTTCATCAGATCCATAAAAGCAGCTGGCGCATTGGTCAAACCAAAGGACATGACGAGAAACTTGTAGTGAATGTAGCGCGTACGAAAAACTATTTTAGGGATATCCTGCTCCTTCACTTTCAGCTAATGGTAACCAGATCGAAGATGTATCCTTGAAAACCAACTGACACCTTGGAGCTGATCAAACAGATCGTCTATTCTTGGTAGGGGGTATCGGTTCTTCACCGTCAACTTGTTCAACTCTCGGTAGTCAATGCACATCCGCATACTACCGTCTTTCTTCTTCACAAACAGGACCGGAGCACCCCAAGGAGAGATACTCGGTCTAATAAACCCCTTATCCAGCAGTTCTTGCAACTGCTCCATTAACTCTTTCATCTCAGTCGGAGCTAACCGATACGCTGCTTTGGCAACGGGTTAAGCATCAGGTATCAAGTCATTTGGAACTCAACCTCGCGATCTGGTGGCACACCGGGTAAGTCTTCCGGGAATACATCCGGAAAGTCACACACAAGTGGTACATCCGATAGTTGTGGTGTTGGCATGTCCACGTCCTTTACGTAGGCCAAGTAGGCACTACATCCACGCCTCATGCACTTCCCCGCCATTGCCATCGAAATCACTTTCGGGATCATCGTGACTCGATCGCCATGAACCGTCACCTTATCCCCGTCAGGTGCTGTCAATGGGATCATCTTCTTGCGACACATGATATTTGCTTCATAGGTTGCTAACCAGTCCATCCCTAGTACTACATCAATCCACCTAGGGGTATCACGTGTAACCTAGCAGCAAACCTGTGGCCTTCTAGTTCTATGGCACAGTCCTCTATCACCTTAGTAATTCTAGTGGACTTGCCGATAGTAGTTTCTACATCGAATGGCTTACCAATACATCTACTCTTATTGGGAAACTTAACACCAAAGGCAGTAGAAATGAAACTCCTACTAGCACCAGAATCAAACAACACAGATGCAAGAGTTTGGTTTACTAGAAACATACCTGACACCACGTCAGGGTCTATCCTAGCCTCCTCCTGAGTCATCGTGAAAGCTTAGTTGCTTGCCTTCTGCCCTTCTCTTCTGGCCTTCTTTACCCTGGAACTCTCGGCCCTTAGCTTCTTACACTCCCTACTCATGTGACCACTTCCCCCACAGTTGAAACACTTCACACCTCCACAGTCTCTAGCCATATGACCATGCTTCCATACTTGAAACAAATATTCGACCCCATCTACACTCGCCACCGCGCTCCTTCCCGCACTTGCCACACTTCTCCAACCCAGTACCAGTTGTGACCATACGTCAGTCACCTACCCTCGCCGCCTTATTGTTTGGAGCGGCTCTACCATGTCCAAACCATTTCCCATTCCAGTTTCTCCCATCCCTACTCGTCTTCTTCTCCCCAGCCACTACCACCTCACACTCATCATATAGTCTACCAGCCAAATCAACCACCGACCTAAAAGTGCTGGGCCGGGCGGCAATGATATGCCTACAGATATCCGCCGGCAGCCCCTGGATATATCTTTTAATCTTTTGTGACAGTGGTGTCACCTGATCGGGCACCAGTCGCGCCATTTCATTGAACTTTGTGGTGTACTCTTGGTGTGTCATAGTTCCCGCCTCCAGTTGCAGAAACTCTCTCTCGACTTGTCCATTTCCCAGTGAGGACAAAACTCCTCGATCACTAACTTCTTCAACTCCGACCATCTCATTCCCTCGATCGTCCGACTACCCTCAGCTTGGACTATATTGTCCCACCAGCACAGAGTCGAGTCTACGAATGAGTGGGTAGCGTACTTAACCTTCTGGTCTTCTCGACACTCGCTGATATCAAGTACCGCCTCCATTTCCCTCACCCACCGGTGAGCAGCAACGACAGTCCCGTTCCCATCAAAAGTAGGGGGTTTGCATCTTATAAACACCCCGTAGTTGCAGCCTCAGGTCGCCTCTGGAGCAGGCTCTTCTTCCTCTTCCTCATCATCGGACGAAACCGTCTCAGTCTCGGCTGTCTTTTTTTTCGCCCGTAGGTCCACTCCTTTCCTTTCTCTCTCCCTCTCTAACTACCTTTATCACTTCGGTCACCACAGACGGTAGGATAGTCTGCATGACTTGGTGCACTTCTTCCACAACCGCCTCCTTCACTGAGGCTCTCAGGTTAGAACTCTCATCTCCGCCCTCGGATGAGGGGTTTTTGGTTCTTCATGAACCACTTTCTTGACTCTGGTGGGTCTCCCTCTCTTGGGTCGTGGTTCAGCACCGTGACCTCCACCACGAGAGGCCTTCGAAGATCTACCACCAGCCATCAACTAACACACTGAAAGATTCAAACACCAACACGGTCATTCAAGGGAATAGCTCAGTGTATGTCAAGTATAGTAAGTCCCTAATTATAGTGGCCAGTTGTGATTAGCCACTTACTTTACTATTCATATCCCGAGCATTACCTGTCCTGACTACATCAGTATTTAAATCTACATACAACACATAACCACATACCATGCGCACATAAACCGGCTAACATTACGAAAATACCCGATGGCACGCACTACTCAGATTGGCATCCCATTTCCATTCCATCCCATTCTTAGTTAAGTTAAGGTTTATTTTGAAAATTTACCCATTTCACTTAAACTTTGGCTCTGATACCAACTTGTAAGGCCCCCGTTCCCGGGACACTCAGAGTTGGTCCATCACCGCACATAAAACATATACTTTGCATTTTTTCTTCAAAACATTGCAGCGGAAACATAAAACAATTGGCATTTCATTTTATCATAAAAGCTTTTGCAAAATAATGCATTGTTGTCGGTTACAAAATTACATTGTTGTATTACATCACAAAAGCCTTAAATAAATGGATGCCATCCAAAAGAGCTGAGTAGCCACCTCGTGCCATCCTCAGTAATGTTTACCTGCCAACTGAAAACATATAAAAATCAGTTGCTGAGTGAGTTCTAGTTTTATAATAAAACATACATAAAATCGTTATTTATTTCCTTTCAGAGTCCATACTATACATTTCATTCATTCGTGATCATACATCATACGTACATACAGATAATATCATTATTATCTTCCATTACGTTCGTTAACCTTCGTTCATTCGTTACATCTTGTGACATGTACATTACCCCGAACATTATGCATGAAGCTGGTTACTGGGCCTGAGGTCTTTCGTAGACCCCAAACACTGTGCACGAAGCTGACTCCAGTACCTAGGGCAAGTACATTAACCATTCATCGTTTCTTTTTCATTCCGGATCAGTGCCATATGCTATACCACGAACATTGTGCACGAAGCTGGTTACTGGGCTTGAGGTCTTTCATAGACCCCAACATTATGTATGAAGCTGACTAAAGTACCTGGGGCAAGCGACACATTGTGCTATACCCCAATGTGCATCCTTCTGTGGTAGCTAACCCTAAACAGTTGAGCTAACACCCTTCATTGGGTGTGGACCTCCATACATTTGCTTGCCAGACTTTTTATGTTCATTCATTCGTTAATGCATGCGTTCATTCATCATGTTTTTCTTTCATTATCTTTCACTTTACGTTACATAATACTTTTGGTTCATTCATTGACATAACACGTAAAGCCATGGAAAGATAGACATACATCATCATAGGAACATAACATAACATAACATTCATACATCATCACACAGGACATCATACATACATAACATACATCATGCATATCATGCAACATCATCATCATCATCATCATCATCATCCATAACATGCCCATCATACTATCTATGACCCCAAAAGTCAACCTTATAGTCCCCTGGGAATTTCAAAAGCCTACTTTACACATTTTCCCCAACAATCTGAAAAATATTCTAAGTCCTAGGCGCATGGGCACTATGCAGGCGCATGGGCACTATGCAGGCGCATGGGCACTATTCAGGTGCATGGGGACACTTAGGCGCATGGGCCCTTTTCGGTGCATGAGCACTATGCAAGCGCATGGGGAAACACTTAATCAATCCAGCCCAGTTTCTGGGCGCATGGCCCTACACTTAGTCATCCGACTAACATTTCTAGGCGCATGGGCCACTGTTTAGGTGCATGGGATGTACTTAAGCATTTCTAAGGTAATCTTAGGCACATGGGCTACTATTTAGGTGCATGACTTACACTTAATTCTTTCTAAGGCAATTTCAGGCGTAAAGCCTCACCCAGATGCATGAGCATTCTAGAAAACATGATTCTAGATGTTTTCAATCTCAATCCTCAAACTCAACTGTTCTAAACATAATGTGGCTATTCTAAACATGAGTAGCCTATAAACTGTGACATCCGGTAATTTTACGTTACCAAACTCCGTTAGTTCCGTTAAGTCTTGCATACACGTGTCGTGAGCACACTAGTTTTCGTTTAACGTTGGTGACTTAATAATATTTAATAATGTTAAACTAATGTTAATTAAATTGATTATGTGATTGTTGTGTTAAAATTATGTGTTTACGCGAGTTAATTGCTGATTGTAGAAATTAATCGCGTAACGCGGAAACGTGCCTATTTGTTCGTGTGTCTTGTGTTTTTGCAAAGATAAATTATGTAATGAATATTATTAGTTCATATCTTTGTATTTTTAAGTTAAAGGCATTTTAAAAGAGTTTAAAGTCTAGTTTTTATAAAATACCAAAACACAAGGGTTTAAAGGGTAAATATGTAAATTAAACTTAAATAAAACAAAACCCAAACCCTAACCCCCCCCCATCGGCCGCGACTTCCCTCCCAAACCCTCTCCATTTGCGATTTCAACTAGGATCAAGCATCAAGCATTGGATTTTGGTCAATTTGAAGGCATTCAACACATTAGAAGTCTCGATTTTGTTACTTTTCACGAATTAGAGGTTAGTTGGTGTTTTGTTTGCATGAAATTGGTTATGGCCGAACCCTAGTTGCGAATTTGAGGTTCTTGGTGTTGAGTTTTAATCAATTGATGATGTTTATATGTTAGTTAGGTTGAATACATGTTAGTTAACGTCGATCATGGATGAATTACATGTTTTAGTGGTTTAATCATGGGTTTTGATTCTAGTCAAACCCTAATTCGATTTTGGCATGATTATGGGTGAATGATGGTTGTTTGATGAATGTGTGGTGATTAATAAGTTGTATGAATGTTAGGAATCATGAATCTTGCAAGAAATTGATGATTTAGGGTTGATGTTCATAGGTTACTAATAATAGTAACTTTATTTGCATGAAATGTTGAATTATTGATGAATTGATGTTATGGATGTGTTCATGGTGATGATTAGATGTTAGATTGATGTTGTGATCATTGGGAATTCAAGAACACATGTTATAGTTCATACTTACTAAAGATAGTAACTTTTGGATATGATTTGGTGAATTATGATGTTTGGATGTGGTTGATCATGCTTAGATGTTAGTATGAGCTTGAATTGGTATATTATTGATGAATTCATGTATGCTTTGGATGTTTGATAGATTTTGGGATGTTCTTTCCCAAAAGGGAAACTTTATTTGTGTAAACGTTGAAGTATGATGTTATGATCATGTTTGGGATGATAGGAGCCTGCTAGTATGTCAAGGATAAATTCTAGTGTGATAGAACGTGTTAAATTAGTTGTATGGCATGCTTGGATAATCATGAGTGATATTTGGACTTGGTGATCATGTATGGTTTGGATGTTGTGTAGTAGAAGGACATCATGCTTGGGTCTAGTAATTGATTGTTGGGATGTTGTGAATGCAATGCATATGCTTAAAGAATATGGTTATGATCATATACACGCGTGCGGATCTGAGGCCCCTACTTAGTAGGATTGGCAGGGTTTAGGATGTGAAGTCGTGAGTGGCTTCCATGGCATGTGATGAATGGTTGAACTTTGTGTGACGTGTTAGTTGTATTATGACTAATGGATATGTTAATGTTCTAGATTCGCATGACTTGTATAGTACTTGATTGTATGATGATCTAAGTGATACACCTGGTTGATATAGCATACGTATGATACTATTTGAATGTTAATCATGTATGTTGTATGTGCTCATTGGCTTTATTTGAATTATAACTCATAATGTCACCAACGGGTCAAACGGGTCAACTAGGTCAAACGTGTCTATTTTTCTGGAAGCTTGAGTCTTTGGTTTTGGTATGATTAGGGTTCACATGTCTTTTATTTGCACGTACTTATGTACTCACATGATCTAGGTAACCTTTGAAGGTTGGCTATCCTCTCGTTTCTCAAATAAACCCTAAGTACTCTTTGCATACATCAGGTGAGTTCATGCCCCACTTTACTTAATCTCTTTTGGGGGAGATAGCATATTGGTATTTATACGAACGCTTTTATTATTTAAGTTGTGTATTATTAATATAGTGTTGTTTACCATGGAAAAGTCCTCACACTTTTGAATTGTTAATATTTAATAGCGGGGAAACTTGGGTAGTACTACTGGGTCTGACGAGCCCCACCTGTGTGACTCGAGGTCAACCGGGTGCAATTTGTCCTATTGAACATTGTCACGACATGGTAAGTCGTGACAGGAGGCAACAACTATCACAGTCAGCTTCAATTGCAAAATCACTATGTATTAATATTTACTGATAATAGACTAGCTATCTATTACCATACACTGCTTATATATATCCAACTGTTTACATGTTTATTGAACTCAAACTCTTGAACTCACCAACCTATGTGTTGACATTTTAGTATGCTTTTCTCAGGTCCTTAGCTTGCTTGCCATAGGAGCACTGCACGGTTCATTGCATTTAAGACACGATGCTTCAAGACAATTTGACATTTTAACAATTATAGTTTACTCTTTTGGGTTGGCACTTGTTTTTGCCATAGTTACTTTATTGACTTGGTTTGTTTTCAAAACGCTTCCGCATTGTTTAAAGTTTGTGTTTTGGTTGATTTTGTTAAATTATGGCATTTAGAGTCGTTTTGAGTAACTATTGACTGTGATCCTGGTTTGTTCACACGCCTCGCGGTAAAACTCCGCAAGTGGATTTTGAGGGTGTGACAGATTGGTATCAGAGCCATTGGTTATAGGGAACTAGGTTGCATACACACTAGACTATAACCGCACACAGTTAATTAGTTACCTGTGCCTTACTCTCATTTACTGTATACTCATTGGCATACACGTCACACTCTCTGCAGCATGGCATCGTCTTCAAGAGCTCCGGGTAACGACCCGAATCACCTACACGATCTGAATGCCCACCTCCCGCACCTGTACCTGATGATGGATTTGATTGGCCCAGACTGGCTTATCCCCGAGAGGAGATTGACTGGGATCAACCATTCGCATTGATGAAGCGTGACCCTCCGCGTGACTGGCGTTCTTTTCCTAGGTTTGTTGACCACATCATGTTTAGGGAACGCGTACCTGCCCTAAAGCCAAGGACTAGGAACAATGCCAATCAACCCATGTTTTCACTCCCACGAACGGCGCAGTCCAACGAGCAACTGATTGCTGCACTAATGGCTGCACTGGATACTGAACAGCATCGTGTGAGACGACTCACGGGTGATGTCTGTACACTACAGCAAGAGGTGTACAACCTGAGACATCAATTGGACGAACTCAAGGAAGAACACGGAAAGACGCTGAACGGTTGTCACCATATGCAAGATGGTGTTATGGCACTCCAAGGACGCGTGACTGCTCGTGAACAGCGGGACGCCATAGCCGATAATAGGATTGCCATTCTAGAAGCTCAACTAGCAGCACTCCAGATAGCTATAGCTCCTGCTCCTGCCGCAGACTCTGAGGATGAGGAGGATCCCGAGGAGGGACCCGAGGAAGAGGAACCGGAGGAGATGGAGGATGATAGTGATGGGTCAGACATTTTCGATTGACTTCTTTATATGACTTAGACTACGTAGTGTTTTCTTTTGAAACCTATGTGGGAAGGGTTGTTTCCCCACACGAACGACAAAACTTCAATTTTGACATTGCTAAATACATTGTGACTTATTGCAATTTATTTACTTTTGTTATTATTTTTGTTATGAATGTTGTGGTTGTGATGATACGTTATTTCTTTCATTTACTATTTACTACGCTTCAATGAGTTAAATGTGTATGATGTTACTCATTATTGTATTGTGAATATAAAGTGGAAAGAATGGACGCTCGTGGACGTGGACGTGGACGTGGTCGTGGACGCGGACGTGGACATGGCACCGGAGAACAGGGTGGTGGTGCTATTAACATGACTCCTGCGGAATTGGCTGCTCTAATTAATGAGCATGTTCAGGCGGCAGTGGCTGCTGCCCACGCGGGTCAACGGCAGGTAAACAATGACAGAAAAACAAATCTGATATCCTTTATAACTGTAGGGGATGTTTGATTAATGTGTGTTGTGTTAAAACAGGACCACCGGTGTGTACATACAAGTCCTCACGGACTGTAAACCACACACCTACAGCGGTACAGAGGGTGCTGTAGGGCTTGTACGCTGGTTGAGAAGACTGAGTCCGTTTTCTCCAAATGTAACTGTCCACCAGCAGATCAAGTAAAGTATGCCACCGGGACTTTGGAGGGTGCTGCACGTCTTGGTGGAATGCGCAAGTCCAGATGCTTGGACAAGCGATGGCAAATGGACTCCCCTGGAATGAGTTCAAGGATATGATGATCGAGGAGTACTGTCCTCGAAATGAGGTGCAAAAGTTGGAGATGGAATTCTGGCAGCTTAAGATGAAGGGTTCAGAAATTGAGGCTTACACGACCCGTACTCATGAGCTGGCTACATTGTGTCCAGGAATGGTTAATGAGACACATAAGAGAATCGAGCACTACATACGAGGATTGGTGCCTGAAATCCAAAGTATGGTAACAGCTTCTAACCCGACTACAATTCAGCAGGCCATTCAAATTGCCCATAGACTTACTGATCAGGCGGTAGAGCAAGGGCGGTTACCCAAACGGGGCGCTGTGGTGAGCGTGCCCGACAACAAAAGGAAGTGGGATGCTCCCGCAACAGCAATAACAAATCATCATCATCATCGTCTGGCGGTCAACAACAATCCCCACAGCAGCAACAACCAGTTCAACAGCAGCAGCGGCGGTTCGATAATAACCGCAATTTCAACCAAACTGCCCCAAATAACCAAGGACCCAGCGTTACGGCGGCAGACATCCCAAATGCCCACGGTGTAACTACCACCATGTGGGACGGTGTGATAACTTCAAGTGTCAACGTTGTGGAAAGATTGGACACGCTGCGAAGGATTGCCGTGGTGAACTAATGAAGAGGCCACAACAATCTCAAGAAACCCCCAAGGGTTATTTTGAGTGTGGGAAAGAAGGGCATTACAAACGAAACTGCCCACAACTAAGAAGGAACGGAAATGGCAACAACAACAACAACAACAACACCAACAATCATGGGAACAACAACAACAATGGCAATAATAACAACAATGGTGGAAATGGCACCGGAAATGGCGGCAATAGAGATGGAGCCAAAGGAGAGCCTTCTTCATTGGCTCAGGTGAGGCTCTAAATGATCCCACAACTGTTACTGGTAGATTCCCTGTTAATGGTTGTTTTGCTACGGTACTATTTGATACTGGAGCCGATAGGAGTTTTGTGTCCTTAAAATTCTGTAGTCTTTTAAGTGATATACCCTCTACTTTAGAATCTAAGTACACTGTGGAATTAGCCGACGGTAAGCAAATCCATGTAACGCATATCCTTAAAGACTGTAGGATAGAACTTGCTGGTCATACTTTCGCTATAGATCTCATGCCTGTTACGCTGGGGAGTTTTGATGTTGTGATAGGCATGGATTGGCTCTCTAGCAAGCAAGCGGAAGTCGTATGTCACGAGAAGATTATACGATCCCGGTTGGCGATCAATTCTTACCATCAAAGGTGATAGAGTGGTGCTGTGATAGGCATCATCTCGTATATGAAAGCTCAAAAGTTGTTACGGAAGGGCCGCGTGGCTATCCTAGCACTTGTAACCGATAAGCAAAAGGAAGAAAAGAGAATGGAGGATATTCCCATAGTACGCGACTTTCCGGAGGTGTTCCCAGAAGATCTTCCTGGATTACCACCGCACCGCCAAGTGGAATTCAAATTGAGTTGACTCCCGGCGCAGCTCCGATTGCTATAGCACCTTATCGATTAGCACCAAACGAACTACAGGAGTTGTCGTCACAACTTCAGGAGCTTTTGGATAAGGGCTTTATTCGACCTAGTACATCACCTTGGGGAGCTCCTGTACTCTTTGTTAAGAAGAAGGATGGCACATATCGGATGTGCATCGATTATCGAGAGTTAAACAAAGTAACAGTCAAGACCGATACCCTTTACCTCGTATCGACGACTTGTTCGATCAGCTTCAAGGATCAAGCTATTACTCGAAGATTGACTTGAGATTGGTTATCATCAACCAGAGTTCGAGAAGAAGACATTCCCAAGACCGCATTTCGTACTCGTTATGGTCATTATGAGTTCTTGGTCATGCCTTTTGGGTTGACTAATGCACCTGCTGTGTTCATAGACCTCATGAACCGCGTGTGCAAACCTTATCTTGATCAGTTTGTCATTGTGTTTTATCGATGATATACTGACATACTCTAGGACCAAGGAGGAGCATGAAGAGCACTTACAAATAATCTTGGAACTGTTGAAAAATGAGCAGCTGTATGCTAAATTCTCAAAGTGTGACTTTTGGATAAGAGAGGTACAATTCCTAGGTCATATTGTTAATGAGAAAGGAATACACGTTGATCCTGCCAAAATTGAGGCGATAAAGAATTGGACTACACCCAAAACACCAAGCGAGATAAGGCAATTTCTTGGGTTAGCAGGATATTACCGCTGATTCATAGAAGGATTTTCTAAGATCGCACAACCTCTCATAGCCTTGACTCACAAAGGAACGACATACAAATGGGCTGAGAGTCAAGAATCAGCTTTCCAATTATTAAAACAAAAACTCTGTACTGCCCCGATATTAGCATTACCCGAGGGAACAGATGACTTTGTGGTGTATTGCGATGCATCCATTCAAGGATTGGTTTGCGTCTTGATGCAACAAGACAAGGTGATAGCTTACGCCTCGAGACAACTAAAGGTTCATGAGAAGAACTATACTACCCATGACTTAGAATTGGGCGCAGTAGTTTTTGCCTTAAAGATCTGGAGACATTATTTGTACGGTACCAAGTGCACAATCTACACCGATCACAAGAGTCTTCAACATATCTTTGAGCAAAAAGAGTTGAATATGAGGCAGCGACGTTGGGTGGAACTACTAAATGATTATGATTGCGCAATTAATATCATCCGGGAAAGGCGAACGTAGTTGCCGATGCTTTAAGCAGGAAGGAAACAGCTAAACCCCGACGGGTGCGAGCTTTACAGCTTACTATCAGTACCCAACTGCCCGAACAAGTTAAGGAGGCACAAATGGAAGCTTTAAAGGTGGAAAATATTGGTTCTGAATTGTTAAGGGGAATGGATAAGCAGCTAGTGATGAAAGAGGATGGAATTCGGTATTTCATGGATAGACTTTGGGTGCCTGTTCATGGAGATCTGAGAGATTTGTTTATGAGCGAGGCACACAAATCTAAGTATTCTATACATCCTGGATCCGACAAGATGTATCATGACCTAAAGGCTCACTATTGGTGGCCTAACATGAAAGCGGATGTAGCTACGTACGTGAGCAAGTGTTTGACCTGCTCGAAGGTAAAAGTGGAATATCAAAAACCATCCGGACTATTACAACAACCCGAGATTCCAATGTGGAAATGGGACAAATCTCCATGGATTTTATTACTAAGCTACCCCGGACTAGTACTGGTTGTGACACGATATGGGTTATTGTGGATCGATTGACAAAGTCTGCTCATTTCCTTGCAATAAAGGAAACCGACAAGATGGAGAAGTTAACTCGCCTGTACCTCAAGGAGATCGTTTCGAGACATGGGGTACCGATCTCAATTATCTCCGACCGTGACGCTCGTTTCACGTCACATTTCTGGCAATCATTGCAGAAATCCTTGGGTACACGTTTGGATATGAGTACTGCATATCATCCACAGACGGATGGTCAGAGTGAGCGTACTATACAGACGTGGAGGATATGCTACGTGCTTGTGTGATTGACTTCGGGAATAACTGGGAAATTCACCTGCCATTGGTGGAATTCTCTTATAACAACAGTTATCACACTAGTATACAGGCAGCACCTTTCGAGGCGTTGTATGGGAGAAAATGTCATTCACACGGTTTGCTGGGCAGAAATTGGTGATAGTCAGATAACAGGTCCCGAGTTAATTCATGAGACGACTGAGAAAAGTTTACAGATACGGAACCGTATGGCTGCAGCGCGAGACAGGCAAAAGAGTTATGCTGACAAGAGACGGAAACCCTTAGAGTTTCAGGTTGGTGACAAGGTTTTGTTGAAAGTCTCACCATGGAAAGGCGTAGTTCGGTTTGGTAAACGAGGGAACTAAATCCGAGGTACGTTGGACCATTTGAGATTGTGGAAAGAGTAGGTCCAGTAGCCTATCGATTAGCCCTACCTGATTCGCCGAGCGGAATTCATGATGTATTTCACGTGTCAAACTTGAAGAAGTGCATAACTATGAAACGACGGTCGTGCCACTAGAAGAAATTCAGGTGGATGAACAATTGCGTTTTATTGAGGAACCATGGAGGTGATGGACCGTGAGGTGAAAACACTTAAGCAAAGCAAGATACCTATTGTTAAAATCCGTTGGAATTCGCGACGTGGACCGGAATTCACATGGGAACGGGAAGATCAAATGAAGCTTAAGTACCCTCAACTATTCCAAGGACGATGCCAGCAGACGAAGGTATTGATTTAAATTCGGGACGAAATTTCTTTCAACATGGGGATGATGTGACAACTCATCCAAAACTCACTCGATTTCGATTTCTGTGTGCCAATGCAGTAGACCAGTGATAGAACACTTTCACCATGTAACGCAATTTTCAGGACGAAAATTCTTTCAACATGGGGATAATGTGACATCCGGTAATTTTACGTTACCAAACTCCGTTAGTTCCGTTAAGTCTTGCATACACGTGTCGTGAGCACACTAGTTGTCGTTTAACGTTGGTGACTTAATAATATTTAATAATGTTAAAGTAATGTTAATTAAATTGATTATGTGATTGTTGTGTTTAAAACTATGTGTTTACGCGAGTTAATTGCTGATTGTAGAAATTAATCGCGTAACGCGGAAACGTGCCTATTTGTTCGTGTGTCTTGTGTTTTTGCAAAGATAAATTATGTAATGAATATATTATAGTTCATATCTTTGTATTTTTAAGTTAAAGGCATTTTAAAAAGAGTTTAAAGTCTAGTTTTTATAAAATACCAAACACAAGGGTTTAAAGGGTAAATATGTAAATTAAACTTAAATAAAACAAAAACCCAAACCCTAACCCCCCCCCATCGGCCGCGACCTCCCTCCCAAACCCTCTCCATTTGCGATTTCAACTGGATCATGCATCAAGCATTGGATTTTGGTCGATTTGAAGGCATTCAACACATTAGAAGTCTCGATTTTGTTACTTTTCACGATTAGAGGTTAGTTGGTGTTTTGTTTGCATGAAATTGGTTATGGCCGAACCCTAGTTGCGAATTTGAGGTTCTTGGTGTTGACTTTTAATCAATTGATGATGTTTATATGTTAGTTAGGTTGAATACATGTTAGTTAACGTCGATCATGGATGAATTACATGTTTTTAGTGGTTAATCATGGTTTTGATTCTAGTCAAACCCTAATTCGATTTTGGGCATGATTGTGGGAATGATGGTTGTTTGATGAATGTGTGGTGATTAATAAGTTGTATGAATGTTAGGAATCATGAATCTTGCAAGAAATTGATGATTTAGGGTTGATGTTCATAGGTTACTAATAATAGTAACTTTATTTGCATGAAATGTTGAATTATTGATGAATTGATGTTATGGATGTGTTCATGGTGATGATTAGATGTTAGATTGATGTTGTGATCATTGGGAATTCAAGAAACATGTTATAGTTCATACATTACTAAAGATAGTAACTTTTGGATATGATTGGTGAATTATGATGTTTGGATGTGGTTGATCATGCTTAGATGTTAGTATGAGCTTGAATTGGTATATTATTGATGAATTCATGTATGCTTTGGATGTTTGATAGATTTTGGGATGTTCTTTCCCAAAAGGAAACTTTATTTGTGTAAACGTTGAAGTATGATGTTATGATCATGTTTGGGATGATAGGAGCCTGCTAGTATGTTCAAGGATAAATTCTAGTGTGATAGAACGTGTTAAATTAGTTGTATGGCATGCTTGGATAATCATGAGTGATATTTGGACTTTGGTGATCATGTATGGTCGGATGTTGTGTAGTAGTAGGACATCATGCTTGGGTCTAGTAATTGATTGTTGTGATGTTGTGAATGCAATGCATATGCTTAAAGAATATGGTTATGATCATTATACACGCGTGCGGATCTGAGGCCCCTACTTAGTAGGATTGGCAGGGTTTAGGATGTGAAGTCGTGAGTGGCTTCACATGGCATGTGATGAATGGTTGAACTTTGTGTGACATGTTAGTTGTATTATGACTAATGGATATGTTAATGTTCTAGATTCGCATGACTTGTATAGTACTTGATTGTATGATGATCTAAGTGATACACCTGGTTGATATAGCATACGTATGATACTATTTGAATGTTAATCATGTATGTTGTATGTGCTCATTGGCTTTATTTGAATTATAACTCATAATGTCACAACGGTCAAACGGGTCAACTAGGTCAAACGTGTCTATTTTTCTGGAAGCTTGAGTCTTTGGTTTTGGTATGATTAGGGTTCCACATGTCTTTTATTTGCACGTACTTATGTACTCACATGATCTAGGTAACCTTTGAAGGTTGGCTATCCTCTCGTTTCTCAAATAAACCCTAAGTACTCTTTGCATACATCAGGTGAGTTCATGCCCCACTCTTTACTTAATCTCTTTTGGGGGAGATAGCATATTGGTATTTATACGAACGCTTTTATTATTTAAGTTGTGTATAATATTAATATAGTGCTGTTTACCATGGGAACAGTCCTCACACTTTTGAATTGTTAATATTAATAGCGGGGAAACTTGGGTAGTACTACTGGGTCTGACGAGCCCCACCTGTGTGACTCGAGGTCAACCGGGTGCAATTTGTCCTATTGAACATTGTCACGACATGGTAAGTCGTGACAGGAGGCAACAACTATCACAGTCAGCTTCAATTGCAAAATCACTATGTATTAATATTTACTGATAATAGACTAGCTATCTATTACCATACACTGCTTATATATATCACAACTGTTTACATGTTTATTGAACTCAAACTCTTGAACTCACCAACCTATGTGTTGACATTTTAGTATGCTTTTCTCAGGTCCTTAGCTTGCTTGCCATAGGAGCACTGCACGGTTCATTGTATTTTAAGACACGATGCTTCAAGACAATTTGACATTTTAACAATTATAGTTTACTCTTTTGGGTTGGCACTTGTTTTTGCCATAGTTATACTTTATTGACTTGGTTTGTTTTCAAAACGCTTCCGCATTGTTTAAAGTTTGTGTTTTGGTTGATTTTGTTAAATTATGGCATTTAGAGTCGTTCTGAGTAACTATTGACTGTGATCCTGGTTTGTTCACATGCCTCGCGGTAAAACTCCGCAAGTGGATTTTGAGGGTGTGACATAAACCATCAAGAACTAACATCCAACATACACCATACATACGGGTATTCACACATAAACTTGTCAAATCATTTTAATACGTTTTCAGCCTCAAAGATAGTTTAAAACATGTAAAAACCTGGGTTTAGAACTCACTTGGTGCAACTTGGGTGTTCTTCCTTTTAACCCGCTTGCAAAGAGTTCAGAACACCTAAAAACACACACACCCGAGCACAAACACAACCCATAAGCACATAAACATACAACCGGGATAAAACCCATCATAAAAACATACTTGAATTCTTACCTTGAATTCACTTTTCTTCTTCCTCTTCTTCTTCAACCGAGAGTATTCTCTACTCTCTTTCTCTAAACCGAGACAAATGGTGAAGTGAGGTGAGGGTGGGCGGCCGTACTCCCTTTACACCAACTTTTGAAATTTTTGTCCTTTTTGGACATTTTTAGTCCCTCCACTTGGACTTTATTGCCTTTATTGCTTTTATTCTTTATATCTTGACTTTTAAAAATAGCCGAGTGTTACACGAAACTATAGTTTCGCAGGTAGTTTCACAGACATGGTTATCCAACGAAAGTTGGGCAAAACTGGCAGCGAAGATGCCAGCAAAACTGGTAGCGAAGATGCCAGCGAAACTGCCAGCGAATATGCCAGCGAAACTGCTAGCGAAGATGCCAATGAAACTGCCAGCGAAGATGCCAGCGAAGATGCCAGCGAAACCAACAACAAAACTGCTGGCGAAAGTAGCAGCGAAACTGCTGGCGAAACTAGCACCGAAACTGCTGGCGAAACTAGCAACGAAACTGCTGGCGAAACTAGCAGCGAAACTGCTGGCGAAACTGCTGGTCTGGCAGCGAAATTAGCAGCGAAATTAGGTAGAAAATAACTCCTTTCAATGTTAACTTATCTGCAAGCTGTGCAGTGCAACGCTTGCTTTGTAAGCTTGATTGAGATGCTACTCATCAAGTACAGGTGAGTTCTAGATCCCCTATTTTAAAGGTTTTGAACTAGATTGGGGCTGGAAATGCATACTAAATATATGTTTTAGATGACCAAGATTTTAAGAGGTTTTAATGGAAAGATCAATTTTTCTATGACGAAATGTGCTATATAAAAGTGTTAAAATAAAAAATTTTCGCGCTGACCTGGCAACCCGTCCCCAGCCAAGGGCACTGCCCGTTGGACCCCACTAGGGGCTGCTGCCCCTACGACCCCGCTATCAGGGGCTGCCGCCCCCGAACCCCCGTTGTCCCACTGTGGGTCATTTCGTCTTATGATGATTTATGCTGGTTATGCATATGTTTATATATGAGAATGTGCGATGCATGGTGTTTAAGATGATGTATGATTGATGCTATGTATGAGGATGTTGATGTATGTTGATTATGTATGCTATGTGTGTTATGTATGATATGTTTTCTTATGTTCCTAATTACATATGATGACGCAACTTGACGTGGTGTGATATTGATAATGAACATAAAGTATTATCTTAATGAAGTGAAAGATTTTAAGATAATGAAAGTGGAACATAATGAAGGAACGAATGAAAAGCCTTGCAAGCAAATGAAAGAATGTTCACAACTTATTGAGAGTTGTTAGCTCAACTATGTGTCTACAGCGTGCGATTTTAGCTAACTCATAAGGGTTCATACACACAGTAAGACTTCAGTCTTGATGACTGCTCCAATATGTGTGATTTCCTAATTTTTGTGTGTTATATAGCGTGCGATCTTGGCTAACCCATAAGAGTACACACACACAAGGGAAGTCTGTCCTAGTGACCACTCCATACATGCGATATGGGGTCTTTGTCGCTTAACCCTAGATGAATTGCTTGGTGCTCTAGAGGGGGGTTAAGCACATGACAGGACCTAGATAGAAGTGAAAGATAATAATGAATGAAAAGTATGATAAGTACGATAAGTACGAAAAGTGCGAAACGTGCGAAATGTACGAAACAAACGATGATAAAGATAATAATGATTATCTTGATGTATGTACAATGTGTGATCACGTGCGGTAGTAATGAAAATGTTTTAACGAATGGAAGGTAATGCAATGTTTTTATAAAACTAGAACTCACTCAGCAACGCTGACTTTTTATGCATTTTCCAGTTGGCAGGTGAGCATTGCTGAGGATGGCGCAGGGCAACTACTTGGCATTTTTGGATGGCATTCTTTTGTATAACGTTTTTACATTGTAATACGAACGAACTATATTTTGTAATGAACGATGTATTATTTTACAAAAGTGTTTATTTTGCAAAATGTTTATTTTGCAAAAGTGTTTATTTTGCAAAATGTTTATTTTGCAAAAATGTTATTTTGCAAAATGTTTATTTTGCAAAAGTGTTTATTTTGCAAAAGTGTTTATTTACAGGAGATGAGATGTTTGTTTAAAGTGTTTCCGCTACATGATTTTAGTAAAGTTAATATAATTATATATTTTATGTGCGATGATCGACTAGCTGTAAGCGTTCCGGAAATGGGACCTTACAGTAAGGCAAATAATGTTGTCTTCAAATGTTTCTGCTAGATGAAACTCTATATATGAGATGTCAGATATGGCCTAATTGTTTTAAAAGACCTTTGAAGCTTATAATTTTATATATATTCCAACACTAGAAAGAACCGAGTGATGATGTTTCTATAATTAAATGTTGACCTTATGCAAAACATATGACAAAAGTTTTAGAATTAGTTAAGCTGAAAACCATTAATGGTTTTGCGTCAACACATGTGTTATACATAAAATTTATTATTTATCTTTCAAGTTTTTAATTTTATTTATTATTTCCAAACCACAAAAACCTTTAACGTATATGTAAACACATGTGAAACATGTGGTTTCTAATTAATTCTTTACTCAGTTACTGCATGTATATTAAAGAGTTCAAATGAGGTGATAAATATGCAAATGGGTAGTATTATGCAAGAGAAGTATGATAAATACCAAAGAAAGGATAAATTTTTTATAAGCTTCTATACTTTGCAAATATACTACATTCTCATTGGAAAGTTCATGTCATTGCATTTGGTTATATTAAAATATTTACTGCTGAAAAAGATAAGGATGACATTGACTATGACATTAAGGAAAAGTTTACCGTGATGGTTAAATCTATCATTGGGGAATTGGAAATAGCATTTGATTTATATAAACTAGCAAATAAAAGATGAAGTTCGGATAATGTAATACAAAGAAACGTTGAACCTTCATCACAATGAGATAATGGAGACAAGATTTTTAAGCAACTTCAAATCACTTTATGGTTTTACAGTGTATAACACTAAATCGAACTTCAAAGGTATCCGGAGGATATGAAGGAGGATGATTACTTGTGATTGAATACTCTATAATGGTCGAAATTCTTCTTCAAATGACCCAATATTAGCAAAAATGGCTAAAGGTATGTTTAAATATATGTTCTTTATAATTATGTTTGGCCTTCAAATTTCTAACTTATCTTTATAAATTTTGTACATTTTTAGTCATTCAAGTTTTAAGTGTAGCTTCCGAGTCTAATTTTAGTATAGGTGGCAGAGTTGTGAAAACGAATAGAAGTTCTCTTTTCTTCCGATTGTCGAAGCACTATGTGCACAAAATTGGATTTATAGGTCAAGTAATGAAATCAACTATGAAGAAGGCTGGACAAAATATGATGATCTTGAAAACATAAGCTAACATATAATTTTATACATAGTTCATTTATGTTACCTTATTTATATTTTTTCTCTTTCTTTGTAGAAATATTTTATAAGCTAGAACCAAATAACAAAAATATTGATTTAAAATAAAGGGTGTCATGGGTGCATACGGATATATGAAGGGAGTCATTTTTATGATAATTATAAACATTTTGTTACTTTTTAATATATATTTACTTAAGCTAGACATATTATTTCTTATTGTTTTACATATAATAAATGTTGGTTTGAATTTCTTTTAATTGGATTATTGTTTTCTTCTCAGTTTTTTTATGCAATTACAATCTACAACTTGTTTTACAGTAATTGTTATTTAAGATATATATACAAGTACTTTATAAATTCATGATTTTAGGGTATTTTAAAACTGTTTATGGATCTTTGAAGTGTTTTTCAGTTAATTAGTGAATACTGTATGGCAAATATATTAATATATTGAAGGTTGGATTCTATTTTTAGACTTGTTTCATTTGTAATTTGGAAGATTTCAGCATAATGTCTAAAAATATTACTTATTGTAACAAATAAATACGGGTATTGTAAGGTCCCGTTTCCGGGCATCTCACAGTGGGTCATTCATTGCACATAAAACATTTTAAAACTACATTTATTTTGCAGCGGAATTTAAAACTTTCATTAATAACTAAAAACATGTCATTTCATTAATTTGCAACATCTGTTTTCATCTCAAAATACAAAGACATGTCAAAATACGGATGCCAGCCTCAAAATGCTCCGAGTAGCTTATGCATCCATGCCTGCAACTCCTCAGTATCAACAAATACCTGCCAACTATCATGCATACAAAAGTCAGCGACGCTGAGTGAGTTCTAGTTTTATAATAAAACATACTTTTCTTTCATTAAAACCGCTCTTTACTTTATTTCAAATCATACTATACTTTCGTACATGCTCACACATCCTACGACACATAGATAATAACATTATTATCTTCATCATTATCTTCGTTAACTTCCGTTCATTCAACGTATTTCATTATCTTACACTTCTCTCTCTAGATCCGGTCAGACTTTACCCTCTTCGTGGCACTCAGCCACAATTACTGAGGTCGAATGACAAGGGTCTATATGGTACATTATTATGATAATTCATTAACGTTCATTTCATACGTTCGTTCTTTCCATCATTATCTTTCGTTCATTACTCTTCAGTACTCGAATCTTGTCTCATGCAATATCCCCAACTCATGCTCGAAAGCTGATGCTGTGTCGGGGCCTGTACACAAACCCCCGACTCATGTCCGAAGACTGACACAACACGGGGATACGCGACAAAGATCCCATACGAGTCAATCACAGGGATTGAACTATATCCGAGTATGTTGCAACGCCAGGTCGCTCACCTCATTATGTCTTCTCATGTAATGCTCCCGACTCATGTCCGAAAACTGATACTATGTCGGAGTACGCGACAAGGACCTCTATCAGTTCTGTTGCAACACAGAGTCGCTCGCCTCATAGGCAATCTCAACAATTGCAAGCTATCCTAGTCTGTTGCAACAACAGGGTTGCTCACCTCATACATATGCTTGGCTTTATGCCACACCCCCGAAGTTATGCGTAACTCGGGTAACCATAATATATTTCACCCCCAACATTATGGGTAACTACACCCCATCGAAATGGGTAATCACCCCCATCAACATGGGTACATCACCCCCATCGAAATGGGTACATCACCCCCATCGAAATAGGTACATCACCCCCATCGAAATGGGTACATCACTGAAGGTCAGCCATAAAGACTGGAACCCTTGCGTGCACACATTAGGATTAGCCGAACCTCACGCGGTTGAGGTTAAGGCATTTAGAGCCGTGCACTTCACTACACTTCACTTGCAAGCCTCTCACATTTCATTAATACATGCATGCATTCATTCTTTACGTTCCTCTTTTCATTATCTTCCACTTTACGTTACATAATACTTTCATTACATTTATTAATGTTCAACGAAAAGCCAAGGGAAGACACACATACATAATAAGGAACATACACATAATTATAAACATACAACATCACCATACAGGCATCATCATACATATATAACACACGTAATTCCATCACATCACCATGCACACAACAAGCATAGGCCATCACATCATAACCAGGTCTATCTCCCTATATCCCATAAAACCACTTAGAAAATCCTAAGTCCAATATGGGCACATAGGACCCTTTAGGCGCATGAGCATAAAATTTCTAAGTGTAAAATAGTCTGGGCGCATGGGCACTATTTAGGCGCTTCTGCTCTGTTTAGGCATCTTGCCACTATGCAGGCGCATGGCACCTGTTTAGGCACATTAACACTTAGCCGTTTGAACACTTGGGCGCACAGGCACTATTTACACGCATGGCTCACCCTTGGGCGCATGGTCAACACTTAGGCATCTGGCCAACATGCTGGGTGCATAGGCCACGGTTTAGGCGCATAACCCACTCTTGGGCGCATGGCCAACACTTGGACGCATGGCCAACATGTTGGGCGCATCAGAACCTTCTGAAATATTTTCTATGCTACCAACATCACCCGATTATCATTCTATCACTACCCAAGCACCGATCTAACATACCAGTGGCACCTAAATATGCTAATCGTCTACACTAGCCCATAATCAACTCTTAAACGTGCATACATACATCATTTTCGAACATAAGGCTGTAGACCCACGTTTACTTTTAAAATGTTTACTTAGTATGCATAATAGCCCTAAACAAGTTGAAAATCAGTAAAAGAAGGGTTCTAGAAACTCACCTTGAGCAGCCTTTGAGCAACACACTTTCAGTTCGAGACCCACCTTCGATTCAGCTCTTGAATCCCGAAAACAAACACTATGCACCATGAACTTCGGTCAAGAACTCGAAACCCAACTGAAACCGAACTCATATAAGAGAAGACTTACCTTTGTAGCTGTTCTTCTTTCTTCCTTTCAGCCGAATGAAGATGATGAAGAAGAAATGGGCGACCATGCCCCTTTAAACCTTAAAATAATAAGGTTGTGTACTTTGTACACTTTATCCCCCTCCACTTGTGCTCATTATCTCTTCTTTCTATTTACTTTTCTTTTCCTTTCGTTTAAATAGAAATTCGAGGTGTTACAAGTATTTATGCCCATATTTTTGTGTGCTTATGAATTAATTTATATATGCATGTGCTTATCTCCAAAAAAAGATAGGATGATATCTCATTATAACATTTTATCAAACAACTTTTGTGCATAATTCTTATGCAACAAAATAAACATAGAATAACACAACCTAGATTGATATAAAAATGACAACTTATATAAAGGTTATAGAGGTTTACGTTCATATGTTAAGTGTAATGATTAGCAACCTCCTTACATCTGAATTAGGATTTGAAATCAGTAGATTATCCTGGTATTAATAATTAACCAAATAACCAAACTGGAGTTGGAATCACTCTCAATTAACATGGTTAAGAACTTATTTTTTAATCGGCAATTGGGTATTACTCAACAACCAAAGAACTAACATTGAAGTTGACAAATTCCTAATTTGGTATTTGGGTCGGTATTGGTACTTATATTCAAGAATCTCGGGTATGGGGTCGAGTTCGAAAAGACATAATTCCTCTTGATTACCTAATTATGCTCACCCCTAAGCATTATCCTGTTAGGGTTCAATAACACTCTCCCGAGTATGATGCTACTAAAACTATGAAAATCTTGTTTTCTTGATGTGCTTGGTATTACAGACTCGACATGGACTTCTTAAAGCCTTACCTTGAATGCACAATCATTCATGTTGAGTAGTCTTGAAAGGTATTTGTAATTTCAAGCAGAAAGTCTTCATAGTCTATATTTTTTGCATTTACAGGATTGTAAATTTGTCCTTATTTTAGATCTCTTCCCTTGAATAAAAAAATAAACTTCTATGTTTGGTCTTCCTTTAGAATTGATCATCAAATTTTCTTTTATGTTGATATGTAATATTGTAGTATTCTTAATTCTTTAGGTACCTATGAGATATTTGTTAAGGCTTGTTAGAAATCTGTGATCTCATATATTGTTTCTAAAATATTAATACATAAAAAGAAAGAACATAAGTCTTTGCCTGCTAGCTTGTTGGTTACTCTTCCAAACTTAAATTGATAAATAAATTTAACATAGCTAGGATGAAGCGGCTTGAGTTCAATTTCACCAAAAAGTATATTGGTTTCTCTTTTTTTGCAATTCTCATTAATTACTAACACCAACTCAAACTCTCTATAGTAATAATTCTAGTTAGTGATAGGATGAGATTTTTGATCAACAATAATGACCTAACACCTCAAATATTGGTTCAAATAACAATTGTGTAAGGCCTAGTTTCTAGGCAGCCTCACAATTTGCAGGCGCATTTAAAGGAGTTTATGGTCACTTACAATACAACACATAATAAGGAGAGATTTGTTTAGAATACTTAACAAATCAAATAGGGAACTCGTAACACAAGTTTAACACTTAGAACACTAGTGATATGAGACATAACAAGAATAGAATCAACACAAGTATTTGGTTTGAAGGATGTTGTATATTGCTCTAAAGTTCTTTTATAAGTGTACAATCATAAGATAAGTTACAAAGACCTGAGATACTTATACTACATCCTATTGTGACAATTGACCTCTAGGTCATAACTCTAACCTTACTGACCTGCATCTTTTTCCATTCTACTAATATTATTGCTACTATCATTTATACTATTCTCTCCTCCAAGCTAATTGATTTTTTATACTTTTGTCTTAAATGATCCTTTTGGTGATAATGCCTAAGGCTGACCGCATTTGATAATGCAGATGACGTGTTCATCATCCGCATTTCCTCGGTGTTCAACCGCATTTGCGAATGCGAATGGGGACTCAGCCGCATTTGGTAATGCATACGGGTAGTGTCGGCCGCATTTGGTAAATGTGGATGAACACTATCGGCTACATTTGGTAAATGTGGATGGGCATTTTCGGCCGCATTTCACCATGTTATGATTTCTTTGACTTATGTTTTGTGATGATTTTTGTGAGTTCAAGATTTAGCTTAGAAAACTTAGTGTTCTGGGAAGGTCAATTAGTCACCCTTAGAAAATTTAATCATTGTTGAAATAATTAAAAGTTTGCTTACACACTTCATTTTTGGTTAATGCATGTATGATCATGCACAAGAGACATCAACTAAATTAAATTATACCACCTAAAATACTATCCAATACTACAAAATAATACTACACATAATTTTATTTACCCATTTAAAATTTTAAAAACTAATCCCCACTAGAGTCCAATCTCGGCCGCCCCCTCTCCTCTACTCTCCTCTCTTCTACACCACCACGAATTCCACCACTCCACATTCATGCAATACCACCCACACCCTTTCTTTTCCACTCTCCCTTCTCATTTTCGAATTCTTCTCCAGAAAACACACACACACTCATGGTTTTCTCTCTAATCTCAGCCACATTCGAAGAACAACAACAACTCTACCATCGGCCAAGCTCAAAAACCGCAAAGGTGAAGTTTTGTGTGCTTTTGGGTTCACGGTTCCTATGAGTTCGACCTTCTCCAGCCTTGTTCAAGGCTCTCCAGCTTTGTCCAAAGGTTTCCTGGCCATCCTTGACTAGCTACACACTCCAAACCACGGGCTACACCAAGTGTAAGCTTCATGTCACCCGGTTTTGGGTCATTTCATGTGATTGTAGTCATTTTTCATCCAAAATCTTACCATTCTCATATCTAACAGAAACTTACTGCTACAACCGTGTTCCTAAAGATCTTTTCACGTTGTTGAAGGTATCTCACTTGTAAGATGTGTCGATCTACATGTGTAACACGGTTTACACCTAGAAAACCCTCTTTTAGGTGTATTTACACCATCCAACTTGCACAACTTGTAACCTTTTGAAACTAATCATATAACCTGCTCAAAACGGGTCTTCTATCCTTAAAATAACCTTATTTCAAAGTTTCAAAAGGTTTGGGTAATATATAAACTCAAGTTATAATGTTTACACAAGTGTAATGGATGAAAATGGTGTAATCTCAAAGTTCCATCTTGTACATAGTTTGTTTGTTGAAACCGTGAGTTAGACATGATCTTTCAGTAGGTTTTGGATGATATTGGGTGTATAATGAGATATTAATGGCTGATGATAATAATGTCATAGACTTATAAGCAATTTGGGCATATTTAGGGCTCCGAAAAGTGGTAAAATGACTTAAAAACAAGAAAACATAGATTTTAACTATCTTAAAAGTATTCCCGGATCTAAAAGGATTAACAAAGTATTTGGATCGGCTTTATTGAATAAATGGTCAAAGAATGGGTTAAATGGAAATTTTTTGTTAAAAACGGGTTTTTAACCGGGTAACGTTTGGAAGATAATCCTGAAATTTTGGTATAAACTTACTTAAAATCAGTTACCTAACTCTAAGAAACTAATATTTGATCATAAAAGTCATTAAATGCAAGAAATCAAACTTTGGTGTAAAAATGTAAATTTTGAAAACTTGGAGGACTAAACTATAAATTTTGCTAAACTTTAATAAACCAACCTCTTGAACTAAGAATCATTTAACAGACTCAAACAAACTTATATAGGTGATTTAACATGGTAAATCATGTACTATTTCCTAAGAAACCCTAACTTTCAATAAAAAGAAACTTTTTATATGAAGACTTAGCAATTCAAAAGCTATTAAGGCATTAACCTGATGGCACACCTAATACATCTCCATAACCCTAGAATTAGTGGATTAACACTAAAATCTTAATGATAGAGTGCTAGACTTGAGACTTTCCCCGGCACACGAAGAGACCCTTTTGCTTGAGTTTTTAAGGTGAGTTTAAGTGTTTTCCCTTTTTACTATTGGTTTGGGATGAAGCATGCTTTGTTTAAATTAAACTATTTCAGTGCTATATTGTATTGCTATATGTTGTGGTTATGTTGAGACCTGTTGATACTTGTATCACAGTCATTAATTCTTTTGTGAACCGCTTGTTTATATAGGTAGATCTACTTGGGGAATCCCCCACACATAGTGCCTTCCGTGATGAACGGGAAGGGTACCACACTAAGATCCTCCGGGGTCGTTTATGGCATGTAACAGGTTTTATAAGATTCTATGGTGGACCATCCGGTAGGTACGGTCCACTTGTTTGAGGCTCAATTCTCCCCAAGGGGATTTAACCGGTAACATAATTTTTGAAGAGGCTAGCCAGGGCTGAATACAGGGTTGACTGTGATCCCACAATGATAATACTATGACCTTTAAATAAAGTGTGGATTCTAATGAATCTTTGTTTTTAAACTTTAAGCACTTGAATTCACCAAGTTTTTAGTTGACACTAAACAGTAAGAGGTCATTCATAGACTCATTACACTAGTGGGACCAAAGAGATCTATATATAACAAGTGTGGGGGAGTAGTGATGGAGTTTCTTTCCTTTGGCTTGTGAGATACCTTGTGTTGCTTCCTTTTCAGGCATGCAACACAATGGTCATCACTTATAAAATCATTCTTTGGCATTCCAATCATTCATAATCAATTTATTCATACTCTTAAAGTTTACATGGCATATTCTTTTATGCCATAGGAAAGACTCAGCACTATTTGCTTAGATAGAAAGCATGAAACTTCTCTTGAGGGAGAGATTTCTTGCAAGTCCATCTTGTATATATTCCCTTCCTAGGTGTGAAGTCGCTGGATTGGTAGACATCCGAGCGTGTTCTTGACGGAAGGAAACAGAACAAAAAACCAAGAGACAAAAAATAACACGAACTATAATAGAATGGTTTCATTGATAAAACCTAATGATTACAAGATCGTTACAACATAAGAATCACGACTCTTGGAAAGGAGAGATCGAGCATGATCTCCCCTCTCAACCGGCAGCACCTAGGCCCCAGGCACACGCCTTAATCTCTCTACACAATGAAACTGGTGTTTATAGGCCTCAGCCCATATCAGATATGACTGGGCCCATTCGTATGATTGGGCCATGCGTATGGTTCAATCATACAACTGGACCATACTTATGCTTCAGTCTTACGAATGGCCCAATCGCATCTCTTAGTCGCACGACTGGTCCATTAGCATGGCTCAGTCGTACGACTTAGTCTCATTTGCATATGCTCCTACGAATGACCCAGTTTCATGTGTTTACAACATATCAGGTGTATTACATTAAGCCTAGACTATTCGACAAGCGACAGACACACTATATATGAGACTATATGCTCCAACAAATTCCCCCTTGGATGTTGCTTGCGAATAGTAGATAACACCTCTTACAATCTTCAGTCAATCTTTGCTCTGGTTTCCAATAGAATCAATCAAAAAACCATATTAGCCAACGTTGTTGATCTGTCAGATTGCTACAGTATCCCTAAAAATGAATTTAGACATAATAGCTTTTGTTTACTTTGTAGAACACCATCATAACAACAAGATTTCCCATATGACTGATTTATTTCTAGATAATGACATGAATAGTTTTCCATTGCTTCAATCTTCACACAGACTAACCTGATTAATATTAACACCTGTAGAAATTCCCCCTCAAATTCAGCATATCCCAATATATAAACATTGTGCTCTCCTGGAGTCTTTATATGGTAAATTAGCCAAAAAGTAGAGGGTTCCGATCCACAGCTGACAATCTCAAACAAATCAGCATGCACTCAGATTCATCATTAGAAACCAGCTCACATCATCACTTTCTGATTGTCTTCATTTCTCTAAACATGGATTCCCTTAAGAATGAGAATCCTCTCTGTGCGGATAGATATAACTTGATTGGTCCATAAATAGTCAGATGCTCCTAACTACCCCACAAAATCAGCACCAACTGCTGACATCTTCTCTTCTCTTTTGTGTGTTCTAACTACAATCACCTATTCTGAATGTCCAATGAATAATGGGGTATCCATCGAACTTATTTGACAAAAGAACCTCAAGGTCAATGTGCTTCGCTCATCCTCAAATCTATGCAAAAGGTAGTTCTAGAACTTTTTTTTTGGTCTGGAACACCGTTCATTCGTATGACATGGAGTACAATTATCACATTCATGTGAGTGGATAATACAAATGATATCTTCATGAGAATGGTCATAAGACAGGTCCAGTAGCATGACTGGTCATAAGACTGGTCCAGTAGCATGACTGGACATAAGACTGGTCTAGTTGCATGGTCCAGTCATACGAATGGTCCATTAGCATGGTCCAGTCGTACGAATGGTCCATTAGCATGGTCCAATAGTACGAATGGTCCATTAGCATAGTCCAGTCACACGAATTATCCATTAGCATGGTCCAATTGCATGAATAGTCCATTAGCATGGTCTAGTCGCACCAATGGTCCATTAGCATGGTCCAGTCGCACGAACGGGTCTGCACGTAGATTTTTAGATCTGCAGCTGTCATGGCTGCCAAAACCCTGATCTTATGAATCTTACATGAACCGAACCAAAATAGACATCATAATATTCGTAAGGGTGATAAAAACGTGGTTTCGGGTTCGATTTTAACTAGGAATAACATACGTGACAAGATCTGAGCAAAACACGAAAAACACGAGTGGGTTTAACGTCAAAGAACCTAAAATCGATCTAGAAATCAAGAGCTCGGGTTGCTAGTATGATTGTTAGATCATTCTAGCAGTAACCGGCTCTGATACCAATTGTGAAGTCACTGGATCGGTAGACATCCAAGCGTGTTCTTGACGGAGGGAAACAAAACAAAAAACCAAGAGACAATTATAACATAATAAAATGGTTTCATTGATAAAACCTAATGATTACAAGGTTGTTACAACATAAGAATCATGACTCTTGGCAAGGGGAGATCGAGCATGATCTCCCCTCTCATCCGGCAGCACTTAGGCCCTGGGCACACTCCTTAATCTCTCTACACAATGAAACTGGTATTTATAGGCCTCAACCCATATCAAATGCGACTAGGCCATTCGTACGATTGGGCCATGCGTATGGTTCAATCACACGACTGGACCATACTTATGGTTCAGTCTTACGAATGGCCCAATCGCATCTCTCAATCGCACGACTGGTCCATTAGAATGGCTCAATCGTACGACTGAGTCTCATTCGCATATGCTCTTGCGAATGACCCAGTTTCATGTCTTTACAACATATAAGGTGTATTACATTAAGCCTAGACTATTCGACAAGCAACGGACACACTATATATGACAATATATGCTCCAACACTAGGGGCTCTAAGCAGGATATGCTCATGAGGAATGACCACCTTGTGCTTGAGAACAATGCACTCATGCTTAATAAAGAGGATGTTATGACTCTGATCACAAAATTGAGATACACTCAGAAGCTCCTTGACAAAGTTTACCTTCTCAATGTTGAGCTTACCATTTATGAACTTGCCCCTTCCCGTAATGTGACCACCAGCATCTCTACCAAAAGCAATTGGTCCTCCGTCAATCTTTTCAAACTTGTGGAGTAGTGAACTATTGCATGTCATGTGCCTGGAACAACCATTATCAATTATCCATATGTTTCTGTTTGTCTTTAGTTGTTCGTACACAAAAGAGATTGTTAGTTATATTTGGAAACTCAAGCCTTATTTGTCTTGGGCACATCAAATGAAGTTGTAGGTAATGCAACGGTAATAGATCCTATAGTCATGTTTTGAGGATCTTTTGCTGATGTTGATGGAAAACTTTCAGTCACTTGGTCTTTTATTTTCTTCCACACCACCTTTGGAAGCTTAGACTTGATCTTTAATACTTTGGAAGTTTTGCTGACTTCAGAAGTTTTGATGACTGGACCTTCGCAAGATCTTGCTAACACTGCAGCAGGCTTCAGTGCTTCGGAAGTATTCCTTTCTTTCGCGGCCAAATTTCTTCCGAAGGCAATTTTCCACTTGCCTTCATCTTCGTTTTGGAGTTTTTGAAGGAAAGAGATTTTGCTTTTGAAGCTTGCTTTTTCTTTAAACTCTTTGAAGTCTCTTGCTTGGTCATGTGGAGAGTGTTTTTTAGATTGTAAGGACAATCCTTAGTAAGATCAGAGGTACTCTCACACATGACACATTCCATTTTCTTCTTCCTAAGAGTCTTGTTCTATGAACAAGGCTAAACTTCATCACTTTCCATCCCCATCTTTATCTTTCCAGATGTAGTGAAAGTTCTTTTAGGGTGAGAACTTCCTTTGGAGCTGGATAGTCTAGGTTGTGCAGCAGTGGTACACAACTGATTAGTCTTCTTCTTGCTGCTGAGATGAGTTGACACTAACTAGAACTCCTAGTACTAGATTCCAAGTTAATATCTTTAGTCTTTACCACTTCAAATCCTGTAAAGATATAAACTTTTTTCTACTTAGATTTGAAGGTGGCCTTGATCTATTGAGCCTGCTTTGCTTTTCTCTTGCTCTTCCTGATCAAGTTCTTTCTCATAGACTTGGTCATCCCAGTCTTCTTACTCTCCTCAAAAGGATAGTGACCCTTTTTAAAATCCTCTTCTTCACTCTTCTCAAAGACATTCTCCACTATCACTTTTTCATCCTCCTGAGTCAAGCGGTCTATGAGAGGAAGCTCATCTTCAGAAGCTCCACACCTAGCAGATCTTATAGAGAAGATTGTGGTGGAGGAGCTATCTTACTGGATCCTAGTCCCTACTTATTCTGATAACAAACTTTTTCATGCAAGGATGAGGATATAATGTTCTTAAAGGTTTATTTTTCAAGAACACATTTTTCTGCCCTGGCTTTGCTGATCACAAGCTGAGCCTAGCATTCAGCTAACTTAGTTATGAGATATTTGATTTGAGTCCTGTAATTTGTATGCTCATGTTTAAAAGTTAAAATAGTTTTCTCTAAGTCCTCTATCTTTAACTTATAGTCATTTTTAGCTATTTTAAAATCAAATTTTAATATATTCAAGGACTCAAGATTAGATCTCATCTCTAAGTTGGAGGACCTGTATCTATTAAATTTAGCAATACATTAAGGTGTACAGAGATATTTCAATATCTTTGCTTTATCATGGTCAGCCATCAATGCTTGGTATGTAGATGCATCTTCCTCCTGAAAGCTCCAGTCAAAGCCACCTTCTTCAATAGCAACTTCAGCTTGCTGCTTTGGCTTCTCATTCTAGATGGCTTTCTCAGTGTAGTTTGGTCTGGTTTATGCTTGGCCACCATTTGTCCTTGGTGCCTTACACTCCCTTGCAAAGTGGCCCATTTGGTTATAGTTGTAACACTTGACTTTGCTTTTATCCAGCACAAACTTTCCACTAGCTGCATTGCTTGGAAAGTTTCTTCTAGTACTCTTGTAGAACTTCTTGGCTCTGTGAGTGAGAAGGGCCATATGCTAGACTATCTCCATGTACTCTAGATCATTTGGATGTATACAGTCCATGTCTTCAAGGGTGAATAGAAATTTTTCAATGCTTTCATCAAAAGACACAAAGGCATGTGAAGAGCTTGTCTCTTGGAATGGGCTTCCTTGAGTGTAGCTTTCTCTTGGTGTCTCTGGGAAGGTGATGAAAGGACCCTTTTGTGAATTGTCAGGGTAGCATATAAGATGATGTTCAGGTTCTATTCTCTCCCTTTCAACCACATGTAGGATTGAACTCCATTTGATTGCTGGAGTTACCAGATGAACCTTGCATGTTCATCTCCATCTGGTATCCATTGAGAATAGCATACAACTCTGTCAGGGTGAGAGTCTTAAGGTTCTTAGTCCTCTTGATAACCACATTGTAATGTGTCCATTGCCTAGGAAAAGAGGACATAAAATTCCTTACAATGTCCCTGTTCTCAAGAGTCACTCCAACATCCACTAGAGTGTCCACAATCTCAACATACTTGAAGTATTATTGAGTCAAGGTTTCACCTGTTTTAAATGTGAAGTTCTCAAACTACTGCTTTACGAGATCCTTGTTATTCTCATTGGCTTCATTTGACCCCTTGTATATCAGCTTCAGTGCATCCCATAGCTGCTTTGCTGTTTTGCACTTCTTGAAGCCTCTTTATATGGAGTTTGGAATAGCAGTTTGAAGAGCTGTCGTGGCCTTCTGATCAATCTCTACTTTCTTCCTGTATTCATCAAAGTAATCAGCTATAACTTTTGGAATCATACCACCTCCAGTAGCAGCTAAAGAGGTGTTTAATATATAAGGTCCAGAGACAACAAATTCCCATATCCTAGAGACTTGTGACTTGATGAAACCTTCCATTCTTTGGCACCAAGTGCCAAAGTCTTCAGGAGTGATTAATGGGGACTTTGTCATGGTTTTGGTTTCTATATCAGATTTAGTGATAGCTTCCATATGAGATGTTAAGTATTTTGTGTGTGTGAGGGATCTTAAGATGGTGAGATCTTACAATCAAGAGCCTTGAATGCTCTGATACCAATTGCATGACCGTTTAAGGGAGTTTATGGTCACCTACAAAACAACACACAATGAGGAGAGACTTGCTTAAAATATTTAATAAATCAAATAGGGAACTGGTAACACAAGATTGACACTTAGAACACTAGCAAATACGAGACAGAACAAGAATAGAAACAACACAAGTGTTTGGTTTTCAAGGATGTTTTATATTGCTCTCAAGTTATTTTACAAGTTTACAATCATAAGATAAGTTACAAAGACATGAGATACTTATACTATATCCTACAGTCGACCATACTTAAAAGGCCAGCTGGATAGATGATCTAGACAACAACAAAATTAATGTAGAGTCAAAAGGCAGATTGCTTTTTGACTAGTGACTATGACATGCCATAGCTCATATCCTAATATATTACAAAAAAGATAAAATTACATAAAGTAGAAAGAAACATACTCAAGACCTCAATGTACAGTTACCAAAAGCATGGACCTTTTCACCACCTTATGAAAGTTGGTGAGTCAACAGAGTTGCAGCAGAAAGTGATCCAACTTTATGGTAAAGTACACCAAATAAAAGCATCTCTTCAAAAGTCTTCGTAAGATAATTTGTCTTCACTTCTTGGCTTTGGAACACTTTTGTTTTGATCATGAAGAAGGTTGGTGCAACCAAAACCAAACACATAGACTATTTTTTTGTACAACTTGTAAAGGACTTCCGAAGCTAAGTATGGAACTTCGAAGGAAATGGAGTTCTTCCAAAGACAAGTGCAAAATCAACTTCCAAAGGAAAAGCTCCAACTTCTGAAGACAAAGTCTTCTCTTCCGAAGTTCAAGACTTAGAAGAATTCAAAGACAATGACTTCCGAAGTAGAAGTCCCCAAGCCACGAAAGAAGTAGCCTCTTCCAAAGTATAAAAGGCTACGGAAGAACTTGCTCTTCCGAAGCCAATTAACCTTCGGAGATGCTGCTATGGACCAGTGGACATAAGTTTGGTCTCTGACACTCCACTGCAAAGCTCTGATACTTCACGATGTTTTCCCAAATGGCCATGCAGTTGACCATATTTTATTCCAATGTTCACCTTTATTTGTTAGTACAGGTTGCCAAGTTTAGTTGGTGACAAAAGGTAAGTCATGGACCTGTCATGACTACCATATCTTAGATAAGACATTATCTAAGATACATTAACTATAGCTTTGTAGTATCTGCCTTAGTTAAAGGATTCTAGCTGGTATCAAAGAATATCCGGTTGTAGATAGTAGTATATATAATTTCTCATTATAACTCTTGTAGAGAGCTCACAAGAGAGTCTTGTAAACTTTGAGTTGAGAAGTAATATATACAAGTATCTTGAAAATTATTCTCTTGTGTTTTCCTTGTATTACTTAGTATATTATAATCAACTCTTAGAAGAACTCTACTTCTTAAGTGTTTGTTAGTGAGTTTGAGAGAAATACTTGTGTTGAGTATAAAAACCGATCCTACAATTGGTATTAGAGCTTCGTATGCTCTTGATTGTGTGATCTAACCATCCTAATCAATCTCTTGTTCTCTCACTTTTTTACTACACTCAAACATGACACTTAACCAAAAATCTGAATATGAAATGGGGACGATGACTAAAGCACCCATCATCACCCCAGAAAACTTTAGACAATGGAGCAAACGCAAAGAAGGGTTCATCAGATATCAACACAGACGCGTGTGGAAATCCATTGCCTATGGTCCCTACAAGCCAAGGTGCTTTCACCTGCTGGTGGTGCCATGAGAGAGAAGGGAGTGGAAGACTACTCTGAAGAAGACCTCAAGCGGATAGACACTGATGAAAAGGCAATGACTGTTCTGATGACAACAATTCCCGACTCCATTATGGTGGGGTTTGAGAAGTGCCACACAGCTAAAGAACTATTTGATGCTTTAACCCTTTTGTACTCCAACTCCAATGATTCAAAGAAAGATTCACTAAAGTAGCAATTTGAGAACTTTACTCATATCGTTGGAGAGACCTTGCACCAGCAATACTTCAGGTACATGGATCTTATCTCTTCCCTTCAGTATGTGGGAATAGCTCCTGAATTGAGAGACCTCTCAAGGAAATTCATGAATGCAATTTCTAATAGATGGACGTTCTACTATGTCTCCATCTAGAGGATAGAGAACCTAAACACACTCACAATGACTGAGCTATACAGTATTCTAGATGGATACCATGTAGAGATGGAAAACAAGATTGGCCATCAAGGAAGCAGACGTTCAAGCCTTTCTACTAGCAACGCTCTTATGGTTGCTGAAGGCTCAAGACCCCCTCAATCTTAGTAGTACCTGGCATATTCCTAGCAGCCATCCAGCTCTTCTGGGTCTTACATCTCATTCCCTAAGACCCCAAGGTCTCAATAGGCTCAACCCAGTCCCTTTCAGGACAGTTGTGCCTTTATCTTAGGGAGTGGGCACTCTAATGATTTTTAGTTCTGTTTTAAAGATCTGGAGTGTTTCAGCCTAGATGATATGGAATACATGGACATAGTCCAACAAATGGCCCTGTTAACCTACAAGGCAAAGAAGTTCTCTAAAAGAACTAGAAGGCAGTTCCCTCAGAACCACCAACAACAAGTTCGGGTTTGACAAAGCAAATGCCAAATGTTACAATTGTAACTAGTTGGGCCATTTTGCAAGGGAACGCAAAGCTCCCAAATCAAACCCTGGATCTGCTCATACCTCCTCATATCCTTCAACACCAAAAGCTGCTGGAATATCGACTGAAACTGTTGTTGTGGCATAAGAAGTTGATTGGAGATTTATGGTACAAGATGTCACCCCTGCTCAAGCACTCATGGCTGGAACAGATTACTCTATGGTACATGATCATCTCTATACTCTAGCCTGTATTGCTAAGGTTAAAATGTACTAGGACTATAACGTGGAAATTAAATCCGATATTAAGTCCTTAAACATCTTAAAAGCTGATTTAAAAAGGCTGAATCTAACTATCAACATAAAATTGAGGAGTTAGAGAAAACAATATCATCTTTAAAACATGAGCACACCAATTACAGGACTCAAATCAAGGATTTAATATCCAAGTTAACTGAGGCTCAAGTCAAGCAAGTAATAGTTGAGGCTCAAGCAAGGAAGCATGCTATCTCTTAGCAAAACTTCCAAGCAAATCTTGCATCATCCTCTCACTGAAAAATATGTTACCAAAACAAAGGTGGGTTGGGGATCAATGAGATTGCTCCACCATACTTTTATGAGTCTATTAGATAACTAAGGTGTGGTACTGAAGAGCAAGAGGTCCCATCTGCTGACCCATCTTCCCTTGAGTTGAAAAATGATGCAACCATGAAGACCACCACAGGGAAGGAAAAGGTAAATCAGCCCATTTCTACTTGTGATAATCAACCCCTATCCACCAAGGCTAGAAGAAACTGTGCAAAGGCAGGCAGAAGAACTACCAACAAGGTAGCTGAATCTAAGCTGAAGATTGACCCAAAGCAAAAGGATGTTTTCATTTCAGCTGGATTCCAAGTGGTAGGCACTTTTGATTCTGGAAAGGAGTGTAGTACCAACACTCCTATCCTGCCAAAGGACCAGAAGTCAAAAGGGAAGGCTGTAGAGGAAGACAAGAAGATTAAGAAACCTCAACCCTAAAAATCCCAAACATTAACACTACATGCATAATGTGTGATCCACAAAACCACTTTGCTAAGATTATTATTACAATCCAGCAAGCACACATTATGCAAATAATGTTAAAAAGGAAGCAGTCAGGGAAGGATTCATATTTGGACCTTATCACATGGTTCAAGTGATGAGAAAAGGAAAGTTGGTTTCCAAAGCTAAGTTGCTTTTGGAAGAAACTCGTTCTTCCAAAGGGAAAATGGCTTCGGAAGTCAAGCCAAGGAAAGCTCAAAAGAAAAGAGCCTCCTCAAAACCTTCCGAGAAGAAGGCTACTTCGGAAGAGAAGGTAGTGAATGCTTTTTCCGAAAAGAAAGAAGATTCGGAAGAAAGTCATGCTGCTCAAGCTTTAACAAGCTCATCTAAACTGACCAACCATAGGATGGAATGGAAGATCAGACAAGATGCTTCAGCCATACTTTCCTCTTCAAAGACATCAATTGAACCCTTTACCATTCATTTTGGTTCAATTATGTCATCATCAATGGAAATACCCAAGACCAGCCAGGCTTGGGTTTCCAATCAAAACTAACTTTTCACCTTAGGTGAAGGGACATTCATAAGTAAAGAACAATAATGTCTGGATAGTGGATAGTGGATGGTGGATGCTCCAGGCACATGACCGGGAACAGATCTCTACTTCAACAATTTCAACATTTTGATGGAGGTCCTTTCAATTTGGAGGTGAGACCGGAGGATACATTTCAGACAGAGGAAATATATCCAATGGCTTGTTAAGAGTTGACAAAGTGAACTTTGTCAAACAGCTTGAACATAATATCCTAAGTGTTTCTCAATTTTGTGATCAAAAGCATCATATTCTTTTCACAGAACATGAGTGCATCATCCTCAAACCTGGGATGATAATTCCTCAAGAATTGGTGCTTCTTAGATCTCCCAGAAAGGGATATGTACAAGCTGGATATGAACAATGCTTCCCCATTGGGTGAAGTATCATGCTTTCTTTCCAAAGCTGATGGTGATGAGTTTGCCTTATGGCATAATCGTATGTGTCATGTAAATTTTAGAACCATTAATAATCTGGTTAAAAATAACTTGGTACATGGTGTGCCCAAAAAGTAATTTTTCTATATAGACAACTGTGTAGGTTGCCTGAAAGGAAAGCAACATAGAGTCTCTCACAAATCCAAAGAGGTTAACTCAATCACCACCCCATTACACTTATTGCACATGGATTTATTTGGTCCAACAAATATAATAAGCATTGGAAGGAAATCATATTGCCTTGTGATCGTTGATGATTTCACAATATTTACATGGGTCTTCTTTTTAAGAACTACGGATCAAACTATTGAAAATTTATAATATTTTATTCTTAAAATTGAAAATCAAAGTGATCACAAGGTAAAGATAATTAGGAGTGATTAAGGGACTGAGTTTAAGAATCAAGTTCTTGACTTATCTTATAACTCAAAAGGGATTACCAAACAATTTAGTGCTCTAAGAACTACTCAACAAAATGGGGTTGCTGAGAGGAGGAATAGGACACTAATTGGTCTGCTAGGACCATGTTAGTTTATTCAAACCTGCCTCTAACATTTTGAGCAGAGGTAGTCAGCAATGCATGCTATGTGCAAAACAGGGTCCTTATTGTCAAGCTACATGGAAAAAGCCCTTATGAGCTATGGAACAAAAGGCCATCATTCATTGGCTGTATAAAGTCCATTGGTTGCAGATGTACCATACTTAACACAAAGGACAACTTGGTGAAATTTGCTGAGAAGTCAGATGATGCTATCTTTGTTGGATATTCCTCCATCTCTATTACTTATAGAGTCTATAACATCAAAAATCAACAATTTAAGGAATTATCCACATTTTTGTTAATGAGCACACTCCTTGTGTTAGGGGGAATGGCCTTGATCATATTTTTGATATAGATAGTTTCCAAACTATTCTAAACCATCTTGTGAGAATATTTCAGCTGGAATAGGTACTCAAAGTGATTCTGGTGAAAACTAGCTACTTGAGCTATCCAGACGTCTTCCAAGTTCTCTAAGAGTCTCTAAACCTTAAGCTCCCATCATTGGTACATCTGACAGCATGACCATTTCAGGCGCCAGTGGAGCTTCAACAAGTTACGAGTAATGTATGCCTAATAAGTCATCAGCTGATAACATACAACACCAAGCTGATGGAAGTAGTATTTTGAAGGAACAAGGAACTGTTAATGCTACTTCTCACTCAACTAATGCTGCTGATGTTTCTCTCTCATTCAATCAACCCTCATTGAATGACACTGAAACAACAGTTGGACAAAGTGTTCATGTTCCTGAGCAAAATGTGTCCAACTTGGATCTATCTTTGCAATTGGAAATGATTCCTAGACTAAGGATTCACAACACTCATCCAGCTGAGAACATCATAGGAGAAGTCTCTAAAGGTGTGAGAACAAGGGGACAAACTCATCATGGGAATGTCTGCCTGTACTCATGCTTTTTGTCTCAGATGGAACCCCAGAAATATAAGTACCCTTAAAAGATAGTAGGTAGGTGGAGTCAATGCAAGAAAATTGCTTCAATTCAAGAAACAAAAGGTTTGGAACCTTTTCCCGCTACCATCTTGTCAAGTACCTATAGCCACCAAATGGGTTTTTAGGAACAAGAGAGATGATAGAGGCTTGATCATCAAGAACAAAGCTAGACTGGTTGTTCAAGGATACACCCAAGAGGAAGGAATTGATTACATTGATGTCTTTGCACCTGTTGCAAGACTTGAGGCAGTTAGAATCTTCCTTGCTTATGCTACATCCAAGAATTTTATTATCTATCAACTTGATGTCAAGTGTGCCTTTTTATATGGAACTTAAGATAGGGAGGTCTATGTGTGCCAACCTCTAGGATCTGAAGACCCACAACATCCTAACTATGTGTGCAAATTGAATAAAGCTCTTTATGGGCTGCACCAGGCACCTAGGCTGTGGTATGAGACTTTGTCTCAGTTTCTCCTGAAGAATGGTTACACTAGAGGAACCATTGATAAGACTTTTTTTATTAGGAAGTCTAGGAAAGACATATTGCTCGTTCAGGTCTATGTTGATGATATCATATTTGGTTCTTCACATGACCAAATTTGTAAAGACTTTGAGAGCATTATGAAGAAGAAGTTTGAGATGAGTTCCATGGGAAAAATGGACTTTTTCCTTGGAATTCAGGTGAAGCAGATTAAGAAAGGGTTCTTTATCAATCAATCTAAGTATGTCTTTGATATCTTAGAAAGGTTTGATATAAAGGATTGTAAGCCAGCCAAGACGCCCATACCCAGAAACCATGACCTTTGTCCTGACTCTAAGAGGGAGGATACTGATTAACATCAATATAGGCAATCATCAGTTCTTTGATGTATCACACAGCAAGTAGACCAGATATTATGTTTGCTACGTGTATTTATGCAAGATATCAGGTTGCTCCAAAGGTGTCTCACCTAGTTGCTGCCAAGAGAATCCTTAAATACCTCAAAGGAGCACTTAAATTAGGTCTTTGGTATCCTAGGAATAGCAACTTCAATCTTTGTGGCTACTCAAATAGTAACTATGGTGGCTGCAACATTAACAAGAAATCACATTAGGAGGATTTCAATTTCTTGGTGGAAGGATTATCTTATGGCAATGCAAGAAGCAATCATGTGTCTCTACATTTATTGCTAAAGCTGAATACATTGCTATTGCAAGTTGTTGTGCTTAACTTCTGTGGATTCAAAACCAGATGCTAGACTATGGATTCAACTTCATGAGCACCCCTATCCACATTGACAACAACAGTGCTATCTCCACCACTGAAAATCCTATGAAGCACTCCAAGACAAAGCAGACTAATATCAGGTACCATTTCATTAGAGATATTCATAAGAAAAGTCTGATTAAATTAGTCAAAGTTGACTGAAATAAACAATATGTTGATTTGTTCACCAAAGTCTTTGATGAACATAGATTTAAGTATGTCATTATGGCAATTGGGATGATAAACATTGACTTATAAATCTCATTTGAAAACCTTTTTAAAATGTGTCTTGTCTTTTTTCAAATACAATCTAAGCCCTGCTACAAAAAGTTATTCTTCACAATTGACAAAGCATGAGTATTTCCGAAGAGAAAATTACCCTCAGAAGAACTCTTCATTATCTTCCGAGGCAATTTCCTCAATTCAAGTTTTATCTTCCGAAGCGTTTTTAGTGTCGGAAGCATATCTTTACTACTTCCGAAGCTTGAAAACTTCTTCATTCGGAAGACATTCTTATTCTTGGAAGTAAATGTGTTTACTGTTGGTCCATTGATCGTATAACAGTGCAAATAAGATGAAGAATAGTTTAATATCCAACAAACTAACTAAACAACATGAACAAAGATGATTGAACACAATAATAACCCATTCATGATAAGACAATGAACATCAATAATCAATAACATAAAGCACAATGATAATTCTCTGTAGTAACTACTTTGAAATGGTAACTTGAAACAATGATAATCGATTAGGGTTTTGCAAGCTTATCCAAAATGAAAAAGATCAATTCTATATAAAGCAATCATAGTTTCGCAGACAGATTCGCAGACAGATTCGCTGCCAGTGAAACTGTACTGCCAAAACTATAGTTTCGCCCGCCAGAAATAGTAGTTTCACCGAGCTAACCAATCAGCTGACCATGAGCGAAACTATAGTTTCGCTCATAGTTTCGCTGGACTGCAATATTACATAAAACTAAATACATACAAAAAGAAACTAACAAAAGACCTATTACAATCAAAAGTAAATAATCTAAACTAAGGTGAGTCCAACCTATACATGATCTTCAATACTCCCCCTAGGTTGGTACTCACCACCTTCACTCGGCTTGATTAGTCATTTCAGCTCCAGTGACCTTTGTTGCCTTAGATTAATCTTTAGCATCTCCTGCAACAACTCCCTCGGAAGCTTCAGCACATGATTCTCAATGGGATCTTCCTGCATCAATAGCCCCTTCGGGATGATCACTTGCCCGCTCAAACTGCTTGGCCAAATCTTGTATATCCATGTTTAGGTCATCTTTGGCCCTTACTCTCTTGGCTAAACTCTTCACCTCTGCCGTCACCCCTCTGATCTTGTTTGCTACACTCATAAAGAGACTTGCTTCTTTCCTCGTTTACTTACCTACACCTGCTTTGATATGATTCTCGCAAAGTACCAGCAGGTCTTTATCACTAAAACTAAATAGTTCCATTGGATCAAAGATCTTAATCTCACCACCATTCTTTAGCCTGATGACTACCTCCCCCATATTATTGTCATAAAATCACTTTTGAAAGCTCTGTAGTCATTGGGGAAGTTGATCTGCTAATCTGACCGTGTTCACGGTCCTTGGGGGTTTCACCCTTAGTACAATTCTTCCCTTCCCGGTCTCCCAATCCTTTTCTATTTTTGAATGTTTCCTCTCAGCCTTCATAAAACCAAAAGACTCAAAATTATTATTTAGCCCATTCTGAATTTCTTTCTCTAGTAAAGAGGCTCATTCACTTAGATTTTCCTTCAGTAATGGCAAAGTAGCCAGTCGCCTGAGATCCCATTTAGGCAAGGTCTTGAAAGCCTTCCTTTTATGCAAGTAACTGATTCCACCCCCTCTTCTTTTTATCATGAACATTTCAAGGCTGGGGTTATAGCACTAACTTATGATCCGCTTGTCAGCCTCTTTCCTACTCAACCCTTCCATGTGTTGGAATAGGGGAGTTAATTCTTCAGCCTCCTCCTCCTTAACAAACCACTCATCTTTATCCATTTCAAATACATCCTCATCAAGCTCTCCTTTCTTAGCTACATAGGTCAACGGTCTCTCATCAACTTCATAGAACTCAGGTTCAGAATCATAGTCTACAAGCTGTTCATCATCATCTTCTTCATCAACTAAACTTTTTTCTTTCCCACCATCTCGGTCCACAGACTTCTTCCTTACCACTTCTTCTCCAACCAAATCCTTCTCAACATCAAGACCCATGTTTATAAATCCAGCCTCCATAATATCCTATTCATTCTCCCTTCCTACATCCTCATTTCTTGTTTCACAATCTTCAGCATCATTAGTTGCTGCACCAGACGTGCCCTCTCCTGCCTTAGATGAAGTACCCACGTTCAGGAATGGATACTTTGATGTATCAGTCAAATTATCTAAATGAGATTGAGCTAGTTGATTAGGCAGGTCGGCTGCAGCTTTCAGTTGGCCAATCTCTTCAAACAACTTCTTGAGCAAACGGTTTTGATCAACAAGCATCTTCCTCATTCCATCTATCATCTCATCTTTTTGTTTCTCCCGTATCTCTTGGTTGGTGAACTTCGTCATTATCATACTCAGTTCATTTGCCAAAGAACTATTCAGATTACGGATCATATCTTAATCTAGATTTTCTCTTCCTTCCCTCCTCTTAGTGAATGCTTGATGTCTCTGTTTAGTTCGCCTTTCTAAATCTGCTGTATCAGCTTTCTTCTTTGACCTCTTCTCCTTTTCTACCCTGATCTCTTCAGCTCTTTCATTTATCTCTTCTTCAAAATCATAATCTTTCTCTTTAGCATATCTCTTTATTTTCTTGGTTGCATCAGCTTGCTGTGCCCTAGTTTCTTTAGCTCTTTTATTCTCGATTCATCCACCCTTCTAATGTAATTCCAACTCTATGGAGGGTACATGTTTTCCCAGAGATGGGTGATCTCCCACTAAAATCATGGCGAATAGCATAGCAGTCAGCAAAGATACGGAGATTCATTTGTACCAGCCTCTTCACCTCTCCATGTCTTGGTACATTTGGTATTAGGTCATCAAAGATCATTTCAACAAAATGAGGATACAACAGCCATTTATCCTTCTTCAAAGCCATCACATTCTCAGCCATGTAGGCGAATATCAATTTAGCAATGTTGGCCTTCTCTCCTCTACAACACAACACCATCGCTTTTGCCCAGTCAATATTTAGCTCGTCTGATCCACCTTTACGGTGGTCAAGACACATGATGAAGACGTGAGTAATAAATCTCCATTCCTTGGACAGAAATGACTTCTTGGTCTCCTTCCGGGAACCAAAAGATGGCCCCTCATAGCCCATGCTTTTGAATGCCTCAAACACCTCTGAATTAGACAGAGAAATCTCTTCACCAGAATCCTCCTCTAGTCTCAAAATCCTCGAAACAATCTCTGCAGTAATGGTCACCTCATGATCTATGACTTTGGTAGTAATTCTTTGTGTATTTCCTCATGTATCATACTCAGTAGATCTCCAGAAAACTCTGATATGAAGATCATATATGGTGGTGGAATGAGATATAGCATAAGCTATGGGTGATCTTTGCAGCCATCTATGTAAGGCCCTATTCCCAGGCACCTCACAGTTGGTCATTCATTGCACTTAAAACATTTTAAAACGTATGTATATTTTGCAGGTGAATTTAAAACTTTCATTAATAACTAAAAACATATCATTTACAATGTTCGTTTTCATCTCAAAATACAATGACATGTCAAAATACGGATGCCAGCCTCAAAATGCTCCCAGTAGCTTATGCATCCATGCCTGCAACTACTCAGCATCAACATATACTTGCCAACTATCATGCATACAAAAGTCAACAACACTGAGTGAGTTCTAGTTTTAATAATAAAATACATTACTTTCGTTAAAACCATCCTTTACTTTCCTTCAAAAGCATACTATACTTTACATCGTTCGTGATCATGCATCATACGTACACACAGATAATATCATTATTATCTTGGTCATTACGTTCATTAAATTCCATTCATTCAACGTATTACATTATCGTTCACTTCTCTTTCTAGATCTGGTCAGACTTTACCCTCTTCGTCGCACTCAGCCATGATTACTGAGGTCGAATGACAAGGATCCTGTTCAGCACTTCATTACGATAAATCTTTAACGTTCATTTATCTCTTTGCTCATTACTTTTATTACTCCAATCTAGTCTCGCGCAATATACCCGACTCATGCTCGAAAGTTGATGCTATGCTAGGGCCTACTCACAAACCCCCAACTCACGTCCAAAGACTGACACAGCACCGGGATACGCGACAAAGAACCCATATGAGTCAATCACAGGGATTGAACTCTATCCGAGTCTGTTGCGACACAAAGTCGCTCACCTCATTATCTCGTCTCATGCAATATCCCCGACTCATGTCCGACGACTAATACTGTGCCGGGGCATGATAAACAAAGCCCCGACTCATGTCCGAAGACTGACACAGTACCGGGATACGCGACACGGATCTCATCATCTGTCACTTTCATCATATGCAATACTCCCGACTCATGTCCGAAGACTAATACTGTGTCAGGGCCTGCTCACAAACCCCCGACTCATGTCCGAAGACTGACACAGTACCGGGATACGCGACACGGATCTCATCATCTGTCACTTTCATCATATGCAATACTCCCGACTCATGTCCGACGACTAATACTGTGCCGGGGCATGATAACCAAACCCCCAACTCATGTCCGAAGACTAACACAGTAACGAGATACGCGACAAGGACCTCTTTCGAGTCTGTTGCGACACAGAGTCACTCATCTCATACCTATGCTTGGCTTTATGCCACACCCCTGAAGTTATACGTAACTCGGGTAACCATCATATATTTCACCCCCAACATTGTGGGTAACAACACCCCTATAGAAATGGGTAACAACACCCCCACCGAAATGGGTAACAACACCCCCACCGAAATGGGAACAACACCCACCCTGAAATGGGTAACAACACCCCCATCGAAATGGGTAACAACACCCCCACCGAAATGGGTAACAACACCCCCACCGAAATGGGTAACAACACCCCCACTGAAATGGGTAACACCATAGAAGGTCAGTCACAAAGACTAGAACCCTTGCGTGCATACTTTAGGATTAGCCGAACCTCACGCAAGCCTTTCATTTGTTCATTCATTTATTCATGCATGCTTTCATTCATTACGTTCCTTTTTTCATTATCTTCCACTTTACGTTACATAATACTTTCATTACATTTATTAACGTTCAACACAAAGCCAAGGGAAGACATACATACAATAAGGAACATACACCATCACTAATACAGGCAACATCATACATACATAACACATATCAAACATAAGCCATCACATCATAACCAGGCCTATCTCCCCATCTTACCCCTTAAAATCCACTTAGAAAACCTTAAGTCCAAATTGGGCGCATGGGACCTTCCAGGCGCATGAGCATAAAAATTCTAAGTGTAAACCAGTCTAGGCGCATGGGCACTATTTGGGCGCATGGGCACTATTTGGGCGCTTCTGCCCTTCTCAGGCGCTTTGCCATTATGCAAGCGCATGGCACATGTTTAGGCGCATCAACACTTAGCCGTTTCAATCACTTTGGGCGCATGGTACTATTTAGGCGCATGGCCAACACTTAGACACATGGGCCACTGTTTAGGCGCATGGACCCCCCTCTAGGCGCATGGCCAACACTTAGACGCATGGGCCGACATGCTGGGCACATGGGCCACTGCTTAGGTGCATGACCCACTCTTGGGCACATGGACAACACTTAGGCGTCTGGCCACTCATGCTGGGCGCATGGACCACTGTTTGGGCGCATGAGCCACTGTTCATGTTCATCAGAACACTCTGAAATATTTTCTATGTTACCAACATCACCCGATTATCATTCTAATCATACCCAAGCATGGATCTAGCATACTAAGGCCATCTAAGCATGCTAATCATCATCGCTAACCCATAATCAACACTATAACATACATACATACATGCATCATTTCGAACATAAAGTTGTAAAGCCACAGTTTCTTTCAAAATGTTTACTTAGTATGCATAATAGCCCCAAACAAGTTGAAAAGTAGTAAAATAGGGGTTCTAGAAACTCACCTTGAGCATCCTTTGAGCAACACTCTTCCAGTTCGAGACCCACCTTTGATTCAGCTCTTGAATCCCGAAAACAAACACTAAACAACCAGAACTTCGGTCAAGAACTCAAATCCCAGCTGAAACCGAGCTCATATAGGAGAAGACTTACCTTTGAAGCTGCTTCTTCCACTTTCTCTCTCTAGAACCGGGGCTCTCTCTCTCTTCTTTCTTCCTTCGAAAGCAAAAGCAGCTTTCTTCTTTGATATGGGCGACCATGCCCCTCAAATCCTTAAAATAATAAGGTTTTGTACTTTGTACACTATATCCCCCTCCACTTGTGCACAATTTCTATTCTTTCTATTTACTTTTATTTTCCTTCCGTTTAAATAAAAATTAGGGGTGTTACAAGTCTATCCCCCTTAAAGAGGTTTTGTCCCCGAAACATGTCTCTTCTCGAACAGTTACAGGTAACACTATCTCACCTCTTCTTTGATCTTGCATTTAAACTTAGATCCCTTTAGGCTTCACTGCATCCGCACAAGTGAAACCATCATCCTCCTTAGCCTATTCTCTTCTTCTTATTAGTAATGGTCACCAGTTGCTTCTCGTGGTTGGATACTTTGTCCATCTCAGTGTTCTCAAGTAGCATGATCATATCCTCATTGGTTGAGCTCTTTCTTAGACGAGATGCATGGAACATCAAATGAATTCTACTTAACTTATCTGGTAGCTCCAGTCGATGTGTCACTTCTACTACCTGAGCAACAACTAGGAATGACCCTCTACACTTTAGTATTAGCCTTACTCGATTCCAAACCAAGCACTCCGCTTTCCTGGTCGAATCCTTCATCATAATTCATTGTCATAGGTCAACACCAAACTCTGGTCATGCACGGTTGAGCAATCCATCTTCCTGCAACACTTGGGGTTTAAGTCATAGACTACTAATCAACTCACCCGGAGATGCATGTCTACCTACCTATGTTAGTCTTGAATAGCCTAGCAGGAACAAGCACTCTCTCTCAATTCTATTGTGCAATCCTCTAGGGCATTAGGTAACCTGATAGACTTACTAATGGTAATTATTACATCGAAGGGCTCATCGATCTTCCTACCCCTAACGCGCAACATCACAGAAAATAGTGGCAACAAAACTACTACTAGCGTCAAAATTAAAGAATAGATGCATAAATCTAAACTTGCAAGAATGTACCTGACGTTACCTCCGAGCCTGACCTAGCCTCCTCCCGTCATAGAGAAGGCTCTAGCCTTCACCCTATGTTCTCCTTCCTCATACTAGAGCTTCCTCTGATCTTCTTCACTCCCGAACCTTCCGCCCTCGGCTTCTTGCAATCCCCGATCATGTGACCTTCCTCACCACAGGAATAACACCTCCCCATATCGCTGTTCTTCGCCACATGTCCGACCCTCCCACAACGGAAACAGACATTGCCCCCAATCTACATTGCCCCCAATCTACATTTCCCGAGGTGCCTGTGTCCACATTTGTCACACCCTTTCGACCCCGCACCAGTTATGACCACACGCTGATCATCCACTCATGCACCTTTGCCACCTGGAGTGGCTCCGCCATGTCCCAATCGCTTCCCGTCCCATTCTTGATCACCCTCTCATTTCTTGCTACTTTCGGTCACCATCACAGATCTTTCATCATACAATCTCCCCGCCAAATCAACCGCCGACCTAAACGTGCTCGGTCGGGCAGCGATCATGTGCATACGGATGTCCGCCGGCAAGCCCTGAATGTACCTCTTGATCTTTCGTGAAAGAGGTGTCACCTGATCGGGCGCCAGACGTGCCATCTTGTTGAATTTAGCGCTATATTGCTGATGTGTCATCGTTCCCGCCTCCAGCTGCAAGAACTCTCTTTCAACCTTGTCCATCTCATAATGAGGACAGAACTCCTCAATCACCGGCCTCTTCAACTCCTGCCCTCTCATCCTTCTGATAGCCCTGCTTCCCTCAACCTGGACAATATTGTCCCACCAACACAAGGCTAAGTACACAAAAGAATGGGCAGCAAACTTTACTTTTTGATCCTCCCACTCGCTGATATTCAATACCGCTTCCATCTCTCTCACCCATCGGTGAGCAGTAGCAGCAGTGTCGTTTTCATCAAGTTGGGGGCTGGCATCGTTGAAACGCCCCATAGTTACAGCCTCGTGCCGCCTCCGACGCAGGCTCTTCCTCTTCTTCCTCTTCGTCATCGAAGAAAACCGTTTCAGTCTCGGGTCGTCTTCTTTCGCCCGAAGGTCTACCCCTTTCCTGTCTCTCCCCATCTTTAACAGCCTTTATAACTTCGGTCACCACAAATGGTAGGATCATCTGCATGACCTGATGCACTTCCTCCATGATTTCCTCTCTCATCGAGGCCCTCTGATTAGCATTCTCATCACCGCCCTACTGATGAGGGGTCTCGAGTTCTTCATGGACTACTCTTTCAGCCCTAGACCTTCCTCTTGTGACCCGTGGTTCAGCACCACATCCACTGCCACCTCCTCCTTGTGAAGCTTTCGAAGATCTACCACCAACCATCTTCTAACACACTATAAGATTCAAACACTAACGCGGTCATTCAAGGTAATAACTCAGTTTATGTCAAGTATAGTAAGTCCCTTATTATAGTGGCCAGTTGTGATTAGCCACTTACTTTACTCTTCATACCCCAAGCATCTCCTATCCTAACTTAATTAGTATCTAAATCTGCACAATAGCACACAAGCCACATAACATGCACACATAATGCCGGTTAACGTTAAAATACTGTAAACGTTTACATAACACCTTTACCTGCAGGCACGTAGCTACTAGGACTGGCATCCCTTTTCCTTTTAGTCCCATTCTCAGTTTAAGATTAGGTTTTTCAAAATATTTAGCCAATTGCTTAAACTTTTGCTCTGATACCAATTTGTAAGGCCCTGTTCCCAGGCACCTCACAGTTGGTCATTCATTGCACTTAAAACATTTTAAAACGTACGTATATTTTGCAGCAGAATTTAAAACTTTCATTAATAACTAAAAACATATCATTTACAATGTTCATTTTCATCTCAAAATACAATGACATGTCAAAATACGGATGCTAGCTTCAAAATGCTCCTGATAGCTTATGCATCCATGCCTGCAACTCCTCAGCATCAACATATACCTGCCAACTATCATGCATACAAAAGTCAGCGACGCTAAGTGAGTTCTAGTTTTTATAATAAAATACTTTACTTTCGTTAAAACCGTCCTTTACTTTCTTTCAAAAGCATACTATACTTTACATCGTTCATGATCATGCATCATACATACATACAGATAATATCATTATTATCTTCGTCATTACGTTCATTAACTTCCGTTCATTCAATGTATTACATTATCGTTCACTTCTCTTTCTAGATCCGGTCAGACTTTACCTCCTTTGTGGCACTCAGCCACAATTACTGAGGTCGAATGACAAGGATCCAGTTCAGTACTTTATTACGATAATTCATTAACGTTCACTTATCTCTTTGCTCATTACTCTTTATTACTCGAATCTTGTCTCGTGCAATATCCCCGACTCATGCTCGAAAGCTGATGTTGTGGCGGGGCCTACTGACAAACCCCCGACTCATGTCTGAAGACTGACACAGCATCGAGATACGTGACAAAGATCCCATATGAGTCAATCACAGGGATTGAACTCTATCCGAGTCTGTTGCAACAAAAAGTCACTCACCTCATTATCTCGTCTCATGCAATATCCCCGACACATGTTCGAAGATTGATATTGTGCTGGGGCCTGATAAACAAACCCCCGACTCATGTCCGAAGACTGACACAGTACTGGGATACACGACACAGATCTCATCATCCATCACTTTCGTCATATGCAATACTCCCGACTCATGTCCGAAGATTGATACTGTGCCAGGGCCTAGTCACAAACCCCCAACTCATGTCCGAAGACTGACACAGTACCGGAGTACGCGATCTGCATCCTGTCTCATGCAATACCCCTGACTCATGTCCAAAGACTGATACTGTGTCGGGGCCTGTAACCAAACCCCCAACTCATGTCCGAAGACTTACACAGTACCGGGATACGCGACAAGGACCTTTTTCGAGTCTGTTGCGACACATAGTCACTCACCTCATACCTATGCTTGGCTTTATGCCACACCCCTGAAGTTATACGTAACTCGGGTAACCATCATATATTTCACCACCAACATGATGGGTAACAACACCCCCATCGAAATGGGTAACAACACCCCCACCGAAATGGGTAACAACACCCCCACCGAAATGGGTAACAACACCCCCATCGAAATGGGCAACAACACCCCCACTGAAATGGGTAACACCATAGAAGGTTAGTCACAAAGACTGGAACCCTCGCGTGAATGCTTTATGATTAGCAAAACCTCACGCTGTCGAGCTGAAGGCACTTAAAGATGTGCACCTCTATACATATTGCTTGCAAGCCTTTCATTTGTTCATTCATTTATTCATGCATGCATTCATTCATTACGTTCCTCTTTTCATTATCTTCCACTTTACGTTATATAATACTTTCATTAAATTTACTAACGTTCAACGCAAAGCCAAGGGAAGACATACATACAATAAGGAACATACACCATCACCAATACCGGTAACATCATACATACATAACACATATCAAACATAAGCCATCATATCATAACCAGGCCTATCTCCCCATCTTAACCCTTAAAAACCACTTAGAAAACCTTAAGTCCAAATTGGGTGCATGGGACCTTCCAGGTGCATGAGCATAAAAATTATAAGTGTAAAACAGTCTCGGCGCATGGGCACTATTTAGGCGCTTCTGCCCTGCTCAAGCGCTTTGCCACTATGCAGGCGCATGGCACCTGTTTAGGCGCATCAACACTTAGCCGTTTCAACCACTTTGGGCGCATGGCACTATTTAGGCGCATGGCCAACACTTAGACGCATGGGCCACTGTTTAGGCACATAGACCCCCCTCTAGGCACATGGCCAACACTTAGACGCATGGGCCAACATGCTGGGCACATGGGCCATTGTTTAGGTGCATGACCTACTCTTGGGCAAATGGCGAACACTTAGGCGTCTGGCCACTCATGCTGGGCGCATGGGCCACTGTTTGGACGCATGAGCCACTGTTCATGTTCATCAGAACACTCTAAAATATTTTCTATGTTACCAACATCACCCAATTATCATTCTAATCATACCCAAGCATGGATCTAGCATACTAAGGCCATCTAAGCATGCTAATCATCATCGCTAACCCATAATCAACACTATAACATACATACATACATGCATCATTTCAAACATAAAGCTGTAAACCCACAGTTTCTTTCAAAATGTTTACTTAGTATGCATAATAGCCCCAAACAAGTTGAAAAGTAGTAAAAGAGGGGTTCTAGAAACTCACCTTGAGCAGCCTTTGAGCAACACTCTTCCAGTTCGAGACCCACCTTCGATTCAGCTCTTGAATCCCAAAAACAAACACTAAACAACCAAAACTTCAGTCAAGTACTCGAAACCCAGTTGAAACCGAGATCATATAGGAGAAGACTTACCTTTGAATTTGCTTCTTCCACTTTCTCTCTCTAGAACCAGGGCTCTCTCTCTCTCTTCTTTCTTCCTCTAAGAGCAAAAGCAGCTTTCTGCTTTGATATGGGTGACCATGCCCCTGAAATCCTTAAAATAATAAGGTTTTATACTTTATACACTTTATCCCCCTCTACTTGTGCATAATTTCTATTCTTTCTATTTACTTTTTTTTCTTCTGTTTAAATAGAAGTTCGGGGTGTTACAATCTAATACAGTCTCTAAATCCAGCAGCTTTAGGATGTGTATCATCCAGTATAGCAGTGATGTTATTCCTCTCATCGAACTTTAAGTTAGCCATTTGAACCTGTGAAAGAGGCCAAATAAGTTATATTAGAATAAAGTATGAATATAAGTTCAAAGACTTCAGAAAAGAATAAAGAATAATTAATTAAAAAAATAAAAAAAGAAATAAAACAGGTAAATTTGCTAGCCGAAAGTATAGTTTCGAAGAAAGAGATATAGTTTCGGCAAGCGTAAGTGTAGTTTCGCTAGCTAAAACATATCAGATTCGCTAAAATAGAAATGTAGTTTCGACCGGGCGAAACTATAAGAACATCCGTTCATTGCGGGCGAAACTGAAGCTTGGTCAGCGAAACTGTTGAGTTCGCTTGGACAGAATAACCTCATAGTTTCGCTGAAATATTAAGAACTTTCGTTTAGTTTTGCCGGATAATCGGTAGTTTCGATGGATGAACAACGAAGACACCGAAGGGACACAATCAAATAAACTAAAAATGTATTATTATTAACAAGATTAAAAGAAAGTCCTGAGTTCAAAACTCACTTGCGAACCGAATACAACCAACAATCATAAACAACAACTCAAAAACGAGAATTCGTAAGAAATGGTCACGCTAAAGCCCTAAGCGAGTAAAAAATGCAAAAGTGTGAAAGTGTGAGATTATAATATCACAAAATGACCTAAATAGCAAATAGTTTCGCCAAATAAAAGAATAGTTTCGCTGGGCGAAATTGTAATTTTGCCAGACATCTTATTGGATGAAAAAGCTGAGCGAAATTGCAATTTCGTCCAGCGAAACAAGTAGCAAAGATATAGTTTCGCTGACATCACCCCTTTTTTCACATAAATGATAACTGAGATCAAAATTGATCAGAGATCACATCCTCAAGATAAGTATAACATAGAGATGAATTAGATCATCGGCCGGCAATGAGATCATACCGATGACTGAAACGAATCACAGTCTTAAATGATTTTGAAATTCTTAAACATATCAATAACGATTGCTAATATGTTTGTCTGCTTAAACTCAAGCCCTATCTTTTTCAACAAGCAGCAGATGGTTCGTTAAGGTTCGATTAAATGCTTTAAAATGTTAGAAACCCACAATCATTTTGGCAAAAACCCTCACCCAACCTCAGGATTTCTTGAACTTTGAAACGATCTTTAGAGAGCAAGGCATGTGTATTAGTGTGCAAGTGATTATTATCAGAATATTGCATTCAGATATGAAATCATCATTAGATGATTTGATACAACTTAGATCAAATTGGTGAGAGCTCCATGTCTATACTCACGTATAACAAAGGAGATGACCATTTAATCATGTGCTGATGAGAGCTCCAGGTCAGTACCACCGTACAGCAGAGGAGATCATCACTCCAGGTTAGTACCACCATACAGTAGAGGAGATTAGCACAAGAACAAAACACAGATGTACAGGACATGAACCATAAGATCAATTCTCAATCCACTTTTTGTCTAGACTCAGTTTTCATGCAGGCCAAAATGATCATGAAAATCGAGATACCTTAAGCAGATATTTAATTTAAATCAAAATGCTTCTGCTTACTTTATTTGTCAGGCTGAGTCTATCATGCATATCGTTACAGAATCTGTTTGTTTGACCAATATATGTGCTTTTAAAAATAAGATGTGAATCAGATAACAACGTCAGTCACTATCATTTCTCATTTTTAAGTACCAATCATGTAAAGATGAACATATCTGGAAGATACAAAATCATTTCTCTTCATTTTAAATTAACACCCAAATTATTTAGATGCTCCCCCAAAATTTATTTTAAAAGGTTTTTATTATTAATATTATAATTTTAAAAGATTATATATATATATATATATATTATATATATATATATATATATATATATAAGTGAGAAAAGAAAGGATGTTTAAAAAGATATTAACCATAACATAGAGATTAATTCATAAAAGCGAGGTTTATTGAAAGTTTTCGTGAAAAGATCTGCCTTTTGATTTTTTGTTTTAATAGGAATAATATCGATTAAACCATTTTCTTGTACATCACGAACTGCATGAATCCATGTTTCGATGTGCTTGGTTCGGGAATGATGAATAGGATTTTTAGCGATTCCGATGGCAGCTTCGTTGTCATAAAACAACGGCATGTGGAGAAAATTAATTCCATAGTCAATCATCTGGTGTTGTATCCAAAGGACTTGGGAACAACAACTAGAGGCAGCAATGTATTTTGTTTCTCTTGTAGAAAGAGAGATAGTGGTTTGTTTATTGCTCTGCCAAGACACAAGACAATTACCCAGGTATTGACACCCTCCGGACACCGATTTTCTGTTTAACTTACAATCATTAGAATCATTGTCAGAATAAGCATGTAAATCAAAATTCTCTCCATAAGGGTACCAAAGACCTAAATGAGATGATCCTTTGAGATAACGGAAAATTCTCTTGACAACTTTCTCATGAGACTCCTTTGGGGCCAACTGATATCGAGCACAATATCCTATAACAAAAGTGATATCAGGTCGACTTGTCGTAAGATACATGAGAGAACCAATCATAGATCTGTAGATATGAGGATCAATAGATTTCTCGTTCTCATCGGGAGTGAGACATGTCCTAGCAGTAAAGGGTGTCATTTCAGGAGAAGCGTCATCCATCTTGAATTTCTTCAAGGTTTCTTTAACATACTTTTCCTGATGAATTAGAATGCCTTCATCCTCTACTTGTAATCCAAGAAAAAAGCACATTTCTCCCATCATACTCATTTCAAAACGATTACGCATCACTTCTTCGAACTCCTAACATAACACAGAATTGGTGGAACCAAAAATAATATCATCGACATATACTTGGACAAACAATATTTCACCATTCACTGCTTTCTCGAAAAGAGTCGTATCGATGGTGCCTTGAGAGAAACCATTGCTCAAGAGATACTGGGTTAGGGTCTCATACCAGATCCTAGGAGCCTGATGAAGACCATACAGATTGTCCAGCTTAAACACTTTATCAGGAAAATCAGGATCCTCAAAACCTGGTGGTTGACACACATATTTCTCCTCATCAATGTCTCCGTAAAGCAAAGCACACTTAACATCCAAGTGATAGACCTTGAACTGTTTATGAGCAGCATGAGCGAGAAAAATCCTGATTGCTTCAAGACGGGCGGCTGGAGCGAAGACTTTAGTATAGTCAATCCCTTCTTCTTAAGCAAAACCCTGCACAACTAGTCTAAACTTGTTATGCACCACCACACCACGATCATCCGGTTTTTTCTTAAACACCCATTTTGTACCAATTGGGCATTTGTTGGGACGCAAGTCAACCAAGGTCCAAACTTTGAGCTTTCTAAATTTTTGAAGCTCCAATTGCATTGACTCCACCCAGCATGGGTCCTGTAGAGCGGCATGCATATTGTAGAGATTAATGAAGAGGCTGATGCTACCTAAAAATCCAATGTCTATCCTGCATGTTGCACAAGTGCATTAAAGAAGAATGCTTAGGAAGTTTTACACATTCAACAGAAAATACTCTAAGTGTAAATTCTTCCGAAGCCAAGACCAATATCTTCCAAAGCCAATTATGAAGTCTTTCGAAGCCTCAGAGATAAAGTCTTCTGAAGCTTCAACTCATGAAGACAGATTTCTTTCGAAGACTTTTAATACATGCTTTATCTGATGTACTTTTCCATAAAGCTGGACACCTTTCCGCTGCACCTCTGTAAGGTCACCAACTTATATGAGTTGGTGAAAAGGTCCATGCTTTTGGTAATTGTACATTGAGGTCTTGAGTCTGTAACTTTCTATTTTATGTACTTTATCCTTTTTGTAATAGATAAGGATGTGAGCTATGGCATGTCATAGTCACAAGTCAAAAGGAAATCTGCCTTTTGACTCTACAATTGATTTTGTTTTGTGTCTAGTCAATTGTATCCAGCTGGCTTTCAAAGTATAGTCGGTTGTAGGATGTAGTATAAGTATCTCATATTCTTGTATCTTTCTAATACGCTTTGTAACACTTGTAATAGAACATAGAGAAAGCAATATACTGCAATCTTGAAAACTATATACTTGTGTTCTTTGTGTTCTGTCTCTTATATTACTTGTGTTCTTAGTGTCATACCTTGGTCAATCCAGTTTACTATTTGATTAAGTTTTATTTAATCTCCTCTTTGTGTTGTTGTGTTGTAAATCTACACCCTTCAACAGTCCTGCATTTGGTATTAGAGCATTTCAGGCTCTTGATATAAGATCTCACTATCTTAAGATCCCTCACACACACAAATACTAAACTTTTCAAATGGCAGCCATTTCCAAGACTGATATGGAAACTGGAACCATGAACAAGTCCCCACTGATCACTCTTGATGAGTTTGATACCTGGTGTTTGAGAATGGAAGGTTTCATCAAGTCTCTTGATTCAAGTATGTGGGAGTCTATTGAAAATGGACCTTTCATACCGAGCACCCCTTCTGCTACTAGTGCTGGTATGATCCCAAAAGATGTGGGTAACTACTCTGATGAAGATAGGAAGAGAGTAGAGATAGACAGAAAAGCCATGACAACTCTTCAAACTGCCCTTCCAAACTCTGTGTACAGAGGTTTTAAGAAGTGCAAAACAGCCAAGCAGCTGTGGGATGCACTGAAACTGATGTATGAGGGGTTCCTCTCAAGCCAAGGAGAACAAGAAGGATCTCCTGAAGCAGTAGTTTGAAAACTTCACCTTCAAAACAGGTGAAACCATGACTCAGCAGTACTTTAGGTATGTTGAGATTGTGGATACCCTAGTGGATAGAGGAGTTTCTCTTGAAAATAGAGACATTGTAAGGAAGTTCGTGTCCTCACTTCCTAAGCAATGGACATACTACTGTGTGGTGATCAATAGAACTGAAAATCTCAAAACTCTTACTCTGATAGAGTTATATGGGATTCTCAGTGGCTACCAGATGGAGATGAACATGCAATGTTCATCTGGTAACTCCAACAATCAAATGGGTTCAGCCTTGCATGTGGTTGAAGGGATAGCATAGAACCCAATCATCATCTCTTATGCTACCCTAACAACTCACCAAAGGATCCTTTCATCACCTTCCCAGAGACACCAAAGGAGAATTACATTCAAGGAAGCCCATTCCAAGAGACAAGCTCTTCTCAAGCTTTTGTGTCTTCTGATGAAAGCTGTGGCAACTCTCTTTTCACTGTTGTAGACCTGGACTGTATTCATCCAGATGATCTGGAATACATGGAAATAGTCTAGCAGATGGCTCTTCTCACTCACAGAGCTAAGAAGTTCTACAAGAGGACTGGAAGGAAGTTCCCAACCAATGCAACCAGTGAAAAGTTTGGCCTGGACAAAGGCAAAGTCAAGTGTTACAACTGTAACTTGATGGGCCACTTTGCCAGAGAGTGTAAGGCACCTAGATCAAATGGTGGCCAAACACAGTCCAGACCAAACTACACTAACAAAGCTCTCCAGAATGAGAAGTCAAAGCAGCAGGCTGTTGTTGCTGTTAAAGAAGGAGGCTTTGACTGGAGCTTTCAGGTGGAAGATGCTTCTCCTAACCAAGCATTAATGGCAGTTCATGATGAAGCCAAGGTATTAGAACATCGTTGTACTCCTGAATGCATTGCTAAAGTTAATAGATACAGGTCCTATGACCTGAAGATAAGATCTGACCTTGAGTCCTTAAACATTTTAAAATCTGATTTTAGAAAGTCTGAAAATGATTATAAACTGATGATAGAGGACCTAGAGAAAACCATTTCAGTTCTAAAACATGAACACACAGATTTTAGGACTCAAATCAAAGATCTCATAACCAAGTTAACTGAGTGCCAGGCTGAGCTTGTGATCAGCAAAGCCAGGGCAAAAAAAAGTGTTCTTGAATAAGAGACCTTCAAGAACATGATATCCTCATCCTGCACAACAAAGTGTGCTATCAAAACAGGTAGGGACTGGGATCCAATGAGATAGCTCCTCCACACACAATCTTGTCTGTAAGATCTCCTAGGTGTGGAACTATGAAGATGAGCTTCCTCTCATAGATCCTATAAGTGAAGAGGATGAAGAAGAGATAGTGAAGAATTCCTCTGAGAAGAGTGAAGAGGAGGATTCCAAGAAGGGTCACTATCCTTCTGACGAGAAAAAGAAGACTGTGATGACCAAGTCCATGAGAAAGAACTTGATCAGAAAGAGCAAAAGAAAGGCAAGGAAGGCTCAAGAGATCAAGGCTACTTTTGATCTAAGCAGAAATAGTTTTTCATCTCTGCATGGTTTAAAGTGGTAGGGACTGAAGACATCAACCAAAACTCTTCTACTAAGAGTTCTGGTTCTTGTTCAACTCATCTCAGTAACAAGAAGAAGACTGATCTGTTGTGTACCACTACTGCATAGCCTGGACCATCAAACTCCAAGCACAGTTCTTAGCCCAAGAGGACTGTCTCTGCATCTGCAAATATGAAGGTGGAGATGGGATGTGACCAAAGACAGTCTTGTTCTCAAGAAAAGGCTCTTGTGAAAAAGAAGATGAACTGTGTCATGTGTGACAGCACCACTCACATTGCTAAGGATTGTCCATACAATCCTAAAGGTACTGTCCATGTGACCAAAACAAAGACTTCAAAGGGTCTCAAGAAGATTCAAGCTTCGGAAGGAAAATCTGTTTCCCTCGGAAGCTCCAAATCTCAGAAGAAGGCAAGTGGAAAATTTCCTTCGGAAGAGAAGTTGGTCTCGGAAGAAAGGAGTTCTTCCGTAGCACTGAAGTCTACTGCAGTGTCTGCAGAATCTTCTGAAGGTTCAGTAATCAAAACTTCCGAAGTTCCAAAAGCTTCCGAAGTTTTGAAGGTCAAGTCCAAGACTCCAAAGGTGGTGTGGAAGTCTAAGAAAGACCAAGTGACTGAGAATTCTCCATCAACAACAGCTCAAGATCCTCTTAGTACAACCATAGGATTTATTACTATTGAATTACCTTTTGTTAATGAGCCCAAGACAAGAAAGGCTTGGGTTTCCAAATGTAACTAATCATTTTCTTTGTGCAGGGATAGCTGAAGACAACAAAAATGTCTAGATCATTGATAGTGGTTGTTCCAGGCACATGACAGGCAATAGGTCACTACTCCAGAACTTTGAAAGGATTGATGGAGGACCAGTTGCTTTTGGAAGAGATGAAGGTGGTTACATCTCCAAAAGGGGCAAGGTCACAAATGGTAAGCTCAGCATAGAAAAGGTAAACTTTTTCAAGGAGCTTGGATACAATCTTCTGAGTGTTCTCAATTTTGTGATCAGAGTCATAACATGCTCTTTACTGAGCATGAGTGCATTGTTCTTAAGCCTGGTGTGGTCATTCCTCATGAGCATATCCTGCTTAGAGCCCCCAGGAAAGGAAACATGTACAAGATGGACTTACAAGAAACCTCTCCCTCTGGAGAAGTTTCATGCTTTCTGTCTAAAGCAAATAGTGATGAGTCTTTCCTATGGCATAAAAGAATGTGTCATGTAAACTTTAAGAACATGAATAAACTAATTAAGCATGATTTGGTAACTGGAATGACAAGAAAGAGTTTACAAGTGATGACCACTATGTTGCATGCCTGAAAGGGAAGAAACATAAGGTATCTCACAAGCCTAAGGAAAGGAACTCCATCACTACACCCCTACACTTGTTACAAATGGATCTCTTTGGCCCCACCAGTGCAATGATTTTACGAAGGACCTCTTACTGTTTAGTGATCACAGATGACTTTACAAGATTCACATGGGTTTTCTTCCTTAGAACTAAGGATGAGACTCCTAAGATTCTGAAGAATTTCATCTTAAAGATTGAGAATCAATCTAATCACAAGGTCAAGATCATAAGATATGATCAAGGAACTGAATTTAAGAACCAAATCCTTGATACATTATGTGATGAAAAGGGTATTACAAGACAATATAGTGCTCCCAGGACTCCTCAGCAAAATGGTGTTGCTGAGAGGAGAAACAGGACACTGATTGAAGCTGCAAGAACCATGCTATCTGACTCTAAGCTGCCCATCACCTTCTGGGCAGACTCAGTCAACACTGCTATGTGCAGAACAGAGTTTTGGTAGTTAAGACTCATGCCAAGACTCCTTATGAACTTTGGCACAAGAGGAAACCTTTCATTGGTTTTCTCAGGTCATTTGGTTGTCCTTGCACCATCTTGAATACCAAAGATCAAATTGCCAAGTTTGCTGAGAAATCAGATGATGGACACTTTATTGGATACTCTTCTCAAGCAAAGGCTTACAGAGTATACAATCTTAGAACTAGAATTGTTGAGGAGTCAGCCAATGGACTTTCAATGAACACACACCCTGTGTTGCTAGTTCTGATCCAGATTGGTTATTTGATCTTGATTTGGTTACCAACTGTTTTAACAAATCTTGTGAGAATGTATCAGGATCTGCAGAAAATTCGAATACAGGTGATCCTGATCCAAGATTTGAGCTAAGAAGACCTTCAAGTCATACATCTTCAGCTCCAGTTGGAACTACTTCTGCTAATGAGGTTTCTATCAGCACTATAATGACAAACTTAGCTGATATATCCAGGGTGCCTTCAAATTCCAGCTCAGAGGCTCCATAACCAGATAAGAACACCTTAATTATGGAAGACAACAATGGTGGTGGTGATAGTGACCAAGAATTTCTTGATGCCACTAACCACACCATAGATGACAACATCAATGATGTCACACACTGCTTAGATCAAGTCTCTCTTGAAAAGTGTGCTGATGTGTTGGGAGAAACATCTATGCCAGATCTAAATTTCTCTAATTTAGATCTCTCTAAGCAACTTGCTGTGATCCCTCAGCTTAGGATCCACAAGTCTCACCCCACCACACACATCATTGGAGATGTTGTCACAGGGGTAAGGACAAGAGGACAAACCCATGAAGCAAATGTTTGTCTTCACTCTTGTTTCTTATCTCAAATAGAGCCAAAGAAAGTTGATGAAGTTCTAAAGGATGGAAGTTGGGTTGAAGCTATGCAACAAGAGCTACTTCAATTCAAAAGGCAGAAAGTTTGGAACCTTTGTCCTCTTCCTTCTGGGAAGACTATCATTGGAACCAAATGGGTGTTTAGCAATAAGAAAGATGATAGAGGCATCATCATCAAGAACAAAGACAGACTGGTTGTTCAAGGATACACACAAGAAGAAGGAATTGAATACACTGATGTATTTCCTCTAGTAGCAAGATTAGAAGTTGTTAGGATATTCCTAGCATTTGCTGCATCCAAGAACTTCAAGGCTTTTCAGCTTGATGTGAAGTGCGCCTTTTTATATGGAGTGATAGATGAAAAGGTATATGTCAAACAGCCACCTGGTTTTGTAGATCCTGATCATCCTGATTATGTCTGCAAGCTTGACAAAGCTCTCTATAGGCTACATCTGGCACCCAGGAAATGGTATGAGACACTATCTGAGTATCTCTGTAAACATGGATACAGGAGAGGTACTATAGATGGAACTCTCTTCATCAAAAGACATGGAAATGACATATTGCTAGTCCAAGTTTATGTGGATGACATCATCTTTGGTTCAACTAATCCAAAGCTCTATAAAGACTTTGAGAAGCTGATGAAAGACATATTTGATATGAGTGCCATGGGGGAACTCAATTTCTTTCTTGGAATTCAAGTGAAGCAAGTTAAAGATGGCATCTTCATAAGTCAGTCAAAGTATGTTCAGGACATACTCAAAAGATTCAACATGACTGATTGTAAGATTTCTAAGACACCCATAGCTAGAAACCACTCCCTTGGACCTGATCTTGAGGGGGAGTGTGTAGATAAGCACTTATACAGGGCTATGATTGGGTCTCTTGTGTATCTTACTGCTAGCAGGCCTGATATTATGTTTGCTACATGCATCTGTGCAAGATATCAAGCCAACCCTAAGATGTCTCACCTCATCACTGTCAAAAGGATTCTAAGATACCTCAAAGGTGCTTCAACACTTGGTTTATGGTACCCTAAAAATCCTGACTTCAATCTGTATGCTTATACAGATAGTGATTATGGTGGTTGCAACATGACTGCAAAGTCTACATCTGGGGGATGTCAATTCCTTGGTGAAAGGGTTGTCTCATGGCAATTCAAGAAACAATCCTGTGTCTCTGCATCAACTGCTGAAGCTGAATACATTGCTGTTGCTAGCTGCTGTGCTCAAGTACTCTGGATTCAGAATCAGATGTTGGACTATGAGTTAAACTTCAAGGAGACTCCCATTCATATAGATAACAACAGTGCTATCTCAATCATAGAGAATCCTGTGTAGCATTCAAGGACAAAGCACATCAATATCAGGTATCATTAATAAGAGATAACTGTGAAAAGGAATTAATTAAACTAGTCAAAGTTCACACAGATGAACAATATGTTGATCTGTTTACAAAGGTTTTTGATGAACAGAGATTTAAATATCTAATATGAGCTATTGGGATGATAAACTTTGAGTAAGCTTTTCTTAAAACTAATTGTTATTATTTCATAAAATATGTGTGTCCTAATTTGTCTAGTTCATCACTTTCATAAGCTCATGTTTTCTTTGGATGAAAATTTCTTTTTTGGAAGACTTTCCTTAGATTTTTGAAAATTTTTGATACTTCGGAAGTTATGCTTTTAACTTCGGAAGCAAATCATACCTTCAAAATAAATAACTGTCTAAGAAATTTACCTTCGGAAGAGCTTTCAGATTTATCTTTGGAAGCTTAAATACTTGTCTCAAACACTTACTTATTTTCAAGGACCATTTACTTCTGAAGCAAAATTAACTCTCAGAAGCTTTGTAGTCTTATATACAAAGCATTCACATTTTAATTTCTCTTTTAAAGCAAAATTCTCAAAACTCTTAGGAAATTCTTCCGAAGTCATTTTAGCTTCGGAAGCTTTTTTTAATTAAAACTTCCGAAGATAATTAACTTTCGGAAGCTTTTTGACTTCCAAGAAAACTACTTTTTGAGCAAAAGTAAACTACTTTTTCAGAGGTGGGACCGACATCCGGATTTCAAAGTTTATCCTCTTTCATTAAACTTTATCTGAAATCCCTCTCACATATAAACCCAACGGTTTCCCCGTCTTTCTATCATCTGTTCTTCCTCCAAACCTAAAAACCCAAATTTCTCTCAGACATTTCTTTCTTCCTTCGTCATCTTTAAGCTACCTCAAATGGCCAACCTTGCTCACAGAAATGATCCCAACTTTACCATGCAGCTACACAGACAACACAATCAGGTTGCTCTGTTACGCTCTGAGAAAGATCCTCACTTCTTAGAGGTATGTCATTTCTTAGCTCTATCTAACTACTTCACCTACCTAACCATTGATCCTCCACTCTATGAGGATCAGCTGCTTGAATTCTGGAAGACCTGCCAAGAGGTCATCATGGACGGGGAGAAGGCACTGTCTGCCACAGTGCAGGGGAGAACAATCTTCATCACTCCGCCATCATCAATAGGCATCTTCAGTTGGATAATGAAGAAGGTGAGGTGTTCTTCCCAAAGGAAGCTGTCAATATTCCTTTGAGCAGATGGGATATGAGGAGATTTCTTTGTAAAGACCTTTAGGAAAGGGAAGGTCTCATCCCAATGGAGATTCCTGCTCCATGTGGTCATCCATAGCTTATCAAACAAGCATGGTGGATGGGACTAGATTCCTGAGGATCTCTCCTTCATAATCCATGGAATGGTTCAGGGGGTCAAATTTAGGTATTCTCAATTTGTTTATACAAATTTACTTGCTAATTTGGACTCCTTAGAGTATTACATGTTTCCTAGATATGTCCAGTACATTCTTAACTATGAACTAGGCTCACAGTTGAGGGAAAGGTAACATTCTTAAATTGGGACAGATGAAGCCCGACATCTTTAAAATACTAAGGAAGCCCACTGTTGGCTTCTCTGGGGTAGAAACAGCCCTTGTCCCAAAAATGTTAGAGCTCATTGCTTAAGGTGACAACCTAGCAGCATAAGCTAGTGTTGAGCCCACACCTGCTACCTCCCAATCACCCACACAGCCTCATATCACCATCACTTACCAAGAAAATCCAAACGAACCCCTACTCAGGCTATTCAGTTTGTGGAGGCCCCCATATACTCACCCATACAGGAAGAAGTGGACACTAGAGCTCCCACTTCCCTGAGGAGCAGACCACTCCCATCTCTTCAAGAATCACTGCTGAGGTTCTCATGATCAGCCTGATGAGGTCATTAGCCCAACTGCCTTAAGCCATCACTCTAAGTCTCAACACTCAACTGATCAACCTTCAGGGGACAGTTACCATCCCCAGCCTAGATATCTCAACCAACCAATTCCCCACCTTGACTTCTATACTGATGAAGATCTAGGTTTCGGTGAGTATAATGAGTCTCTCTTCTTTACCCTACTCAAAGAGAGATGAGCTCCTGAGTCTCCTACATCTATCCCACATCAGTCACCTATAACTGAGATGGACACTTCTGAACCTGTTCAGGATGTCCATATGGAAGAGGCTCTTACTTCTGAAAGTGATTACATCATTAAGACCTCAACCATGGCAACTTAGCCCACTGACATCTCAACTGAGATTGCCAGTGAGCAGAGGAAAATCAGCAGCCAAGAACCTGAAGCTGGTGGTGAGAGAGAGGACTTTGGTCCAATCATCTCATCCCCTATGAGTCTTCTGTTGAAGATGGGGGGAATCTGAGACTAAAGGTGCACAAACTGACTAAAAGATGCACCTATTTAGTCTCAAAGGTCAGTCACATTGAATCTCAGGTGACTACCTTACACAACAGGATCAATGATCAGCAACTTGAGATTTCATATCTTAAGGAAAAACTAGTTGGGAGACCCTTAAGAAGTGCTCAACCAGGAACACAAGAACCTGTGGATGTGATTGAGCTATCTTCCAGCTCACCTATGCAAGTGGGTGATGCTACCAAAAAAGGGGAGAAAGTTATCACAACCACAGAACCTGGGAGTTCTTCAGAGAGAGTGGACATTAAGGACTCACCATCCTCACTTGCAATTGTGCATTCTCAGCAACCTCCTCAAGTTCACATTGATATGGACTACACTAACTCCTTCATACAGAGTCTGTTTGAGGATGCGATAGCAAGGGCTATGTCATCTTCACCATCTTCCAATCACATTATTGGGTGGAGGTATGACAACATCAGGAAAGCCCTAATCATCATAAGAGCTCAAGGACAGCAAGAAGTCTTCAATTTTCAGACTTTGAACTACTATGAAGGTCTGGATTTAGTCAACATGCCACTTGTCAACCCAAGCAAATCAATACAAGCTGAAAAACTGGCTCAAAGAATCCAAGACAGGATCACTACAAAATTTAGCTTAAGAAGGAGACTTAGGCAATCAGGCAAAGCCATCGGTCAACTGGATGTTAAGGCAGACCCTAAGATTAGTTTCATAGGGGAAACCTTGACTGAAGGCCCAGTGGTAGAACTTGAGACCCTTGTCTCATCATCATCAACTGCGGTAGAGTTCCACACTCTTATTGAGACACCTGCTGGTGAAGGTTCTTCTCAACCTCTCTCTGGCCAGAGCTTAGATGCTACAACAAGTAATGAAGGCCAAAGCTCTCTCCACCCTGAGTCACAAAGGTCAGTGAGTGACAAAGGGAAAAGAAAGATGACATCTGAGGAGATTGAGGAGAGGAGGAAAGAGAGAAAAAGGAGGCTAAGTGGAGAAAGTTCCTCTGTTTAGTCTTCAAGACTCATGGAGTCTGCTATCAGGGCTACCCCCAGACCAGATACTCAGAATGATAAGTTAAGGGCAGTCAGGACAAATTACCTGCAGACAAGGAACTATGACATAGACAGTGTCATCTCTCTTCCCTTAGAAGAACTGAATGAACTGGTTGATCTGGAAAGGTCAAAGGAGAAGAAGGAGGCAGAATATGCAGAGCTTCTAGTACAAGTCAAAGAAGAGAGAAGAAGAAAAAGACTATACAATACAACTTACACCTTTCCGCTACACCTTTGTAAGCTCACCAACTTACATGAGTTGGTGAAAAAGTCCATGCTTTTGGTAACTGTACATTGAGGTCTTGAGTCTATAACTTTCTATTTTATGTACTTTATCCTTTTTGTAATAGATAAGGATATGAGCTATGGCATGTCATAGTCAGAAGTCAAAAGACAATCTGCCTTTTGACTCTACAATTAATTTTGTTTTGTCTGTAGTCAATTGTATCCAGTTGGCTTTCAAAGTATAGTCGGCTGTAGGATGTAGTATAAATATCTCATGTTCTTGTATCTTTCTAATATGATTTGTAACACTTGTAATAGAACATAGAGAAAGCAATATACTACAATCTTGAAAAGCATACTTGTGTTCTTTGTGTTATGTCTCTTATATTACTTGTGTTCTTAGTGTCTTACCTTGGTCAGTTCAGTTTACTGTTTGATTAAGTTTTAGTTAATCTCCTCTTGTGTTGTAAATCTACACCCTTCAACGGTCCTGTACATATTTTTCAGGACAGTTTGAGAGATGAAGCAAGAGAAGTGGCAGATATTAATCAAACCAGATTGACTCTGCGTCCAAACACCATCAGTGATTGATCCAATAACATTATCAAGAGGATGATCTTTTAAAGTTTTGAAGTCTGTGTCTAAAAGGAAGGTGTTTGGAGAAGTTTCATTCATAGATTGTGAATGATTAGATGAGGGTGAGAGGGATGGAATAGGTGTGAGGGGATAGATGTAGGTGATGAAGGAAGAGATGTTGGTGAGGAAGGATTAGTTGGTGAAGTAGAAACAGGTGTTGGTGACAGATCAAGTAATGAAGAAGATGATCCAACATCAGCTGAAATGGCATCATTTGCTAAAGTGGTGGAATGAGCAGGAGATGGGGAGGCTGAGATAATATTAGTTTGAACATTTGGAATGGACACATCATCGTCGAAAACTGGAAGATTAAAAGAATTAAACACAGTATCGGAGTCAAAGAACCATGTTGGTTCAAATCGAACATAAGAAGAGTTAGACTCCTGCCAATCAACATAGAATGACTCTTGAACGATACGTGTTCTCTTTTTATATACTTGATAGGCCTTTTGAGAAGAAGAGTAACCAACAAAGTAACACTCGTCAGACATGGCACCGAACTTTTTCTTTTGAGATTGAGTATTCAGAAGAGTGCAAGAGAAACCAAATGGCTGAAAGAAGTCAATTAGAGGTTTCCTCTTATGAAAAATTTCATAAGGAGTCTTCATTTTGTCCTTGACAATCAACACTCGGTTTAGAACATATGAAGCACAATTCACGGCTTCAGCCCAAAAAATAATGGGTAACGAAGATTCTATCAGCATTGTACGTGTGGCTTCAATGAGAGTGTGATTCTTTCGTTCAGCTACACCATTCTGTAGAGGTGTCCTGGAAGCACTAAACTGTCTCACAATCCCCTTTTGAGCACATAATGAATCAAGAATTTGATTTTTGAATTCAGTGTCGTTGTCACTTCTCAGACCCAGGACCTTTCTCTTGTTGATTTTCTCGATAGATGAATTAACTTCTTCAATTCTTCAGCAACCTCTCCTTTGTGTGCAAGAAATCTCACCCATGAATATCTTGAGAAATCATCTGTAACAACAAGGCAAAAAGATTTTTTAGCAATAGATTTAACGCTAATTGGGCCAAACAAATCAGTATGTAACAACTTGAGAGACAAGTTATGTTGTTTTCAAGTTTGGGCTTATGTGTTTTCTTGTGTTGTTTGCCCTTGGCACAACCCATACATTTTTCGTTCACAGAAAAATCTTTTAAATGGAGTCCTTAAACGAGATTTTTTTTTACTAATTTGTTTATTATTTTAAAATTAACATGGCCCAATCGATGATGCCATAAAAGAGACTCAAAGGTTGAAGCTTAAGAAAGAAGACAAGTTGCAGTAGACTTTGACTTGCTGGAGTTCATATCAAGAAGATATGTGTCATGTTTTCTTGGAGCACGCATAAGAATCAAATCATTTGGAATATCAATCTCTGATTTTAAAAATAGACATTCATCGGATTTAAACAAGACTGGAATGTCTTTATCGCAGATCTAAGAAACACTCAGAAGATTAAATGCCAGCTCAGGAACATAGTTGACTTTCTCCAAAGTTAAAGAACCATTGGTAACTTCTCCTTGACCAATCATCTTTCCACCCTTTTTGTCACCAGCAAAAGCAACATATCCTCCATCTATAATCCCATAATTGGTCAGCAAGTCTTTCAGCCCTGTCATATGTTTGGAGCATCCACTATCTACATGCCACACGTTGTTTACAATCTTAGTGGATGACTCCTGAAATGAAAAAACGAACAGATTAACCAGATGAAATAGGAACCAAGATTGAACAACTTTATCTTTAGAAGAAGAAGATTTTTTGCAAAAGAAGTATTAACCAATTTTGTTAATTTATTTCCAAAATAGTTCCTATTAATATGACCATGAAGCAATGTAGGACAATTCTTGACAAGATGGTCCTCTTGACCACATCTGAAACAGTGAGGTTTGTGTCTAGGTTTGTGATGTGATGAGTAGGAATATGATCAATGATAATTTTCTCATCACATTCAGATACGCTAGAATTAATGTCACTAAATGTCTCATACATGCCACGAGGTCAAAGTTTATGTGAACAAGAATTATTATTTACAAAATAAATGAATGATCGTCTGACGTACCAGTAGAACTAGTTCCACTAATGCTAGTTTGAGACAAAGTGGTAAATCTTTCATTTGATAAAGACATATTTAATGGAGTGAAAGATGGAATAGGATGAGAAAAGAATTTTTCAAAACAATTAGTTTTAATTTGCTCGGTCGACTTTGTAGAAAGATTAGTTGCATCATTATCATCACCAGAACAAAAGACATCACCATAATGTACTGAATTAAAAGATGAAATAGAACCATCATGAGAACACGAAACTACAGAGTCTGTTACAGGAGAACTAGAAACAAAAACAGAAGTTAAACTAGACTTGTGATCTAAAACAGACTGCTGACAATTAGGTGTACTAATACTAGTGCATCCAAGCCCTAGTCTTCATGAACGTGCTTAGAGTTAACACCCTCTAAACCTGCAGACATACTGTCAGTATCTGTTTTGATTAAATCATTAGAAGGATGAGGAACAGACATAGGAGAATAACAGTATGTACTAGGCGGAGGATAAACCTTTACATTTTCATAATCCAATCCCGTTTTAATCCTAGCTCCCCGTTGAGATTTACATAGATCATCATGTTTCATTCCTGATATGGTCCATTTGTCTAACTTTGACTGAAGTTTGCTTGTTTCAAATTCAGCAAGGGCAACTCTTTCAGTCAAAGTGTTAATGTCAACATTTCTTTCCAAAACAATTCGTTTTAAATTATCATTTTCTTTTAAAGCCTTATTTAATTTAACAAAATATTTTGATTCATTGATTTTAAGTTCATCATTGATTTGTTTAAATCATTTTCATTATCAATTAATAGTTGATTAGCTTTATAAATCCCAAATAATCTTATTCTACAAGCAGATGAGCACATATCCTAAATTACCTCATATGGGAGTCCCATCACCATCCTTTCAGCCGCTAAGGCCTTTTCACATTGGCACACCGGAGTACTTGACTTGTTTTCCTCAACGGTGGCAGCATCATCATCATAATCTTTTCCTCGCCCAGCGCATGAACTTCCTTCCTGCTTTAGACCTTTAGATTTACCTGCCCTAATTCCAGCATCTTTCTCTTCTTTCTCATTCACAGATGACACAACTTTCTCTTTGAATTTCTTGAAAAGGTCAAATCCCTCTTTACCTTCTTCCTTCTCTTTCCCTTCAACAAGCTCAGCAACCAAAGCATGATTTATCTCAGTCCTTGTTTCCTCAACCTCAGCACTCCAATCGAAGTTAGAAATCAATGCAGTCTCTTTTTTGTGATTCACATCTTCCTTCTCCTTCTCAATTGTTAATCTTGGAACTCTTGAATTGCTGGAATTAGTGACAATTGGTGATGGACATTCACGTTTGAAATGTCCCAATTGTTTACAGTTGAAACATCTCAGTTTTGACTTATCAAATCCCAGTTTTGAATTAGAAGTTTGTCCGCCGAAGTTCTTCCTTCCAGTACGCTCCATAAACCTTTGAGCTCTAAGAGTCAACATTGCCATTTGCCACTGGATGTTAGTTTCCTCAAGATCATTAGGATCTACCTGATACATGTCTTCCATTGTCATTCCTTTTCCTTTTAACTCTCCCACCACAAGTGCTTCATAACTTTGAACAAACATTCCGAAGAGGGCCATTGTTTCTAATGGAACTAAAGTTTCAACATTCACCTTAGAATTAATCTGATCTCTTCCAGCTGTAACATTTCCTCCTGAGAAATTACTTGCATTAACTCCTCCTTGAATTGAATTCTGTATTTCAGAGCTAGCAGTAGATGATAATGAAGCAGCATTTTAAGAGAAACCAGATGTAGGCATCATGGTCTGGTTAAATTCCCGTCTCTTCATGTCCAACTCAAAGGATTTCAGCTTATTGGTAATATCCATCAGCTTGTATTCTGTGAACCCTCTTTCTTGTTTTAGCATCCTCACCTGAAGACTCCACTAAGGAGGGAGAGAATCTAGAAGCCTGTTAACTTGTTCACTGTTGGAGAGCTTTTCATCGTAATTCTTTAAGGTGCTTAAAACAGTTAATAAACGATTTATGAGATCTGTCAGACTCTCGTTCTTGTATCCAACAAAGGAATTTAATTCCTTCTCAGCTTGAATGCTCTTATCCTTTACCAAATCTGCACTACCATCATAAAACTCACATAAGGCATCGTAAAGAGATTTAGCATTTTTATGCTCTGCAAAACGATTGTAAATGGTTGGCGCCAGGCAAAGAGTTAAAGCACTAAAAGCCTTTTGGTCACGATCGATCAACTTCAGATCCTTTTCAGTGAAAGAAGATGGGTCCTTATTTTGAGAGACAACTCACCAACAGTGACAGTTGGTATGTGAGGACCAGAAATAATCGATTCCCATTGGTTGTGATCAGTGTACAAGAAGAAAGCTTTGAGACATCTCATCTAATCTTCAAAACTGTCTCCGTTAATGAGTCTCGGAGGCCTATTGGGAGCAACACTTTCAAGATCAGCAAGTGTGAGTGATGTTAACTTAGACATTGTAGTTTCGCAGGGATTGATGTAGTTTCGGTAAGAAAGGAGATAATTTCGCTGAAAATTTCACAGAAAAAGGTAACTTCGTAGACAATTTCGCAAAGAGAACTACTTTCGCTGATACTTTCGCAGAGGAAGCTAATTTCACTGACAATTTCGGTAGCAGTTTTGCTAGCCAATTGTCACAACAGGCTTAGTTTCGCTAGTAAGTTCGCACGAAAAAAGCTTGAACTTTCGTTCAAAAACACTTTCGGCAGCAATTTCGCTTGTTAACCCTTCACAATCATTGATGAACTTTCGTTTAAAAAGACTAGTTTTGAAGAACAACTAAAGAATGATTTCAATAGCAATATCACCCATAGTTTCGCTGGAACATATTATCAGTTTTGTTGAATGAACAGTAGTTTCGCTGGTCGATCCTAAAACCCTTTTTCAACCCAAAATCAGTCTGAAATCATCAAAAACTCAATGAATTTGAGATTTGATGATTAGCAAAGCTTCCACAACAAAAAGCAAGCTAAACTCAATCAATTTTCACATCAAAAACACCCAATAAGGAACTGGAAATGATTGAAACAAGATATTGAACAAAAACCACCAAAAAAGACTCAACAAATCATGAGCACTAAGGCTTTGATACCATATTGTTGGTCCATTGATCGTATAACAGTGCAAATAAGATGAAGAATAGTTCAATATCCAAAAAACTAACTAAACAACATGAACAAAGATGATTGAACACAATAATAACCCATTCATGAGCACAATGATAATTCTCTGTAATAACTGCTTTGAAATGGTAACTTGCAACAATGATAATCAATTAGGGTTTTGCAAGCTTACCCAACAATGAAAAAGATCAATTCTATATAAAGCAGTCATAGTTTCGCAGACAATTTTGCTGCCAGCGAAACTATACTGCTGAAACTATAGTTTCGTCTGGCAGAAACAGTAGTTTCGCCAAGCTAACCAATCAACTTACTGTGAGTGAAACTATAGTCTCGCTCATAGTTTCGCTAGACTGCAATATTACATAAAACTAAATACATACAAAAAGAACTAACAAAAGACCTATTACAATCAAAAGTAAATAATCTAAACTAAGGTGAGTCCAACCTATACATGATCTTCATTTACCTTCAGAAATAATTTTTGGTTTCGGAAGAGAAAATCCTTCAAAAATACTTTTACCTTCAGAAGAAGACTTCTCTATAACGGAAACCTTTGGGCCCCACACAGTAAAGAGCAAAGATTTTATTAATGATGTCAGAATCTTATAAGTGGTTTTTCACCTTTTCGCCACTGTCACATCTAACCCTAAACCATCTTTTCACCTTATCCACCCAACACCACATTTCACCCATTTAAATAATCCCGACTCATCACTTTAATCTTTTTACCAAATTTATTGTCCAAAGCCTCCATCACCTCAAATTCACCATGCTCAAACTTGTTTCATCATCTCCTTTCTTATAATGGCACTCAACCCTCAACACAACCAAGTTGCATTCCATGACTCTACCAAGGATGCTGACTTCTCAGACATTATCTCCTTCCTTACCCAATCTACCTACTTCACTGCTCTGACCGTGAACCCTACTGTTTACTTGAACCACATGGAAGATTTCTGGAGTAACGGTTAGATAGTACTCCTAAATGGAGTTAGGGTTATTCAAATGAGCATTTTCAGCCAGGAGTTGATCATTACTGAATATGTCATCTGGGAGCATCTGGAGCTCCATGATAAAGGCACTCCTATTAAGTTCCCCAAATCAAACCTTGATGACACCTATATTCAAATGGGATACGATAGAGATGTGAATAGGTCTACAATTTATAAGTTCAATTTTTCTTATAACTGGAAGTTCCTACTTCATGTCATTCTTTATTGTCTATTTAACAAATTTAGGGGATGGGATCAAATCCCATATGAACTGGGCTGCCTAGTTCATGGATTGGTGAAGAGCCTTCGCTTCAACTACTCAAGGTTTGTGCCAACTAACCTTCTAGGAAACCTCCAAAAGGACACATTCTTTATGTATCCTAGGTTTCTTCAGCACATAATCAACTGGGAGCCGGACTATAGTAAGCTTGTTTGTGAAGCTACTCGGCATGTCCCTCAAATGAGGCCGACCATCTTCAAGATCTTGAAGAGAGTGTCCACCAACTTTGCTGGAAGACACACTGACCTTCTTCCAGGTATGACTGAGCCAATGGCTCTTGCTGACATCCTTGTTCACCCCACAGTTGATGAACCCACACAAACAACTATCCTTATTATGCCAGATCTCATCCTCACCTTATCAAAAAGACATATCAGAGACGTAAAAGAACCCTTGCTCCCTCTACTCTGATTGAGCAAGCCCCTCCTATTTAAGCCCTTCCTATTCAAACCAAAAAGACTAGAGTGGAACCATGGGCTCCGACATAGTCAGAGGTCTCGTCATCTTTCTCCTTTGACCTCAATATGGGATTTGAGCCTCCCCAGTCTCAATTCCCTACACCCCAAACCCAGGCTGCAAGCCTCATGAAGAGTCCCAACACTCCTGAGAAACAAAAAAGACAACCCACCAAAGGCTCAATGCCACTAGACATTGACTAAAGTCCCGTGTCACTAGGCTTCACTTCCATTTTCATTCGACCTTTTATTCAGAACTAATGAGGAGATTACGTCTCTTCATGGCAATGAAGTTTGTAAGGATTCCTTAAGTCTGATGCAACCCAAAACATCCAAAGTGTCTCAGCAACATGCACTAAGTACTAAAGTGAAGAATGCTTCGGAAGTTTTACACAATGCATTAGGAAATACTCTAAGTGTAAAAACTTCCGAAGCCAAGACCAATATCTTCCGAAGCCAAAGATGGAGTCTTCCAAAGCCTCAGAGACAAAGTCTTCCGAAGCTTTAAGTTATGAAGACAGATTTCTTCCGAAGACTTTTAAGACATGCTTTTCTGATGTACTTTTCTGTAAAGTTAGACACCTTTCCGTTGTATCTCTGCAAGTCACCAACTTACATGAGTTGGTGAAAAGGTCCATGCTTTTGGTACTGTACATTGAGGTCTTGAGTCTGTATACTTTCTACTTTATGTACTTTATCCTTTTTGTAATAGATAAGGATGTGAGCTATGGCATGTCATAGTCACAAGTCAAAAGGCAATCTGCCTTTTGACTCTACAATTGATTTTGTTGTGTGTCTAGTCAATTGTATCAGCTGGCTTTCAAAGTATAGCCAGCTGTAGGATGTAGTATAAGTATCTCATGTTCTTGTATCATTTATCTTATGCTTTGAAACACTTGTAATAGAACATAGAGAAAGCAATATACTGCATTCTTGAAAACCATACTCTCTTGTTCTGTCTCTTACTTTACTTGTGTTCTTTGTATCACTTTGGTTAACCCAGTTCACTGTTTGATTAAAGTTTAGTTAATCTCCTCTTTTTTGTGTCGTTGTGTTGTATTTGTGTTAAAGCCCTTAAACAGTCCTGCAATCGGTATCAGAGCTTTCCAGGCTCTTGATATAAGATCTAACCATCTTAAGATCCCTCACACACACAAAAACTAAACTCTTCAAATGGCTTCCATCTCAAAGACTGATATGGAGACTGGAACCATGAACAAATCCCCACTGATCACTCTTGATGATTTTGACACTTGGTGCATGAGGATGGAAGGCTTCATTAGGTCTCTTGACTCAAGAATGTGGGAATCTGTTGTAAATGGACCTTTCATACCCAGCACCCCTCTGCTACTGGTGCTGGTGATCCCTAAAGATATGGCCAACTACTCAGATGAAGATAGGAAAAGAGTAGAGATTGATAGGAAGGCCATGACTGCTCTTCAGACTGCTCTCCAAACTCTGTATACAGAGGTTTTAAGAAGTGCAAAACAGCTAAACAGCTGTGGGATGCACTGAAGCTGATGTATGAAGGCTCCTCTGAAGCCAAGGAGAACAAGAAAGATCTTCTAAAGCAGCAGTTTGAAAATTTCACCTTCAAAACAGGTGAAACCATGACCCAACAATACTTCAGGTATGTTGAGATTGTGGATACCCTAGTGGATGGAGGAGTACCTCTTGAGAACAGGGACATTGTAAGGAACTTCATGTCCTCACTTCCTAGGCAATGGACACACTATTGTGTGGTGATCAAGAGGACTGAGAACCTTAAAACTCTTACTCTGACAGAGTTGTATGGGATTCTCAGTGGATACCAGATGGAAATGAACATGCAAGGTTCATCTGGAAACTCCAACAATTAAATGGGTTCAACCCTTCATGTAGCTGAAAGGGACAGCATAGAACCCCAACATCATCTCATATGCTACCTTGACAACTCACATAAGGGTCCTTTCATCACCTTCCCGGAGACACCAAGAGAGAACTTTACTCAAGGAAGTCCATTCCAAGAGACAAGTTCTTCTCAAGCCTTGTGTCTACTAATGAAAGCTATGGAATTATCTCTTCACTGTTGAAGACTGGACTGTATTCATCCAGATGACCTAGAATACATGGAGATAGTTCAGCATATGGCTCTCCTCACTCATAGAGCCAAGAAGTTCTACAAGAGAACAGGAAGAAGATTTCCAAGCAATGCTATCAGTGGAAAGTTTGGGCTGGATAAAAGCAAAGTTAAGTGTTACAACTGTAACTTATGGGTCACTTTGCTAGGGAGTGTAAGGCACCTAAAGAAAATGGGGGCCAAACACAACCCAGACCAAACTACACTGACAAAACTCCTCAGTCTGAAAAGACTAAGCAACATGCTGCTGTTGCTGTTGAAGAAGGAGGTTTTGACTGGAGTTTTCAGGTGGAAGATGCTTCTCCAAACCAAGCACTGATGGCTGATCATGATGAAGCCAAGGTATTGGAACATCTCTGTACTCCTGAATGCATTGCTAAAGTAAATAGATACAGGTCCTACAACTTGGAGATGAGATCTGATCTTGAGTCCTTAAACATTTTAAAATCTGATTTTAGAAAGTCTGAAAATGATTATAAACTGAAAATAGAGGAGTTAGAGAAAACCATTTCAGCTCTAAAACATGAACACGCAGACTTTAGAACTCAAATTCAAGATCTCATAACAAGCTAACTGAGTGCCAGGCTGAGCTTGTGATCAGCAAAGCCAGGGCAGAAAAGAGTGTTCTTGAAGAAGAGACCTTCAAGAACATGATATCCTCATCCCTGCACAATAAAGTGTGCTATCAAAACAGACAGGGACTGGGATCAAATGAGATAGCTCCTCCACACACAATCTTGTCTGTAAGATCTCCTAGATGTGGAACTTGTGAAGATGAGCTTCCTCTCATAGATCCTATAAGTGAGGATATGAAGAAGTGATAGTGAAGAATTCCTCTGAGAAGAGTGAAGATGAGAATTCTTCCAAGGGCCACTATCCTTCTAAGGAGAAGAAATCAACTGTGATGACCAAGTCTAAGAGAAAGAACTTGATCAGGAAGAGCAAAAGGAAAGCAAAGAAGGCTCAAGAAATCAAGGCTACTTATGATGCTAAGCAGAAACAAGTTTTTATCTCTGCAGGTTTCAAAGTAGTAAAGACTGAAGACATCAACCAAGACTCCTCAGCTAAGAGTACTGGTTCATGTTCAAATCATCACAGTGCAAAGAAGAAGACTGAGTTGCTATGTACCACTGCTGCATAGCCTGGACCATCAAACTCCAAGAACAGTTCATAGCCCAAAAGAACTGTCTCAGCATCTACCAAGATGAAGGTGGAGAAGGAATGTGACCAAAGCCAGTCTTGCTCTCAAAAGGAGACTCCTTTGAAGAAGAAAATGTTATGTGTCATGTGTGAAAGTACTTCTCACATTGCCAAGGATTCCCATACAATCCTAAAAGTACCATCCACATGACCAATTCAAAGACTTCAAAGAATCTCAAGAAGTCTCAAGCTTCGGAAGGAAAGTCTTTCCTTCGGAAGCTCCAAATCAAAGAAGAAGGTAAATGGAAAATTACCTTCGGAAGTAAAATTGGTCTCGGAAGAAAGGAGTTCTTCTGAAGCACTAAAGTCTGCTGCAGTGACTGTAGAATCTTCCGAACGTTCAGTCATCAAAATGTGTGAAGTTCCAAAAGCTTCTAAGGTTTTGAAGGTCAAGTCCAAGACTCCAAAGGTGGTGTGGAAGTCTAAGAAAGACCAAATGACTGAAATTTCTCCATCAACAACAGCTGAAGATCCCCATAGTACAACCATAGGATCTATTACTGTTGCATTACCTTCTATTACACTTAGTGAGCCCAAGACAAGTAAGGCTTGGGTTTCCAAATGTAACTAATCATTTTCTTTGTGCAGGAACAACTCAAGACAAACAGGAATGTCTGGATAATTGACAGTGGCTGTTCCAAGCACATGACAGGCAATAGGTCTCTACTCCATAATTTTGAGAGAATTGATGGGGGACCAGTTGCTTTTGGAGGACATGAAGATGGTTACATTTCTGGAAGGGGCAAGGTCACAAATGGTAAGCTCAGCATGAGAAGGTAAACTTTGTTAAGGAGCTGGGTACAATCTTCTGAGTGTATCCCAATTTTGTGATCAGAGTCATAACATGCTCTTTACTGAGCATGAGTGCATTGTTCTCAAGCCAGGAGTGGTCATTCCTCATGAGCATATCCTGCTCAGAGCCCCCAGGAAAGGGAACATGTACAAGATGGATTTGCAAGAAACATCTCCTTCTGGAGAAGTTTCATGCTTTCTATCTAAAGCAAATAGTGATGAGTCTTTCCTATGGCATAAAAGAATGTGCCATGTAACTTTAAGAACATAAATAAATTAATTAAACATGATCTGGTAACTGGAATGCCAAAGAAAGAGTTACAAGTGATGATCTTTGTGTTGCATGCCTGAAAGGGAAGCAACACAAGGTATCTCATAAGCCTAAGGAAAAGAACTCCATCACTACTCCCTACACTTGTTACATATGGATCTCTTTGGCCCCACCAGTGTAATGAGTTTAGGAAGGACCTCTTACTGTTGGTGATCACAGATGACTTTACAAGATTCACTTGGGTCTTTTCCTTAGAACTAAGGATGAACCCCTGAGATTCTGAAGAATTTCATCTTAAAAGTTGAAAATCAATGTGATCATAAGGTCAAAACCATAAGATGTGATCAAGGAACTGAATTCAAGAACCAAATCCTTGATACATTTAGTGATGAAAAAGGTATTACAAGACAATATAGTGCTCCCAGGACTCCTCAGCAAAACGGAGTTGCTGAGAGGAGAAACAGGACACTTATTGAAGCTGCAAGAACTATGTTGTCTGACTCTAAACTGCCTATCACCTTCTGGGCAGAGGCAGTTAATACTGCTTGCTATGTGCAGAACAGATTTTAGTAGTTAAGACACATGGTAAGACCCCTTATGAACTTTGGCACAAGAGGAAACCTTTCATTGGTTTTCTCAGGTCATTTGGATGTCCCTGCACCATCTTGAATACCAAAGATCAAATCGCCAAGTTTGCTGAGAAATCAGACGATGGACACTTCATTGGATAATCCTCTCAAGCTAAAGCTTATAGAGTATACAATCTCAAAACTAGAATAGTTGAGGAGTCAGCCAATGTGACTTCAATGAACACACACCATGTGTTGCTGGTTCTGGTCCGGATTGGCTGTTTGATCTTGATTTAGTTACCAACTGTTTTAACAAATCTTGTGAGCATGTTTAGGATCTGCAGAAAATTTAATACAGGTGATCCTGACCCAAGATTTGAGCTAGGAAGATCTTCAAGTCATACATCTTCAGCTCCAGTTGAAACTACTTCAACAAATGAAGTTTCTATCAGCACAACAATGACAAATTCAGCTGATACATATGGCATGCCTTCAAATTCCAGCTCAGAGGCTTCTCAACCAGACAAAGACACCTCAATTGTAGAAGACAACAATGGTGATGGTGATAGTGATCAGGATTTTCTTGATGCTAATAACCATACCATAGATGACAACATCAATGATGTCACACACTCATTGGATCAAGTAATCTTGATAAGTGTGATAATGTGGAGGGTAAATCTTTAAGCCCAGATCTAAATTTCTCTCTCAAATTTGGATCTCTCTCAACAACTTGCTGTGATCCATCAGCTAAGGATCCACAGGTCTCACCCCACCACAAACATCATTGGAGATGTTGACACAGGGGTAAGAACAAGAGGACAAACTCATGAAGCAAATATTTGTCTTCACTCTTGTTTCTTATCTCAGATAGAGCCAAAGAAAGTTGATGAAGCTCTAAAGGATGGAAGTTGGGTTGAAGCTATGCAACAAGAGCTACTTCAATTCAAAAGGCAGAAAGTTTGGAACCTTTGTCCACTTCCTCATGGGAAGAGTACCATTGGCACCAAATGGGTTTTTAGGAATAAGAAGGATGATAGAGGAATCATCATCAAGAACAAGGCAAGACTAGTTGTTCAAGGATACACACAAGAAGAAGGGATTGACTACACTGATGTCTTTGCTCCTGTAGCGAGACTAGAAGCTGTTAGGATATTCCTGGCATTTGCTGCATCCAAGAACTTCAAGTCTATCAACTTGATGTAAAGTGTGTTTCTTATATGGAGTGATTGATGAGGAGGTTTATGTCAAACAACCACCTGGTTTTGTAGACCCTGATAATCATGATTATGTCTGCAAGCTTGACAAAGCTCTTTATGGGCTGCATCAGGCACCCAGGAAGTGGTATGAGACACTATCTGAGTATCTCTGTAAACATGGTTACAGGAGAGGGCTATAGATGGAACTCTCTTCATCAAAGGACAGGGAAATGACTTATTGCTGGTTCAAGTATATGTAGATGACATCATCTTTGGTTCAACCAATCCAAAGCTCTGTAAAGACTTTGAGAAGCTGATGAAAGACAGATTTGAAATGAGTTCAATGGGAGAACTCAACTTCTTTCTGGGAATTCAAGTGAAGCAGGTTGAGGATGGCATCTTCATAAGTCAGTCAAAGTATGTTCAAGACATACTCAAGAGGTTCAACATGACTGATTGTAAGATTGCTAAGACACCCATAGCCAGAAACCACTCCCTTGGTCCAGATATTGAGGGGCAGTGTGTAGATGAACACTTATACAGGCTATGATTGGGTCTCTTATGTATCTTACAGCTAGCAGGCCTAATATCATGTTTGCTACATGTATTTGTGCAAGATATCAAGCCAACCCTAAGATGTCTCACTTAATCACTGTGAAAAGAATTTTAAGATACCTCAAAGGTGCTTCAACACTTGGTCTATGGTATCCAAAGAATCCTAATTTCAATCTGTATGCCTATACAGATAGTGATTATGGTGGTTGCAACATGACTGCAAAGTCTACATCTGGGGGATGTCAATTCCTTGGTGGAAGGATTGTCTTATGGCAATGCAAGAAACAATCCTGTGTGTCTGCATCAACTGCTGAGGCTGAATACATTGCTACTGCAAGCTGTTGTGCTCAAGTGCTTTGGATTCAAAATCAGATGCTGGACTATGGATTAACTTCAAAGAGACTCCTATCCACATAGACAACAATAGTGCTATCTCTATCACTGAGAACCCTGTGCAGCACTCAAGGACCAAACATCAACATCAGGTATCATTTAATAAGAGATAATTATGAAAAGGGATTAATTAAACTTGTCAAGGTTCACACAGATGACCAATATGCTGATTTGTTTACAAAGGCTTTTGATGAACAAAGATTTAAATATCTAATATCAGCTATTGGGATGATCAACCTTGAGTAAATTTTTCTTAAAACTAATTCTTATTATTTCTTAAAAATGTGTGTTCTAAGTTGTCTAGTCAATCATCTTCATAAGCTCATGTTTTTCCTTGGATTGGAAGATTTTCTTTAGATTAATTAATGATTTTATACTTCGGAAGTTATTCATTTTAACTTCAGAAGAAAATCACATCTTCAAAATATTTAACTATCTAAGAAATTTATCTTCGGAAAAATTTCAATTTTATCTTCCGAAGCTTAAATAGTTATCTTAGACACTTACTTATTTTCAAGGACCATTTCCTTCCGAAGCAATAATTAACTCTCGGAAGCTATATTGTTACCTATACAAAGCTTTCAAGTCTTAAATTTTTCTTCCGAAGCAAAATCATCAATACTCTCAGGAAATTCTTCCGAAGTCATTTTAGCTTCGGAAGCTTTTTCACTAAAACTTCCGAAGATAATTTACCTTCGGAAGCTTTTCGAATTCCAAGAAAACAACTTTTTGAGCAAAAGAAAACTACTTTTTCAGAGGTGGGACCGACGTTCGGATTTCAAAGTTTATCCTCTTTCATTAAACTTTATCTGAAATCCCTCTCTCTCATATAAACCCAACGGTTTCCCCCTCTTCTCTCATCTGCTTTTCATCCAAACCTAAAACCCAAAATCTTCTCTCTGAAATTTCTTCTTCATCTCTAAGCTACCTCACAATGGCTAACCTTGCTCACAGAAATGATCCCAACTTTACCATGCAGCTACACAGACAACATAATCAAGTTGCTCTGTTATGCTCTGAGAAAGAGCCTCATTTCTTAGAGGTTTGCCGTTTCTTGTCTCTGTCTCACTACTTCACCTCCCTAACCATTGATCCTCCACTCTATGAGGATCAGTTGCTTGAATTCTGGAAGACCTGCCAAGAGGTCATTATGGACGGGGAGAAGGCACTGTCTGCCACAGTGCAAGGGAGAACAATCTTCATCACTCCGGCCATCATCAACCGACATCTTCAGCTGGATGATGAAGAAGGTGAGGTGTTCTTCCCAAAGGAAGCTGTAAATCATTCCTTTGAGCAGATGGGCTACGAAGGAGATTTCTCTGTAAAGACCTTCAGGAAAGGGAAGGTCTCATCCCAGTGGAAATACCTGCTCCATGTGGTTATCCACAGCCTATCAAACAAGCATGGTGGATGGGACCAGATTCCTGAGGATCTCTCCTTTATAGTTCATGGAATGGTTCAGGGGGTCAAGTTCAGGTATTCACAATTTGTTTATACTAATTTACTTGCAAACTTAGAGGAAAACCAGCAGCCAGAAACTCAAGCTGGTGGTGAGCGAGAGGACTTTGGTCCAATCATCTCATCCCCCACTGATTCTTCTGATGAAGATGAGGGGAATTTGAGACTAAAGGTGCAGAAATTGTCAAAAACATGCACCTATTTAGTCTCTAAGGTTAGTCACTTGGAATCTCAGGTGACTACCTTACAAAACCAGGTCAATGATCAGCACTTCAGATTTCATATCTGCAGGAACAACTAGCTGAGAGACCTTTAAGGACAACTCAACAGGAACACAAGAACCTGTGGAAGTAATTGACTTATCCTCCAGCTCACCTATGCAAGTGGGTGCTGCTACCAAAAAGGGGGAGAAAGTTGTTACAACCACAGAACCTGGGAGTTCTTCAAAGAGAATGGACATAGAGGACTCACCATCCTCACTTGCTGTTGTGCATTCTCAGCAACTTCCTCAAGTTCACGTTAATGTGGACTCTATAGACTCAATCATCAGGAGTCTCTTTGAGGAAGGTATACCAAGGGCTGTCTCATCTCCACCACAAGGAACTGACAACTACATCATAAGGTGGAGGTATGATGAGGATAGAAGAGCCCTTATACTTCACAGAGTTCAAGGCCAACAAGAAGTTTTTCAGTTCCAAAGCCTGAGCTTCTATGAAAGACTGGATTTAGTCAACATGCCACTTGTCAATCCAAGCAATTCAAGACAAGCTGACAGGCTGGCTCAAAGAATCCAAGAAAGGATCCTTGCAGAGTTTACTCTAAGAATGAGACATAGGCAATCAGGCAATGTCATCGGTCAACTGGATGTTGAGGTGGACCCTAAGATTAGCTTCATAGGGGAAACCTTGACTGAAGGCCCAGTGGCAGAACCTGAGACCCCTGTCTCATCATCAACAACTGCTGCAGAGGTCCAAACTCCATCTTAAACACCTGCTGGTGAAGGTGTTTCTCAACCTCTCTCTGGCCAGAGCATGGAAGCTACACCAAGCAATGAAGGCCAAGCCTCAATCCACCCTGAGTCACAAAGGTCTGTTGGTGACAAAGGGAAAAGGAAAATGACTCCTGAGGAAATTGAGGAGGAAGAGAGAGAGAGGAAAAGGAGGCTAAGGGGAGAAAGTTCTTCTGGGTCATCTACCTTCATGCAAGCTGCAATCAGGGCTGCCCCCAGACCAAATACTCAAGATGATGAGTTAAGGGCAGTCAGGATTACCTATTTACAACCAGGAACTATGATATTGATGAAATCATCTCCCTCCCCTTAGAAGAGTTAAATGAACTGGCTGACATGGAAGTGTCAAGAGAGATGAAGGAGAAAGAGGATGCAAGGTTACTTCTCCAATTCAAAGAGGAGAAGAGACAGAAAAGGCTTTACAAGCATGCTCCCACTCTCTCTCCGGTTCAAGAAAGTCCTGCACAGGAAGATATGGCTCCACAAGAACCTCAGGTAGATAAAGAAGAAGATAGGATCAAGATGATCAACTACCAGAGTGCCACAGGCTTCTATCAGGCAAATGCACTTCTTCCCCTGTCCTATGACTTCATTCAGTTCGAGTACCTAAAGCAACTTGAGCTTGAGCTAGTCAAAGAAAGAAAAAAAACCAAAAGGAAGCTAAGGGAAGAAGCTGCAAAGTCAAGAGTCATCATTCAAAAGAATGCAAAGAAGTCTGCTGACAGACAAAGAATGATGAGCTTCTTGAAGCTATACGGATTCTCCGGAAGGAGACTTGGCCCCGTGTCTCTATCTACAATGGATGAGCATATAAGGGTGATCAAGCAGAAGATTAAAAGTGGAGAACTGATTGACTTGCACTCTCTTCCAAGTCAAGTCCCACCTGAAGTGGAGGTCAAGTTTGAACAACCTGAGACACCTCAACCAGAACCTCCAGCTAAGCCTCAGCAAACTTCATCTTCTGATCCAAGACAGGGTCAAACTCCCTCTCCTTTTGAACCTGTGAGGGAGGAACACCCAACTGAGAAAGACACTGATGATCAACATGGTACTGCAGACCAGTCTTGTCAGTTAAAGACATCTAAGAGGAAGAAGAAAATGGCTTCTAAACCAAAGACTAAGAAGAAGAAGCCAAAGTCATCTACCTCTACACCTCAGGCTGAACCAGATCAACCTGAGGAAGTGCATGATGAGGCAGCCCAATCAACTCCTATGCAAGGGGCTCCTCTAACAACTGAGACACCCATCTTGTCCTGGACTTATTCTACCAATCCAGAAAGATGGCATGTTATCAGAGATCAAGGTGTTGAGAATTTCTACTCCTGGCAAGACATAATCAACTTACCTCTGCATGATCTCTTTGAGATGAGAAGATATTATGAGAATCTTGATGATCCTGACCATCTAATGAAGAAAGGAATGGTCTTGATTGTACTGAAGACTACCAACATCTGAAGATCTTCTAAGTGTTTTGGTAGCATCAGCCTAGGGGGAGTTTGTAAGGATTCCTTAAGTCTGATGCAACCCAAAACATCCAAAGTGTCTCAGCAACATGCACTAAGTACTGAAGTGAAGAATGCTTCGGAAGTTTTACACAATGCATTAGGAAATAGTCTAAGTGTAAAAACTTCCGAAGCCAAGACCAATATCTTCCGAAGCCAAAGATAAAGTCTTCCGAAGCCTCAGAGACAAAGTATTCCGAAGCTTCAAGTTATGAAGACAGATTTCTTCCAAAGACTTTTAAGACATGCTTTTTCGGATGTACTTTTCTGTAAAGCTGGACACCTTTCCGCTGTATCTCTGCAAGTCACCAACTTACATGAGTTGGTGAAAAGGTCCATGCTTTTGGTAACTGTACATTGAGGTCTTGAGTCTACTTTATGTACTTTATCCTTTTTGTAATAGATAAGGATGTGAGCTATGGCATGTCATAGTCACAAGTCAAAAGGCAATCTGCCTTTTGACTCTACAATTGATTTTGTTTGTGTGTCTAGTCAATTGTATCCAGCTGGCTTTCAAAGTATAGCCAGCTGTAGGATGTAGTATAAGTATCTCATGTTCTTGTATCTTTTATCTTATGCTTTGAAACACTTGTAATAGAACATAGAGAAAGCAATATACTGCATTCTTGAAAACCATACTCTCTTGTTCTGTCTCTTACTTTACTTGTGTTCTTTGTATCACTTTGGTTAACCCAGTTCACTGTTTGATTAAAGTTTAGTTAATCTCCTCTTTTTTTGTGTCATTGTGTTGTATTTGTGTTAAGCCCTTAAACGGTCCTGCAAAGTTGATCCAAAACATCCTCTAACGAATCAACAGATCCTAGAGGGTCCTCTTATCTCTAGCACACATCAATTAAAACCAACTGAGGTGAATCTCACGAATATGGAGGGAACTTATGTAGATTCAGCTGCCACTACTGAAGGAAACTCATTGGATCCTCAAGCCAATAGTACCATCTCTGAGACTAAATCTATAGCAACTGTGCCTTTTGATGACTCTGAAAGAGACATCCTTACGCAAGGGAAACTAGGGTGCCAAGAAACCACATCTGGTGATGAGGGTGAACATACAAGGTATGTTACCTAATCTCCCCATGATTCTTCAAAAGAAGATGAGAGTAGTATGCAACTCATTATTCAGGACCTACTTTCTAAAGTGTCAAATATTGAATCAAAGGTTAAGACTTTAGAGGATAGGTCTGCCACTCAGCAACTTGCGATTGAAAATCTCAAGGCTAAACTAGCTGAGAAACAATTTGAGAGATCTGTTAGGCATGTACAACTCAGGTCTTATTGACCTCTTCCTCTAGCTCATCTAGCTCTCAAGATGATGCTACCAAAAAAGGAGAGAGTGTTCAGAGACTAACAACAGAGGAACCACTGAGCCAAGCTTTGACTTCTTTATCTGCTAGATATTTGGCTCCCACTGCAACAGTCTTTCATGAGCCTCCCCATATTGTCTTGCAAATGGACCCAAGGATGCTCAGAGATCTTAATAGGATCTTCTCCAAGTTCCTAATGAGATCTTCTTTAGATCAGCCTAGCCCTAATGTGGCTATGATATAATTTGCACCTAAAGAGCTTCGGAGGTTAAGTGCACCTTCTACCACTGTGGAAGAAGTTGGTCAACCTAAGGTCCAAATGGAACCTGAGATTCATTTCGAAGGGGAAATGAGGATTGATGGCCCAGCAATTGAAATAGTTGGGACAGATAGTGCATTCCCTCAAATTTCTTAAGTTGAAGTCAAAGCCTCGGAAGAACAATTTAAATCTTCCGAAGCTGAGATGGAAGCTGCGGAAAGTCTGTTCTCCTTGTCCGAGGATCTAATCATCACAGATGCAATTCAAGAACTGGCTTCTGAGGTGAATGGTAAGGACTTTCTCAACCGACCCCTAGCTCAGAAAACTTCACTATCTTCATCCACCATGTCTCAACCTGAACCCTTCATCCAAGAACCACCAAATTCTAGCACTTCCAAAGATGGTAAAGGCAAGAAGAAGATGACTGTGTAAGAGCTTCAGGAGGAGGAGAGGATTGAGAAACTTAAAAGAAAAGGTAGACTTCCGATTGGGAAGTTGCTAGCTTCCAGTTCCAAAGCAGCTGGAACCAACCAGAAGGCAGTCAACAAAAAGAAAAGGGTGGAAATCATTGACGAGCTTATCAAGCTTAGAGCTATCAGTGAAGATATACTCCTGCTACCACTAGAGGAGTTAGTAGAGCTAGAAAAGGCAACCATTTTGTAGATTGAATGAAGGGAGGAAGTAGCAAGGTTGGCCTTAGAGGAGGAAAGAGAAAGGAAGAAGAGGAAAGCTAATCTGCAGCTCAGGAGGGAAAGGATAAATTTCCTAACCTTTGGTGGTTTCTCTCTTCAAGACTTATCTCCACATGATAATGACACGATCCTATGGCTCTGCAACAAAGAGCAGGATCAACTGGAAAAAGAGAGGAAGAAAGCTTCAAGAGAGAAGATGAGGGAGAAGAAGAAAAAGAAAGAAGAAGCTGGGGTCACTGGTACTAAGAAGATAGGTGAGAAGGCATGGATGAAGTATTATCTTCGGGCTCATGGCTTCTCTGGTAGGCAGGTGGGACCCATGTCTTAAATGACTCTCCAGTGACATATCAGTGACATCAAGGTTAATATTCGCTTGGGAAAAAGGAAAGAGATGTACAGAAAGGGACATGGGATGATCTTAAAACCAATACCTCAAACCCAACCTTAAACCCAAACTCAACCCCAACCTGACCTAACCTGAACCTTCCCATTTCCTATCCCTATCAAAACTGAGCCCATTTCCGTACCTTACACCCATGAACCTACACCAACCACCATATCCATCTCTTCACCACAACCACCTCAACTAATCATCCCTCAACCTAAAACATTACCCAGAACCCAAACTCCATTACCTACCTAACAACCATCCAGACCATCCCTTTAGCCTTCTAAACATCTCTCCTTGGAGGAGTTTAAGGAGATCAAGATGAAGCTCAACAAATGCACAACTGTGAGTGACATCTCCTGTGAGGAGGATTCTGCCAAGGTAACTTATATTGATGGATCCTCATGTTCCCTCACAAGAGATCAATTCCTTGATCTGCCTAGAGGAACATGGGACCAAGCTGTTAAACTCCTTGGCCTCAACTTTGACTCAGTAAATGATGAAGAGAAGAAGCTAGAAGAAAGCTAATGACTCTACTGGATAGAAAGAAAGGGGACAAGGTTCCTAGTCAGCTCCTGTGCCTAGAAAGAAAATTATCCAGTGGAGGTTCCATAAAGCCTCTCACGACTTTGTTGTGGAGAGAGAGATGGGAAGCAACAGGCTGAATGACTCTCCCTGCTACACCTCTAGCAGATTCGATATTGCTAACTTAGCATAGAAGCCATTCTCCAATCCCTCCAACTCCGAAACAGCTGCTCACTTCAAAAATCATCTAAGTAGCCTTCATCTTGCTGAACTAACTACATGACAGGATCAGTGATCACACGTTTGATGTATTAGGATACAAAGCGCGGAATACAAACTAGAATTAGACAAATGTAGCAAGCAATTGATACTTGTAAGCATTAAGATCGCATACGGTTATAGGGAGAGAATATATATATATATTTCTGATTTCTAAATGTTTATAGATGTAGAATATTCTAATCAATCATTCATTCCATTCATTCACTCATTCATCGCTAATTACAATAGGTTGTCACTCTTTATATAGAGTGCAACAATCACTGCTGTTATCACGGAAAGTGACAACTGGCAGATCCAATACAAAAATAACTAATTCTTAACAAACTACTGAAATGTTCACAACTACTGAGAACATATCAGCATGTTAAGTACAAAAATATAAAACTACTGAAACTACAACGACTGAAGAACAAGCTCTTCAGTCGTTTTACAAAACTACTGAAACATAAAAATATAAAACTACTGATATCACAACTACTGAAGAAGTACTCTTCAGCAGTTGTGACAAACTACTGAGGCTTCAGTACTTGATCTTCAGACTTTGACCTTCAGGTGTTTCATCAGCTGATGACTTCAGTAGATATCATCAGCTGATGTCTTCAGTCTTTGTCTTCAGACCTTGTACATCAGTTGTTGATCTTCAGCACTTGTGAACTCTTCAGCTGTTGTACTTCAGTACTTTGGTCTTTCAGCTTCAGCACTTGTGTTCTTCAGCTGTTGTACTTCAGCACTTTGGTTCTTCAGCTGTTAAGGTCTTCAGCACTTGATCTTCAGCTGTTGAAGTCTTCAGCACTTGTCAAACTACTGATGAGGCTTTCAGCAGTTGTTGTGATACCATGTGGGACTTAGAGGTTTTCTGATCTTGGCTCATTGGTTCTTTTGGTCCAACAAACTCCCCCTGAACCAATGCAGCCAAAACCTCTAACTTATTTATTCTCCCACTTATTGATGGCAAAATGTTGGTCTTTTTCCTTCTTGATCAGTAGAGAAGATGACCCATGTAAGCTCCGGCCTGGGAAGAATCTCAAATATTTGTTTGGCAGAGTATGAATGGGAACTCTGTTTTGGGGAACTGGACACAGAGTTGTTATCCCATTCATGAGATTTACTTCCCCATAATGAGTCTGTATGACTCACGAACATAGGCCTCAAGGAGAACAACTTGTTCCTCCTGAGAGAGTTCTTCTGCTCCTCCTTCGAAGAAGAACTCTGGACCATAGTACTCTGATAAGTACTTCATGGTCCTGCCATTTTTCAGCTCCACCGTAGTTACCTCCCTATATACAATTCATCAGGATGGTTGCCTTCAAGGAGTAACTGGAGCTCATTCTTCTGGATGTCTTCAAGCTTTTTATATAACAACCCCTTCTTATCATCTTTTTTCTAGTAGGCTTGAGGGGTCTTCTTTGCTTGGTGAGCTTTCTTGAATTCATCAATGATTTCCCAAGGTGAGACTACAACGGCCAACATGATGGTAGACTCTATTGTTTTTCGTACCTGGCCGTTGTATCTGTGTGGGATAGTTCTTTTATGGATTCTAGAACTCACCCTGGGGTCTGGCCATACTCTCACTCTCTCCTTCTGATACTGAAAGGTGTGCCTGAGAGTGTACAGCCTTTGAGCATGCCCTTTCATGGCTTGAATAGATGATGACTGAGGAAATTCCTTGTCAACCATCTTCAACAGTTGCTCATCGTGCTGTTTCTGCTGTTCTTCTTCTTCTATCTTGACTCTGACCATTTCCCTTTGAGAGTCAGGTGTGATCATGGGTTGACTTCGGGGTTTTGGTAGCTTCAGAACAGCAGAGAGTGGCAGACTATCATCTTCATCTCTTCTTCTTCTTCTTCTTCCATCCTCAGCACCCTTCTCCTCCTTCTGGTACATCACTGGATGATGGTTGGGTTGGTGAAGGAATTGGTTTTGAAGAATGAGGATGTTTGGATTTTGGCTTAGAGGTTGTTGGGAGATTTGAGGGATAAGATCTGTTTGAGTGGGTGGAAGGGAAGGTTGATCTAGCATCCTTGTAGTTAGTTTCGCCTTGTGAGTTTAGCCATCTCTAACCTTTTACCAGCCCCAGCCTCATCAAGGGCTTCCACAATAATCCCTTTGTTGAATTGCTCAGACAGACAGATTCTGGTGGCTATAGCCAGAATGCTGTCCCTGGTCCATGCGCGGATCTCCATTAATGATCTTCCCAAGTATTTTGCAATAAAGCGGATCATTATTTCCAATCTCTCTTTCTCAGAGCATCATACCCTGCCATCGGGTTTGTATCTCTTGTACTTCTAACCTTCTGATCTCACTATCCAGTGTGGCTGTGTCAACCCCTGCTTGAAGAGTTGTTCATTATTTTATCCATGGATCGGCTGTGTGTGGTCAGCTTCTTTGACCAGCTCCTCCAAGGATTTGTCTTCAGCAGTGTGATCATCAGCACTTCTCTTTCGCTTGTAAGTGAGCAGAGGTTCTTTTCTTTTTCCTCCTTTTGGGCTTGCATCACTTCCTTTTCCTCGGATCTTTTCCTCTTCTTTTCTTTCACTGCAGTACTCTCCCCCTTTTTGGTTGCATTGGAGGAAGGGGTTGTACCGCAGAAAGAGTCTTTTGGACAGCAGCATCAACCAAGGGCTGTAATGTTAAGGAAAGCCTCTCATCAAGGCTTTGATCACTATATCAGTGATTATGGGTGTGATGAGAGGGAGGGAATTTTGGAGGACAACACCTATTTGCTCAGGAGGGTTCTGTTCCTGAGAAGTAGGGCCTGAAGCAGAGGCAGGTGGTTGATTTTGGGGTGGCTCGGTGTTTGGAAACCTTCAAGGGAAGGTGCCATCTGTGGGTGTATTATGGTGGCAGATGGACTTGCATCCTGAGACATCTTGGCCAGCAGCTCTTTGAGTCTGCTAACCTATCCTCTAGAATGGTGTTTTGAGCAACTACATCATAGAAGAGCTCAGGTCATCATCAGTTGATACTGAATCACCTGACCTCCTGACAGAGTCATGAACATGCCTTGAGTGTAGATCAATTATAGCATGTGCCCCTTGTTCTCGGTTCTGGGGACTTCCAGCCTCAGGACTATGTCCTCCATCAGCTGTTGCCACTGGTGAGGTCTTAGAGATGTTACCAACTGCACCCTGGTCATTTGCTGAGTCAGAGACAGTGGCAGCCTCACCAGAAGTTCGCACCTCCTTATCTACACTAGAAGATGGAACATGATAACCCCTGTGCTGTGGGTTGACAGATGCATTGTGATCCTCCCCCTCAGGTGTTGAGGTTATCCCAGTAGTAATGGTGTCTGGTGGGGGGTGAGGAATGCAACTGTGTCAGCACCTTTGCAACAATTATTGTAGGGCTTTGAGGGGCGGTTGCATCGGAGAGGGTGTGGAAGCAGTGTGCACCCGGGACAAGTGGTGCTCTTCGATGGTAATCCCCTCAAGTGAGGAGGATCCCAGCAGTGTGGCTTCCTTTGAGGGGTTGCTTCAGGTTCCTTTTGAGAGGAAACCTGAGCGGCTTCAGTTGGTGGAGTCATAGTCTCTACTGGGGGGTTAGGTCCAGTAGAGATAACTTGCATTGGTGCAGCAGGAGCATCCACAGGGGACTCAACTCCCTGAGTAGCTTTCTTAGGCTTCTTCTTGTTGGGTTTGGAGGGGACTTTGGATGTGGAAGTGGAGGCTGTGGGTTCCAGCTGCGTGGGTTTGCGCAGCTTGGCAGCCTGTTTGAGAGTTTTCAGTGTTGTGTCGGGAGTATACCTCCGGCAATACAGCCAAAGCAGGGACTCCCAGACCAACTAGTCCCTCAGCAGAAACTGATTCTCTATTATGGCCATTATAAACCGAGGATATAATCCAACGGTTAGAAAGTGGTTTTGTGGCCATATCCTTGATTTCAAGAAAAATTATTTCAGAAAAGTTTAATGGTTCTTGTTCAAGGATAGAAAACAGTACCTGTTGCCATCTGGAAGACAGTTGATCCCAAGAGGAAGTCTTCGGGGCCAGGCAAACATTTACCATATGAAATATTAATCGTTCAGCATCTGGAAAATGTTTCTTCAGGATTGTTGAAGCACTAAGATCACCCTGATATCCATGTTGTCCAAATGAAAGATCAAGTTGGCGCTTAGGATAACCACAGTAGGGGGCAGCATCATCTAACAGTAATGTCTGGCGGATGGTAGCAGTAGAGATGACCACCTTATGAGAGTTGATGGACGAATGGATAGATTCCATTAACGGTCGCATTCGTCCAAAACTGATGTAGTGAATCGGCATAAATGATTGGATTTAAGAGGAAAGCCGTTTTCAGTGGGGATTGGACCATAAGATCTATAGCAGTATCAAATTTGGTCCAGAAGGGCGATTTTGTGAGGTACGCAACACAGTTGTGTCGAGGCTTGAGTTGCATGGTCGCCATTAATGAAGATGAAGGTTTTCAGAGCTTTTGAAATTTTTAGGTCGTGAAGAATGAAAACTCTGAAAGAGGTCAGGTATATATAGGGTACGGGTTATGAAACGACTGAAGGTTTTGGTGTTAGTCATCAGTATTTGAATCTACTGATGACGTGGTATTAACTTTCAGAAGTTTGAAACGACTGATGATATTGATGTGGTCAGCAGTTATAAAACAACTGAAGACATGGTGTTTACAATCAGACGTTGAAACAACTGAAGTCTCTGATTTAGGCATCAGTAGTTTTAAAAACTACTGAAGACAAGTTGGACTTCAGATGTTGAAACAACTGAGGACTTGGTATTAGCCATCAGTAGTTGTGAAACTACTGAAGACCGTGGTTTTGCCATCAGTTGTTGTAAACAACTGAAGACTTGGTGTTAGTCATCAGTAGTTGTGAAACTACTGAAGACATGGTATTGCTTCAGTTGTTTATAAAGAAACAGCAGTTTGTGAACTACTGAAGAGGAGTACTCATCAGTATTTGTCGTCAATTCATAGCCTTTCAGCTGTTTCATACTGTCCTCAACACTTCTCATCAGCCTTTTTGCTGTTTTCAGTTGTTTCATAGGACATCAGTACTTATCTGTTTCTACTGATTGTCAGTAGTTGTAACTACATCAGTAGTTGTAACTACATCAGTAGTTTAGAACAGATAAAGTACAGTACTTAAAGCATTTAGCCTTCAGTAGTTATAAAAACTACTGAGAGTAAAATAACGCATCAGTACTTATATGTGACATGTTACCAATGATCATCAGTAATTACTGAGATCATCAGTAGTTATCACTTATTCTAGTTGCAGCATACCAAGCCTTAACACCAGGTTTTGGAAAGTTGAACTATCCAAAGGCTTAGTAAAAATGTCTGCAAGCTCATCAGCACTAGGCACAAACTTAGGATCAATCAGACCTTTTCAAAACAATCCCTTATAAAATGATGCCTGATCTCTATATGTTTGGTCCTAGAGTGCTGGACTGGATTTTTGACAATACAAAGAGCTGAAGCACTATCCATTAACATGGAGTCTTAGTCTCTGTAATGCCATAATCCAAAAGTTGTTTTGAAGCCAGAGTACCTGAGATGTACAGCTTGCAGCAGCAATGTACTCTGCTTCAGCAGTGGATGTAGCAACTGAGGTCTGTTTCTTGCTCTGCCAAGAAATCAAGCAGTTGCCTAGGAATTGACATCCACCAGAAGTTGATTTCCTGGTCAACTTACACCCTGCATAGTCACTGTCAGAAAAAGCAACTAATTTACCAGAATGGCCGGTAGAATACCATAAACCTAGAGATGGAGTGCCTTGCAGATATCTAAAGATCCTCTTGACTGCAATCAGATGAGACTCTTTAGGTGCAGCCTGAAATCTAGCACAAACACATGTAGCAAACATAATATTTGGTCTAGAAGCTGTTAAATACATCAAGGACCCAATCATACATCTGTAAAGTGTTTCACATCAACCACTTTACCTTTCTGATCTGAGTCCAGTTGTGTGGTGCTGCTCATGGGAGTAGAACAGGGCTTACAGTTTTGTAAATCAAACTTTTGCAAAAGATCTTTTGTATATTTGGACTGATGAATAAAAATCCATCAGCCTTTTGTTTGATTTGCAACCCCAGAAAGAACTGTAATTCTCCCATGGCACTCATTTCAAACTTCTGTTGCATCAACTTTGTAAAGGCATCACACAACTTTGGATCAGAGGATGCAAAAATGATATCATCGACATAAATTTGAACAAGTAGATTATGCTGCCCAGCTTTCTTAATGAATAAAGTCTTGTCTATGGAGCCTCTAGTGAAATTGTTTTCCAGAAGAAAGTTTGATAATGTCTCATACCAGGCTCTGGGAGCTTGTTTTAACCCATAAAGAGCTTTATCAAGCTTATACACCCAATTAGGATGTTTATTGTCCTCAAAGCCTGGAGGTTGACATACATAAACCTCTTCTTTAACTTTTCCATACAAAAATGCACTTTTGACATCCATTTGAAAGACTTTAAGGTTTTGATAAGCAGCATAAGCTAAAAACAATCGAATTGCTTCCAGTCTGGCTACAGGGGCAAAGTTTCATCATAATCAATACCTTCTTCTTGTGCAAACCCCTGAACAACCAGTCTGGCCTTGTTCTTAACAATAAGCCCATTTTCATCAGTTTTTTCCTAAACACCCATTTAGTGCCTATTGCACACTTACCTGGAGGTAGAGGAACCAGTTCCCACACTTGCTGTTTCTTGAACTGAAGAAGCTCACTGCATGGCATCAACCCATCCATTGTCCTTTAAGGCAATGTGATAATTCTTTGCTCTTGCTGACTGATGAAGAGAGCATAGAAGCAGAAATTTGACAATTGACTTCTTGTTGAGACTCCAGCAGTGATATCACCAATGATTTGAGACATAGGGTGATTCTTCAGATCTTGATACACAATGAGATCTGTGCAAGTGTTTGTAGCCGATTCAGCAGCAACAGATGGTGATGGTGTATCATTTCCTTGAAACCAATCAGTGGATAGTAATTCAAAGGAAGTTGAATTCGAAGAAATCTCATTAGCATTTGTTGTGGATGGTGCTACTGGCGCTACAGGAACATCAGGTCTAGCTGAGTCAGGCAGCTGATCACTAAACCTGAAGAGGTGAGTACTGCAATCATCATCATCATCAGCAGTACCACCAGGTGGTGAACTGTTGACAGGAGCAACAGCAGGAGTTTGATAAGGAACATATTGCAGTATGTCCAAATCAAATAACTCCACAGGACTTTGTGGAATCTTGTCCTTTGGAGATTCATTAAACTTAACATGTAGAGTTTCTTCAACCATCTTGTTCTGCAGTTGAAGACTCTGTATGCCTTGCAAGTAGATGAATAACCAACAAAGTATCCTGCATCCACCTTAGGATCAAATTTGTGGAGTTGATCCTTTGTGTTGAGAATAAAACAAGGACACCCAAATGCTTTGAAAAATGAAATCAGAGGAGCCAAATGATGGAGAACTTCATATGGAGTCTTCATCAACCTCTGATTTACTAAAACTCTATTTTGCACATAACAAGCTGTGTTGACAGCTTCGGCCCAAAAGGTCAATGGCAAACCTGAGTCAGCCAGCATGGACCTTGCAGCTTCAATGAGGGTCCTGTTCTTTCTCTCCACTACTCCATTTTGTTCTGGAGTCCTTGGAATGCTGAACTGCCTTTTGATTCCCTTTGAAAGATAGAATTCATCAAGTGTATGATTTCTGAACTCAGTTCCATTATCACTCCTAATACACTTGACTGGAAGGGAATACTGCTTCTCAATGTACAGCACAAAGTGGATAATCTTCTGAGTAGCCTCATCCTTTGAATGTATAAAGAAAGTCCATACAATCTGGAGTATCATCCACAATTACCAGACAGTATTTCTTCTTTGCCATGCTCATTACTCTCACAGGACCAAATAGATCCATATGCAGTAATTGCAAGCAGGCAGTGGACTTGGACACTTCAATAGGAGGGAATGAGACTTTTGCTGTTTTCCTTTTAAACAAGCAGTGCAGGTTTCATCACAGTGGAACTCCTTTATTGGTAAGCCTCTGACTAAACTATTGTGGCTAAGCTGATTCATGTTTTTGAGATTAACATGACCAAGCCTCCTGTGCCACAGTTTAGATTCTTAAGAAGAGGCTTTGGAAAATAGGCAAGGATTGCCTTTGAGATCTATCTTCTTAGAGAGATCTAAGGCATACACTCTTCCTGTCCTGTTGGCTTTCAGGAGAGTGTGATCATCCAACACCTTGTCAATCAAGTGCAAAACTTTGGATGACAGAATCCTACAGTTTTGACTTGTGAAAAGGGCAACATGGCCTTTATCACACATTTGACTGACACTCAAGAGGTTGTACTTGAGATTTTCCACATGATTAACATCATAAATTTGATTTCTCCATTGGAGACAAAGCCCTTACCGATGATGTAACCCCTAGCATCATTGCCAAAAGAGACAAATCCCTTCTTTCCTTGAGAGTAGTCATGAAGAAGAGAGATGTTCCCAGTCATGTGCATAGATCCCCCACTGTCTACATACCAGATGCTACTTTGGCATGTTGAAGAACCCTGCAATAATAAACAATCAGTTAGTTTTAGAGACCCAAACCTTTTTGGTTTGGGCCTGGTCTCATCAATAGATGGTAAACTAACATGTTTATTTGTAACAACAGCCTGAGAAGAAGAAGATGGTGTAGAAGAGGAGTCCTTTGGCTTAGACCTCCTTTTCTGTGGTTTCAACATAGGAGAATCTAGTTGGTTAACTCTACCCAACAGATGTTGTACCATCATCACCAGCTGTGTCTGATTTTGTGATAAAGCTTTCAGCTCATCAGACACATTGCTAGTGGAGTTAGATAAGGTCCTATGTTGCACCTTCTTCTTTTGAGCACCCTCAGCTGTCTGTTTAACTCCTTCCTTTTTGGATTTCTTTAAGGACTTAAGGGTTACAGGATTTGATGTTGCTGATACAAATGTGGTCTCAAACTCAGTTTTCATTTTTACCATTTTCTCATTAATTTCTTCTTGTTTGAGTTTGGAACCTCTTTTGTACCAACAATCATCTGTAAGATGATTGAACAAACCACATACTTCACATGGTTCTTCTTCATCTTAGGTTGATCATCAACTAAAGATGGTGAAGCAACAGAAGACTTGTTCTTCAATGCTTTGGAAGCATTGGTTGCTTTCTTGACTACCTCTTTAGTAGTCTTCAAACTCTTTCTACCGCCAGTTTTTCTCTTCAGTACTGACAGCAGTTGAAGTTTGAACTTCAGGTGTTAAATCTTGCTCTCCAGTCCTTTCAGGACCTTCAGGATTAACTCCTGAGTTGATCAACCTATTGATCATGTGAATGTCAGCATTTGGACCATCAACATCAGCTGATAGGTTCAAAGGGGCTTGATGCTGACTGCTACTTCTGATTGTGCTGTATCAGAAGGTAGATCACATGATGTGATGGATTGGTTATCACTCTCACCATCAGATTCTACCTCTGCTCTTGGGGTAAAATCTGTAGGTGGAGCAGTGTGATTGTAGCCAATTCCAAACTTTACATTTGAAGCAGATTGCTTACTAAGAAGCATTTCAAAACCTTTGCATGATTGTACCCATCTATCACACTCGACCTGGGTAACTGCAAGGGTTTCTTTGAGATCTTTGTACTTCTCTAGAAGTACATCTTCTCTAGCCTTATCATCAATTATTTGGCAATTCAGTTTATAAACCTCATCATTTTTATCTTTGAGCACAAACTCAAACTCAGCTTTGTTTTTGGAAATTATTTGTTCTAGCTCAATGTTCTTATTAATTAAAGCTACATTGCTTCTCTAATGGAAGCAAATGCTGCTATGCATGGTTCAGAACATAATTTGGCTTTTGCCTCAGAGGATACCTGTGATACCTGAGGTGTAGAGGCATTGGAAAATGAAGTATCAGCAGACTCCAAAGCCATAAGAGCTAGATTCCCAAAGGGACTGTCACCACCATGTTGACCAGCACCTGAGAACAGTTGATCATGACCAGACAAGTCATCTGGTAAACTGCTCCAGTCAACAACTCCTGGGGTGAAGAAGCTGTGTTGTTGAGATTGAGGTTGTTGATGAGATAGGGAAGGCTGAGGTTCTGGTAATGCATGAGGTTTGGTGTCATAGGAACTTGAACTTGATTTGACTGTGGCATGTAATAACAAGGGTACTGATATGGCATTTGACCCTGAGGAACAAAATATGCCGGAGATTGTTGTTGAGGATGATGACTAGAGGTGACAGGATGTTGCCCTCTGTGTTGTTGACTATTGCCAGGAAAAGTCACAAAGGGTGCAGTAGAGTTAGATCCATTTGATCTACACTCTCTTGCAAAGTGTCCAAGCTGTTGGCATTTGTGACACCTCAACTTGCTCTTGTCAAAACCAACTTTGGTTTTGCCAGAGAGTCCTGGGAATTTCTTCCAGTTCTTTTGTAGAACTTCTGAGATCTGATATTTATCAAGGCCATTTGGCTCAAAATATCCATCTCTTCTAAGTCATCATCAGCAATCCCCTTGAGATCATCCATAATGAAACATAGATTGTCATTATTACACCCAGTAAACTGACCATCAACACTTACAAATGCAGAATCAGAAGTGCTTGAAGAGAAATTAATATGCTCATCATACTGGCATTCAGATGAAGCATATTCTGACTCATGACCCACCAAGGCAGTGTTGCCTTGTATAAAGTCTTCAGTGAGCTTTCCAGATGAAGACAGCTTTCTCTTCTGTTCTATCTCTCTCTCAAAAGTGAGCAATTTCCCATGGAGTTGGGTGAGAGATAGTTTGTCCAAACTTGCACTGGAGCGTAGGACAATAGTATATGTGTCCATCTCTCAGGCAGTGATCTGAGAAATGTGTTATCATCTGAATATTGGTGTATCAAGTTTGACCATTTTTAGTTCAGAGATCAAACAAGAAAACCGCTCATATTGTTGAGTCAGTGTCTCACCCTTTCTATGAGAGAATGTCTCATATTGTTGGGCAAGAATTTCTCTATTATTTGCCAAGACCTCATCTGTTCCTCCAAATTGTTCTTTCAAAGCAATCCAGAGGTCATGGGCAGTTTCATGATGCATTAGCCCAGAATAGATTTCATTGGGCAATGCCATGGCCAGAATTCCATGGGCTTTTGCATCAATCTCAAGCAACTTCTTATCCTCATCTGAGTATTGCTCCCTCCTCTTCGGAACCATTTGATTGGTTTCCGGGTTATTCACCATAGGCTTGTGTGGACCATGTACCACTGATGTCCAACACCCTGCGCTGTTAACAGACAGGTGATGGAGCATACGTCTTTGCCATATGTTATACTCATTCCTAACCAGCATAGGAGGCTTGGTTGAGGAACCAGTATTGTGAGGATCATTGGAAGGAGTGGTCATTTTCAGTTCAAAAAAAGTTTAGTTCAAGTTTTGAAAAGTTTTAGACAGACCACAACAAACTCAATGAGAACCAAGAAAAGATCTCAGGGAATGAGCAGAAATACAGAAAATTCAATCTCTATAACCGTTTCTTGCAAAAACAAAGGCTAATTCAATCAAACTTGATCTTGAATAGCAGTTTCAATGATCAATGTTAGATCGATCAATGATAACCTGCTCTGATACCATTTGACAGGATCAGTGATCACACGTTTTGATGTATTAGGATACAAAGCAGCGGAATACAAACTAGAATTAGACAAATTGTAGCAAGCAATTGATACTTGTAAGCATTAAGATCGCATACGGTTATAGGGAGAGAGATATATATATATATATTTTGATTTCTAGGAATGTTTATAGATGTAGAATAATTCTAATCATCATTCATTCCATTCATTCACTCAATACGCTAATTACAATAGGTTGTCACTCTTATATAGAGTGCAACAATCACTGCTGTTATCACGGAAAGTGACAACTGGCAGATCCAATACAAAAATAACTAATTCTTAACAAACTACTGAAATGTTCACAACTACTGAGGACATATCAGCATGTTAAGTACAAAAATATAAAACTACTGAAACTACAACGAGTGAAGAACAAGCTCTTCAGTCTTTTAAAAACTACTGAAACATAAAAATATAAAACTACTGATATCACAACTACTGAAGAAGTACTCTTCAGCAGTTGTGACAAACTACTGAGGCTTCAGTACTTGATCTTCAGACTTTGACCTTCAGGTGTTTCATCAGCTGATGACTTCAGTAGATATCATCAGCTGATGTCTTCAGTCTTTGTCTTCAGACCTTGTACATCAGTTGTTGATCTTCAGCACTTGTGAACTCTTCAGCTGTTGTACTTCAGTACTTTGGTCTTTCAGCTTCAGCACTTGTGTTCTTCAGCTGTTGTACTTCAGCACTTTGGTTCTTCAGCTGTTAAGGTCTTCAGCACTTGATCTTCAGCTGTTGAAGTCTTCAGCACTTGTCAAACTACTGATGAGGCTTTCAGCAGTTGTTGTGATACCATGTGGGACTTAGAGGTTTTCTGATCTTGGCTCATTGTTCTTTGGTCCAACACTACAAAAGCAAGATTGAAGAGGAGTTGAAGTGATTGTGAGGGAAGAAAGGAAGGTCACCCACCAAAGGCAAGGCCTTTCTACAAATGGTGGAGGCCCTCAATTGGAACCAATAGTTAGATGGGAGTATGACTACAACTCCCGTCAACTAACTCTCTTTAGAAGGACTCAGTAGAGGGTATATATCATTCAAAGTGACAGACTAGATCTCCTTTCTATGAATGATCTGTACACTTCTCAGCACCACTTCTGGTAAGAACAAAGAAATAGATAAGTATTTGATTTCCCTGGTGTTGAAAGTTTTGAGAAGCAGGAACAAGTGAGGTTTTGGTAGCATCTCCTAGGGGGAGTTTGTGGATCAAGAAGAAGGTTGGTGCAATCAAAACCAAACACTTAGACTATTTTTTTGGTACAACTTGTAAAGGACTTCTGAAACTAAGTATCGAACTTCTGAAGCTAAGTATCAAACTTCCAAAGGAAATGGAGTTCTTCCAAAGACAAAGTGCAAAATCAACTTCCAAAGGAAAAGCTCCAACTTCCAAAGACAAGACTTCTATTCTGAAGTTCAAGACTTAGAAGAATTCAAAGACAATGACTTCCAAAGTAGAAGTCCCCAAGCCACGAAAGAAGCAGCCTCTTCCGAAGTATAAAATGCTTCGGAAGAACTTGTTCTTCTGAAGCCAACTAACCTTCGGAAGATGCTGCTACAGACCAATGGACATAAGTATGGTCTTAACACTCCGCTGCAGACCTCCATACTTCATGGCGTTTTCCTAAACGGCCATGCAGTTTCCATACTTTCTTCCACTGTTCACCTTTATTTGTTAGTACAGGTTGCCAACTTTAGTTGGTGACAAAATGTAAGTCATGGACATGTCATGACTATCATGTCTTAGATAAGACATTATCTAAGATACCTTAACTATAGCTTTGTAGTATCTGCTTTAGTTAGAGGATTCCAGCAGGTATCAAAGTATATCCGGCTGTAGATAGTAGTATGTATAGTTTCACATTGTAACTCTTATAGAGAGCTTGTAAGAGAGTCTTGTAAACTTTGAATTGAGAAGTAATATATACAAGTATCTTGAAAATTATTCTCTTGTTTTTTCCTTGTGTTACTTAGTATATTATAATCAACTCTTAGAAAAACTCTACTTTTTGAGTGCTTCTTAGTGAGTTTGAGAGAAATACTTGCGTTGAGTATAAAAACGATCGTGCAACTTTGTCCTTGAAGCTTTGGAACTTTAAGCTTCAGAAGATGTTGGTCTTGGCTTCGGAATATTTTACACTTAGAATATTTTCTAGTGCATGGTGTAAAACTTCTGAAGCATTCTACTCAGCACTTAATACATGCATGCGGGATAGACTTTTGGATGTTATTGGATATTTTGGATGCATCAGCCTTATATAGACACTTACACAATTAGATTCTAAACATTAATAACACACAATGCGTAAACTTTAAACATTCACTATCATTGCAACTCAAATTAAAACTATCAATACATGAAACATTGTCTAGATCCTGTTACATTTATCCATAAAATAATTATAAAACTATCAAAATGTTAGTCTTGGACACTGTAACACATGGTCTCTAGTACCACCAATATTGTCCACTTTGCTCACGAGGAGCTTACGGAATTGCTTTTAGTTGCTTGAATGAAAACTTACGAGGATGGTCATCCATCACTAGATTGTTCCTACTTTAGCACGCTTAACTATATAGTTCTCCTCTCATATACAGCCAATACGCCCAACATGTGTTAGTAATATCAGAGACAAGATATTCCTTATGAACTAGGAATATATTCTGTCCATGACCTATGTGGATCTGCCTAGGGTGTTACAATCACCCTCCCCCCCCCTTTGGACTCATCGTCCTCGCTGAGATTTGCCTCACCATCCTATCAATGGATGTGGGATTTGCTCATGAGGTGCTGAGTGATTTGATTTTGGTTGATCGGATGTAAACTTTCCAAGGAGGTCGCCTATCCCTAGATTGCTAACACTTGAGCACGCTTAACTATGGAGTTCTCGTCTTATCCATAGAGTAATAAGTTTTATTTATGTCCTAACACATTCCCAACACCTTATATAAGCTCTGATAGAATTATGGCACGAAGAAACTATTAGGACCGAAGACAATAGACAAAGGTGGTCCGTTTCTATCCATGATTTCACTAACATAAATCCGTGCCAACATTTCCATCTTGTACTCCTCATGAATAGTCAGGAAATAGGCAGATATGGTCAATGACCCAAATCAAGTTGTTCCCACTACTAGTTCGTGATGAAGTCCACAAGCTAGGTGGTCTTTGATGCCCAGCTTTGACCTTTGAAAAAGTCAAAAACTAGAACACATAGTCTGCCATGTCCTTTTCCATTCCAGAACACCAATACAAGTCCTAACGATCATGGTACCTCTTGATGGCACAAGAATGAACAATATACGTAGAATTATGTAATTCGTCCATCAATAATTTCTACACATTCCAATAAATAAAACCAAAATTTGCTTCATAAAGTACAATCCTCCATATTTCATTTGTGCAAATTATTTGTCCAGACCTCTCCTAGCCTTATCATGCACGGTCGGTCTCTTTAGTGACTCAACTTGAGTAACATTGATGTTGTATTTGATACTTCAATGAACCTTCATTTCTAATAGCCTGACACACATAGGTTTGACTCTTTTCTTACGGCTCAACATGTCAGAACCTAGATTTCACAGTCGTAGGCACTGAACAACCCAATTCAATGTCTCTCTCTCTCTCACTCATGTTCAGTTCTTTTGATGAAAAATGTGTTCAGAACTTTTGTGGTCAGTATATATGACACACTTTGAGAACTAGCATATAGTTTCTCATTTTCCAACAATTCTAAGACTACCCTTACATGTTTTCCATGATCCTCCAATCCTCAAATAAATCAAAATATCTTCAATAAATACTATGACATATTCATTCAAACAAGACTTACACATCTGATTCATCATGTCCATAAACGCCGTAGGTGCCTTAGTTAGCCCAAAATGCATAACTATGAACTCTTAATCTTTGCAATATATTCTAAAAGCATTCTTTGGTATGTCATCCTTTTGTACTCTAAGTTGATGATTTTCAAACCGATATCAATATTCCCAAAGGTACGTTGACACTTGAAGCTTATTAAGAAAGTTATTACCCTTAGAAAAAGATAATGGTTCTTGACCGTTAGCTTATTCAACTTTTGATAGTCCACACACATTGAAGGATCTATCCTTCTTCTTGACAAAAAGCACTAGTGCCCCATGGTGACTGATCGGGTGGTAGAAAACCCTTGTCTACAACTATTAAAGTTTACTAGACAAATTTTCGACTTTCAAATGTGCTAAGCGATAAGGTATCCTAACAAGATGCATCACATTAGGTACCAGGTCAATCTAAAAATCCATCTATTGTGAAGGAGATGATCATGTCAAATCCTTCGGGAACACTTCCTTCAATTCTCACACAATCGATATGCCATCTAGCGCTTATTTCTCAGCCTTCATGCTCATGACTGCATCTTGTCCTCTTTTGATCTCTATCCATGTACATCAACTATCTAACCATTTTGCAAAGGCTTGCAAGCAATCTTCTCATAGAAAATGATCTCATCCCTTTCTTAGGAATCGTTACATTCCCATAATCATGCTGAACTTCCAACACAAAATCATATAAAACCTATTGTAAAGGCATGACCCTCTAATAGCACAATATAGTCCCAAATTATCTCCCTAGTATTTACAAGACTACCATTAGCCCTGTTAGGGGACCGTGTTGGTATGGAGTACTAACGGATTCTGCATTTAAACCAGATCAAAAAATGCAGAATGATATTTGATTGGCGATCCAATCAGTGATAACGATAACCCGATCGATGTAAGAATGAACTAAACATTAAAACGAGTAGGAATTGATCAAGATCGAACTATGAACTTGGACAGACTGTTTCGGACGCTCTGGACTGCTAGGGTTTTTGTGTATTTGAAGTATCTCTCAAAGTGTTATATTTTTCCATGAATTAGGTGGTATTTATAGGTTACTGGTTTTCATTTGTACGACTGAACCATTAGCATGGTTCAGTCGTGCAACTGAATCATGCAATTGATTCATACGCATGACTGAAGGTTCAATCATGCGACTGAGTCAATCTTATGTCTCAATCATACGACTGATCCAGTCTCCTGGTTCAGTCGTGCGACTAGTCCATAAGCATGATATATTCATATGTATGGTCCATAAGTATGGTCTATTAGCCCAAATAGTCATCCGACTAAGTTGAACATATTACTCAATCATTATTGACTTAGAATCGTGTACAACAACCTCAAACCTATATAAGCAGTTCATACATATGAACCAAAGATAAATGAACATCAAAGCATATATCATATTTCATTACTTCGTCATATTACACATATGTAAGACATGAAAGATTTTTACATTTAATCATATAAACTAGGAACATCATGTATCCTCAAACTCCCCCCTTGGACCTAGCTTATCCTATTGTCTAACATTCTTCACATGTTCTTGGAACTTCTTGTACTTCTCTTCTCTTGTGACTCCTGCATGTATCTCGAATGCAAATTAGAGCCGTATAATGTGTTGGAATTGAAGAGCTTGTACAATGTCTTGCGTGTCATAGAATAGTGGCCACTTGTATAAGGTATAGACATCTTCAGCAGACAAGTTAGTAAGCCATATTGGGTCAAATACCCTGATAGTCTCTATCTTCCCGTTTCTATTCAGAACTATGACCGCTTCCCCTATACTCCAGTCATAATACCATCATTTGAAGTGTGGAGTGAAGTCCTTAGGCATTTCCCGTAAGGGAATCTTGGACATTATGCGTGGGGACTCCACTTCAACACCACTTTAGGCTTTCCAGATATAGGATCAACTTTAGACTTATGAATGAACCTCTTAGGTTGTTGAGGTCTGAAGTTTACCCATTTGGTGTGGTATTTTTCTTCAATGCAGCCTCAAACCATCCTGACATCTTTCTTGGGTTAGCATATAACAGATCTAAGCATGCAGTCGATTGAGCTCAAAACCAAGAAGAGTCTTCAGATCATGTGGATATCTGAAGTACTCTTTCCCTTTCTCCCTTTTAACAGCATAGACTTCCAAGTCTTCAAAATATGCCCACGTGATAATTTTGCCTGACATTTTCTTATGTCTTTTGACTCTGTAAAGTTTGGTGTAGGCATTTTGCTTTGGGGGTGCACGTTGGGCTTTCATCTCAGCAAAACAAGCTACCCATTCAGCTTTCTTCATATCACATTTGCATCCGAAGCTTGGGTTGTGCTTTCATCTTTCTCTTTCTCCTTCTCTATCTCCTCCAACTTATCAAAAGTAGCACTACCAAAGTTTCACCCAAGTTGGGGATAGTGTTGCCCTCAGGGTCAATGTACTTAGGATAGTGCTCAGCTGTGACATCTTCAATCTCAATTTCATCCACATCTTGTAGCTCCTCATCACTTAAGACATCAACTTCCAGAGCATCTTTGACAATTTCGTTTGGATTAATGAAGATATCAGCCAGCTGCTCATCTGTAAGATCATGGATGATCTCTCCTTCCTTCGGAGTGTAGCTCATAGATCTTCTGACGATCCCTTGCAAGTCAAGAATCATAGTAAGTTGAGTCTTGACTTGCTGAAAGGGGGCGACAACATATTCATCTGTTTGTTGAGCTTCATCTGTTTGATTAAACATTCAACACAACACACATAAATCATTAGACAAGACATTTAAACATAAATAATCATTAATTACATTAATGTAATACACATTTCAAGTACAAAAGTTTCAAATACATAAACATTAATCATTACTTTTGTCTTGATCTTTGTCTTTCAGCTCAGGAGCAGAGGATGAGGCTCCTTGATCCTGATTTCTCTTGCTGCGCCTCTCCTTGACTGATGGATTAGAGGTTGACGCAGACCCATCCTTCTTGATCATCTCATCATCATCATCACCTTCTTTTCCTTTTCCACTTCCTCCCGCTCCCTCGCCATCATCATCTTGTTCCTCAGATTCATCTTCAATGAGCTCATCTTCATCATCTCATCATCACCATCCTTAATCTTTAACGGCTCACTCTTGATCCCTTTAGCTTTAGCAAGATCTTTTTGTTCTTCTTCTCAAGTCCTTCAATTCGCTTACCGAAGCCATAACCAACTCGTTTTGACTTTAGTGCATGGTGGGCTCCGCCTAAAGCTCTCTCATACTGAGCGTTCTTCTCACTTAGTTGAGCGATTTGCTTTGCTGAGCCACATTTACCGCCATCAGCTGATTGATCTGAGTAGGCCTTAGATCATCAATAGCGATCAGCTTTAGAACCATTCGGTTCAGGCTAGCCAACTGCTCCTCTAACCCAACCATGGGTAGAGTAGGTCGGGTGTAAATGTGGATGGGTGGAGGGACTAGCTTGGTGAGTGGTGGTGGTAGTGGTGGATGTGGTGAAGATGGGAGGAGGGATGGGAGTGGGTTGTGGTGGAATTGTGTTGGGATTCTGGTTGGAGTACTGGCTATGGTAGTGGGTGTGGTAGTGGTGGTAGTGGTTGTGGTGGTGGTTGTGGTAGTGGTGGAGGCTATGGCAGTGGTGGTAGTGGATGTAATCAATGTGAATCTTGGCCTCTTACTCTTTTACCATAAGAATGGGTCATCCTTTGTAGAGGCTCCTCAGAGCTAGTAGACTGGTCAGGTGTGTAGGTGGGATCAATGACATTAGTATCATCACCTGCACTACTAGTTAGGCATCCACCGACCGCCTCTATCCCCTTCTCAGTGGCAACAACCCAGCTCCCGATAGTCCTAACCAGAGGCTCATCATCACACACCTCCTCTTCATTTATCAAGAAGTCTGGTGGAAGCAGTCTGCTTAGATCCACCAGGAGAAGCAGCAGTGCTGTGAGGAGGTGGTGGAGATATATTAGACGTGTCAGCGGCCATTGAATGACTGGGGCATGTATCTCCACCACCTTGACCATCATCAAGGTTGTCATCATCGTCGTCATCTTATTCAGTGGGAACCACTATGGGCTCTACCCACTTCTTGCGAGAGGGCGCCACAAACTCCTCGTGGCTAGATGACCAAATAGTCACCTGACCAGGGGCTTCACCTGCTTCCCTGGTAGACCTTCATCCTACCCAATGTAGTGTCATTAATAACCTCCAAAAGTATAGCATCATCCTTCTCTTTCGGCAGCAGAGGAAGCTTCTCGTCAATGATCATCTGTAAAAACCTTGGGTACATGCAGAAGCCTTCCTTTCCCTTGGCCTTGACGTTCTCTATCATGTAGGAGAATAGCATGTGGGAGAAACTGAATGGGTGGTTCAGCACCAGAGCAACATATGCGTTCTGGATTTGATCTGACATCTCATCAAATCCTCTCTTTGACGTTATGCACTTAAGGATAACATGAGCCAAGTACTTGAATTAGGGGCACAAGTTACTCTTGTTGAGCACACCTACATTGATGTCCAAAGTGTACTTCATCCTTAGAAAGCATCCCCGAACAGTCAAGGAAGAAGTTTGGTTGGGTAGGCACCGTCCTCACCCAGATCCAGGACTCTCCTTAGATTGTCTGCAGTAATCCTAATCTCTTGTCCAAAGATTGAGCTTTGAATACTGTGGGGCTCAACGAACCTGTCGATAGAGGCACCTTCCCAAAAGGCTTGTTGTATCGATCTGTATGGAGGGCATGGTGTAGATATGGCCTTGAAGATCCTCGATCTCCTCAGAAAGGCTGTAATCCCAGCAAACTTAGAAGCGTTCCGAGAAGTAGCATCTAAATAAGCATAGATGTTATGCTTCGTGCTCATCGTCCATCTATCAGCCATGTTGCTGCAACATAAGAACATACATATACATTAGATTTTTGCATAATAGAAGATAGTTGGAACTTAAACAGTTTTGATCAAACTAGTTCAGTCATGCGACTGAACACCACGACTGAGTTTTAGTCGTACAATTGAGTTCAGTCGTACAATTGAGCCTACGGCTGAGTTTAGTTGTGTGATTGAGCCTGTGACTGAGCTTAGTCATATGCTACACCATACAGTTGAGTCAGTCGTGTGACTGAGTCACGATTGATTCATTCGTGCAATTGAATCGTGCGCCTGGCTCAATCGTGCGACTGAGGTTCATCAGCATGACCATTCGTATCTTTCACTGTGGAACCCCATGGATTTGAATCTTTGTCAAAACTTTATATTAGACTTCGTGTTTAGACTCATTAGACTCGCAGAGACTCGAAATAGCACTTACTGTCCTTTAAATCAACTTTTATGTTCATTTAAGTGGTCTATTTTTAGGGTTAAGTCTCGGTTCTAGGTCTCAATAGTTTAGATCATTTAGGGTTTGATTCACCCATTCATTTTGGCTGATATTAGTTTCAAAGTACCTGTAGATGAGTAGAGAACAAGTTAGGATCACAATCAGGCAGTAATCACAACAATAGAAATTTGGGCAGAGAGAGTGTGTGTGTGTGTGTGTGTGTGTGGATGATTTCAGAGAGTTTTGAAGGGTGGTAAGGGTTACGACCAACTGACGCCCTTATTTAAATGCTTCATTCGTGCGATAGGCGTTCAGTCGTGCGACTGGCTCAATCACCTTCATCCATTCGTATGATTGGTTCAGTCTTGTGGTCCAATCGCATGGTTGTCTCATACTCATGGTCCAATCGTCTGACTAGCTCATACATATGGTTCAATCACGCAATTGGCTCATTCTTATCATTCAATCATGCGTTGGCTCATACTTATGAATCAATCGTGCGATTGGCTCATACTTATGAGCTTGAACTCATACACTTTCAAACACTTAAAATGTTAGCTTGTGATATATAACATTATGAACTTTGATCATCTCAGACATGACCCTTTTAGTTTAACATCATTTGATCACCTCAGACGTGATCCTTTTAGTTTGAAACCGATGGTCACCTCAGACATGACCCCTTTTAGTTTAGAACCAATTAGTCACCTCAGACGTGACCCCTTTTAGTGAGTGATTCACTGATTCATCTAGTTGTATAATCCGACATCTACGCAACAAAAAACTAATAAATAGAAAACAACTTTGAAATTTAATAGAAAAATAAGACATATTTTTGTGGTTTTGGGTTTGAGCAGAAAAACTTCCAGTTAATTTGATCATTTCTAGAAAGATTCATTATGGAATCATACAGGTATATTATAATCATTTGGGACCTTTTACTATGCACTTTGATGCTAGATTCTTCTTTTGTCTGAGAGTCAATAGCACTTTCAAAAATCATACTAGAGCTATAAGATGCACACACTGATTTTGACTGTCAAGAGTTGCAGTCATGATGATTGTCAGTATATTGTCCACTTAAATCCATACACAGATTTTTGACTCACATTGGTGATGAGTTAGGTTTAATTATTTCAACAAGCATTTGTGGATCCCACACTTATATGGTAATCAACATTCCTTTGGAGAATTTTGAGCGGTCTACGGGTATTTGACAAGAAGAGACTATTCTAAGAGCATTCAAAGAGATGCCAAGCCTCAGGTCAGTGTCATCGCACAGTAGAGAGGCGCAAACAACAATGAATTCTAGAATATTTAGGTTATGCTTATCCTCAGGTCAGTGCCACCGCACAGCAGAGAGGCACACAACCTATCTTGTTAGAGTATTGGTTTCTTTTGCACATAACGCACCAACGACGTTAGTCATTATCTTGATTGCTTTTAGCAGTTTTTCCATGTGCTTTACTCATATTTATGGTCAATCGCACACATATGTGGCGTTTATTTTGCTCACCACCCCTTATTGGAAATACGTTGATTATGTTAACCAGGGATAAGATGAGAACCCACAACAAGTTAAACAAATTAGTTTGAATTTTAGTTCACCAATGAATTCTACTCATCTATTGCGTTGAATCTACCGACACATCATATAATGAAGTAGGAACCTCTAGGTCTACTTTTCTATGTTACCTCAGTAGCATACTAGTTTTCCTATCATTTTTCTTTTATTGTGCTTCGACTTCTCAGACTTGTAATTTGAATTTAACATTTTGAGCAAATTAGTTTTGAAGTCCCAACCAATTGATTCCTGTGTACTATCATTTTTCATAAATTGAATCATAATCATAGATTTATATTCATTTCTTTCAACTAATCTATCCTCCCTCCTCATTTTTTTAAGTAAATAAATATTGTATAAGTAAATACTTAACTAAACTATTCTCCCTTAAAATTCTAAAACCGAAAATCATTTTGTGTTTTTGGATTTTAATAGACAAAAAAATAAAATAAAAGAAATAAATAATAAACTAAGAAAATAATTGTCAGACTAAGAACTGTCATCATCTTGCATCACGTCACTTTTCTTTTTCACGCCATTAACCTCTAAAAGATACAAAAACCGTGGTTTGTCAAATGCTTTTGTGTAGAGGTCGGCACGTTGAATATCAGTATTAATTTTAACAACATTGATTGATTGCTTTTCAAAACAGTCACGTATAAAGTGATATTTAATACCGATGTGTTTTGTTTTAGGGTGTTAGACCGGATTTTTGGTGATAGCAATTGCAGCAGAATTATCAACATAAATAGGGGTGTTAGAAAATTTCAAACCGTAGTCACGCATTTACTGTTGAACCCAAATGATTTGTGAACAGTACCTTGCAGTAGCAACATATTTAGCTTCACATGTTAACAGAGCAACTGATGTCTGCTTCTTACATTGCCAGGTGACTAACCATCTACCAAAGAACTGACAACCCGCTGATGTTGACTTGTAATTCATTTTGCAACCATCATAGTCCGAGTCACTATACGTTGTAAGCTCAAAGTCATTATCATGAGGATACCATAACCTAAGTGTTGGAGTACCCTTCAGATAACGAAAAATCCTCTTAACTCTGATGAGATGATTTACTTTTGGTTTTGCCTGATATCTGGAACAGAGACACGTGGTGTACATGATATCAGGACAAGAGGCTGTGAGGTACATAAGAGATCCGATCATTCCTCTGTACATGGTGGCATCAATCAGATCACCATTTTCGTCGGGTGCCACGTCATGGTTTCTACCAAGTGGAGTTCCAGCAGTTGAAGCATTCTCCATGTTGAATCTACTAAGGATATCTCCTACATATTTGGATTGATGCAGGAAAATTCCTTTTAGTCTCTGATCCACCTGTATCCAAGAAAGAACTTCAACTCCCCCATGGCACTCATCCCAAACTCTGCTTTCATTACAGATTCGAATTCTTTACATAATTCTTCATTTTTGGAACCGAAGATTATGTCATCCACATAAATTTGTACCATGAGTAAATCTCCATCCTTTTCTTTGATAAATAATGTGCAGTCAATAACTCCTCTATGAAAACCATGTTCACAAGATGAGTTAAGAGTTTCTCATACCAGACTCTAGGGGCTTGATGGAGTCCGTAAAGAGCCTTGTCCAGTTTGTAAACTCTATCCCGATGATACGGATCTTCAAATCCTTTGGTTGACTGACGTAGACTGTTTCACGGATTTCACCATGAAGGAATGCACATTTCACATCCAATTGATAAACTTTAATCTTCATGTAGGATGCATAGGCCAGAAAGATACGAATGGCTTCCATCTGTGCAACCGGTGCAAACACTTCATTGTAATCTATGCCTATGACTTGTTGAAACCCTTGAACCACAAGTCAAGCCTTATTTCTAATTATGACCCCTTGGTCATCTTTCTTACACTTCAGCACCCATTTAGTGCCAATAACCTTAGCACCTTTTGGTCTATCCACAAGGGTCCATACTCCTAACTTCTTGAACTGTAGGAGTTCTTCTTGTATTGTACTAACCCATGCCTCATCATTTAAGGGTTCACTCACATATTTTGACTCAATTTGAGACACAAAACATAGATATGCACCATCATGAAGATATCCTTTTTCCATGACTGAGGCATAATCAGCTGAGTATAATTGATTTCGTGTATGCACTCCTGATCGAACATCCCTAATGACATTGTCCAAGGGATGATAAACATTAATTCGAGATCCAGGAATGGTGGGAACAACTACCTCAGTATCCAGATTGTGAAACCCAGGTTTAGTATCTATAGTTGTTGGAGTATGAGGTTCAGAAGTGTCAGAGGCATCAGGATTTGATGCTTGTGTACTTTCATTAGTGGGAACCTATTCCTCCTGGTCCACATGTTCAGTCTCAACTGCTTTATCATCAGAGGAAGAATCACTTACTTCAAGCTCTCCCCTTGAAGGGCTAGAAGTATCATCTAATGGAGTCGTTGATGTTGAGTCAGGTAGTGGAGTGTTCAGAACATCGTACATCATCCTAGCAGACAGCTCGTCATCAGGATGAGAAGGTGGTAGATTGAAGGATTTAAAAATCCATCATAGTCAAAGAAGAAGGAGGGTCCTTTCCAGTAGGGGGTGGTGTATCTTTGAACATCAACGTTGCACCACACTTCTACCTAACCTATTGAGTTGTTATAAACTCTCTTGTCGGGTATGTTGTATCCGAGGAAGATGCCTTCTTCTGCCTTCTCACTAAGCTTCCCAGTCTGAGTTTACTTCAACAACATGCACAGTGCGCCAAACGGTTCTAGATACTCCAGGTTGGGTTTACGTCGCTGGAGCAGTTCATAACATGTTTTCCTATGTCGTTTGACCACTAAGACTCGATTGAGCGTGTAACAAGCATTAGCTACTGCCTCATTCCATAATTGAATAGGCAGTTTCGAGCCGGCTAGCATTGTCCTGGTTGTCTCTATCAAGCTCCTATTTTTCCTTTCAGCAACCCCATTCATCTGTGGAGTGTAGGCAGAAGTAAATTGATGTACAATTCCTTTCTCTCTACAGTATGCCTCCATCCACTAATTTTTGAACTTTGTGTCGTTGTCTGATCGAATCTGCCTTACTTTTCGCTTTTAGAGTGATTCAAAAGTAGTTACTAGATGTTTGAATGATTCAAAAGTCTCTGATTCTAATTTCAGAAACATCACCCAAGTGAATCTTAAGTAATCATCAGTTACTACAAAGCAATACAAATCACCAACAATGCTCTTTGTACTGACAAGGCCAAATAGATCCATGTGTAGAAGCTCGAGAGGAATGTCAATAGAGTTAACTTTCTTTGCCTTGTGAGATTCTTGGTCTGTTTCCCTTTCTTACATGCTACACAAAAATCTGGAAGATAGAAATTCTTGACAGTTACTCCATTACTTAATCATTTTGAACCAAATGATTCATCTTCCTTGGATTCATGTATCCCATTCTCCTATGCCATGAGACTGAATCTCTCTCTGTTTCCTTTGAAAAGAAGCATTGAACAGTGTGATCAGTTGTGGAGGCTTTTGATAGATCCAAGACATACAAGTTATTATATCTTGAAGCTAACATTAGAACTTTATCCTCCTCAATCACATAATCTTTCTTCAACATGTAGCACTTCTTGTTGTCAAACACAACTTTGAATCCTTTATCACAGATTTGGGAGACTAAAAGTAAGTCGTTCTGTAGTTGTTGAACATAGTTGACCTTGTCAAACTTTACTTTCTTGTTTCCCACTTCACCTTGAGCGGTAATGTAACCTCCTTTGTTTCCAGCAAATGATGCATGTCCCCCTTTAATTTGTTTGACTTTGAAAAGGAGAGACGCATTCCATGTCATGTGCCTGGACGCCCCACTTTCAATAATCCAGGTATTAGTGATAGCGTTGTAACGGACACCCTGCACATTCAAAGAACCTTATTAGTTCAAATTTGGGACCCAAGCCTTAACTGGATTAGGTGACCCAAAGGAATCACATATCATGAACTCAACCCACTGTTCTTTAGAGGATGAGGAAATATCCTTCTTCTTCTTGTCCTCACTATCAAACACATTACTTGATTTTTCTTTCCATAAACCAGTTTTGTGTAAGGCATGTTTATGGTAAATAGACGACTGTCTTATGATTTGAACTTTAGGTTCACTAAAACTCTTAGGTGGAGTATTAGATCTCATTTTTGAAAGACTTGGTTTTGCATCATAAAGTTGAATCTTCTTTTTGGGCGTCTAATAATAAGGACAATTAGGAGAGATATGTCCTCATTTTCCACAACTGTAGCATGATCTCCCTTCTACAGATTGAAGAAAACTTTTATGTGGTGATGAGTTTGGTAATGGGGTGAGATGTGCCTGGTTGGGTTTTGTCACTTCTCTTTTAGATGTTTCAGCCTCTTTAGCAAAATTAATTGTTTTAGCATTTTGAACACCTTTAACTTTCATTTTATTTGGACTTTGAATAACATGTTTTTGATTAACTGGATTAGTCATTTTGGGTTCAGAAGTAAACGTGTGTGAACCTGACCTTACATTAACCCTTTTAATTTCATCATCCAAATTCTCAACTGGCATTTTTCCATTTGATTTCAAAGTCGAATCCTTCTGTTAGTGACAGATTTCACCGTTTACCCGTGGAATCTGGATCACTAACCAGAGGAGTGGACACCATATGATCATTTACTAGGTTGTTATTGATAGGTCTACATTTTGTGGTCAAAAGGACTGCATGTGATGGTGAAACTACTTTATACCCCAAACCTTCCCTGTTATTTCGTTCTTTCACTAAGTTTTGAACTATATGAGAAGAACTAGCCAGACTATGTAGTTTTTCTTTTAAAGAATCAACCTCGACTTCCAAAACTGTGTTTTCCTTTTTGTTTCTTCTAAAGAATTTAAATAAAATTTTATATCATTTGCTTGATTTAAAGCAACAACCTCGGTTTCCCTTAGTTGTTTTCCTAAAAGTTCTACTTTTTCTTTGAAGTTGCACTCATTTTGTTTTAAAATACGATTAGCCTCAGTGTAGAGTTGTAAATCATTTACTAAATTATCATTGTGTTCTAATAACCTAGCAAATTTCAGGTCAATTCTTTCTCTAAATTTGTCACATACAATACAAGCATGTTTTTCAAATAATTGGTTTGTAGAACTTACCTGTGATGAATCAGATGAATCAACCATCAAAGCAAAATCAGACCCTTCAGTGACTGGAGATTTTGAACTCGTGGCTCTAAGCTCTTCCTTAACCAGGTGATTTACAACATTCACAGCTTCTTTAGTATCTGACATCGTATGTTCAGCTATGATCTCACCTTCACTAGTAGAACCATCATCCAGTGCTTTGACAAAGGCAATATTTGATTCACCTGGAGAAACAAATCGAAAGGACCAATCTCGCCCTTCATCACCTTGAGCAGTTAGAGCCTTTATCTTTTTGCTTGAAGAAGCAGTTCCAATCATGTCTTTGTCTTAACGGTTGAATGTAGGGAATGGGTTTCCATTTTCAGTTTTCTTGGGCTTTACACATTCACATTTAAAATGTCCCTTTTCACCACAGTTGAAACATGTGACTTTGGTTTTGTCAAAACCAAAAGTCGTATCTTTAGTGGCGACTAGATTTTGCCCCGTCTTCTTGACAAACTTCTTAGCTCTTCTGACTGCACTCGCCAGTGCCCACATGATGTCCATTCTTTCTAGTTCATTCTCATCAACTTGCTCGTAATCTTCATCTGCAAGATGACAATTTCCAATCTTACCAGCAACTAGACCATCATAAGATTATACAACGGCTGCTAGAAGATCCATATGCTCCTTAGCAACTTCCACTGTGACATTACCAAGATTCTCGATCTTTAACTTTGTAGTATTGGCCTCAAGAACTATGTATTGGGTCCCTGATGACCCTGACATTTCTGGTCCTAAAGCAGTGGTTTGGGAAGGAACAGAGGAACTAGACACGAATGTTGTTTATGATGGTGCTCCTGAAACAGCTGGAGTCGGAACTGAGTTGTAAAATGAAGGATTCTGAACATAGGATCCTTTCTTCGACTTGTTATTTCATTCTCAATTCAGCCTCTCTTAACTTCAAGATGAAGTCATTTATGTCTAATGTGGAAAGAATATCATTTTGTCTTAGATTAGACACAAATGAATCCCATTTCTCAGGCAAACCATCTGCAAAGCTTGAAACTTTATCTTCCATTGAGGTGGTTACGCCATGAGTGTGCAGCTCACTCATCAGATGATAGAATCGGTCAATAATATCATCCAAGCTCTCATTCCCTATCGAAGAGAAATTATCAAACTCCTTCTTGAGAGCTTTAGCCTTTAATGCCTTGAGAGTTGCTTTTCCATCATATCTTTTCTCCAATGCTTCCCATAACTTTTTAGCCTGCTTGTTCTCAGAGAACTGATGAAAAATATCCTTAGGTATCGACTGAGTCAACAAGGCATAAACTTTCTTCTTAGTATTGAAAAGAATCTTTTGAGCTTCACTTATTCCTCCCAAGGTTAACTTGACTCCATTAGCACTGACTGGTACCGTGTAACCAGTCTCTATGGATGTCCAAAGATTGGGATTAACACCATTTAAATAGATCTCAAACCCCTGTTTCCACTGTGGGTATTCATCTAACATTAAAAGCTTTGGCGGTTTGTTATGATTTCCAATCTCATTTTCCAGAAGTAGTAGGTTCTGGATGCATGAGTCCTTTCCGGCAGTAAACGCAGCAAATTGATCTTTCATTGCTTTAAACTTTGAACTTTGAGAACAGGACAGTTTCACTCATGCGAATGGACAATGAGTATGGATCACTCGTGTGAATCAAGGGTACGAATGAATCCAATCACGCGATTGGATTCAGTCGTGCGTATGAACAAGACGATTGGAATCAAACAACTGGAGTTGTTCAGCCGTGCGAATGAGGAGTGCGACTGAGTTCAGTCATGTGAATGGAGTATATGAATGAGTTCAGTCATGCAAATGGAGTATACAAATGAGTTCAATCGTACGAATGAGCTAATCGTACGACTGAAGGCTGCTGTTTTTGTAAAATCAACGATTTTTGACACTTTGATACAAAATACGATTTTCTTAGGAACCCTAATCAGCCGTATAATGAAAAATCAAAACTTTAACGCCTGTGAATGTCGAAAACACCTATTGAAGCAAAGTGGTGACTCTTTTGATTAAAACATAGGTTTTTGACACCAAAACTAATCGAAACAAACGCAAAATCACAAGCCAAAGCTTTAATACCACTTGTTAGGGGACCGTGTACGTACGGAGTACTAACGGATTCTGTGTTTAAACTAGATCAAATAGTGTGGAATCCTATTTGATTGGTGATCCAATCGGTGAGAACGATAACCCGATAAATGTAAGAATGAACAAAGTTAAGAACGAGTAGGAATCGATCAAGATCGAACTATGAACTTGGACAAGCTATTTCGGACGCTCTAGACGGCTAGGGTTTTTGTGTATTCAAAGTATCTCTCCAAGTGTTATGTTTTTCCATGAATTAGGTGGTATTTATAGGTTAGTGGTTTTCATTCATACGACTGAACCATTAGCATGGTTCAGTCGTGCGACTGAATCATGCGATTGATTCATATGCACGACTGAAGGTTTAGTCGTGCGACTGAATCAATCTTATGTCTCCTGGTTCAGTCATGCGACTAGTCCATAAATATGATATATTCATATGTATGGTCCATAAGTATGGTCCATTAGCATCAATAGTCATCCGACTAGGTTGAACATATTATTCAATCATTATTGACTTAGAATTGTGTACAACAACCTCAAACCTATATAAGCAGTTCATACATATGAATCAAAGATAAATGAACATCAAAGCATATATCATATTTCATTATTTCGTCACATTACACATATGTAAGACATTAAAGACTTTTACATTTAACCATATAAACTAGGAACATCATGTGTCCACAAGCCCATTTCATAACACGTATCCTCATAGTCAGGGTCAAGTCCAACTTAGTTATAAAAGTCAAAGTCACTATATCAGGGTCCTGTCAGGCATTATTGACACCAATCCTAAATGTGTTTCTATGAATAGGGTTTGTTATAGTACCAAAATTCAAAGCTGGTTTGCACAAGTTGCAAGCCATATTTTGAATTGTTTGAATCCCATTTAACTTTGCATATGCATTTCGATGATGCTCTCAATTTCCACACTCATAATGTCAATGTTGAACACTTTCCAAATTTACCAACACATTAATTGGCATATTTGGGTTCACCAGCACCTTAAAGCCCTTGGCTAAGCGCTCCAATTTCTTGAAACTGGAATACACATGATGTGTCGTCATAGTTGGATGGTGCAGATTGCACTTATAACACTCCGGAAAAGTGCCGACATAGTCTTTTGTTGCCAGCACAGCATCCATATATCCTTTCACGGCCTTGTCCTTCTTGTCCATTTAAACACCATCTACCTTACCCAACTCCCCAACATCCTTCTATGTGTAATTAGCTTTTTCCAATCACCAATACGAACCATCTCATCAACCAAAGTACCTCTCTTTAGTATTGCACTCTAAATGGTTGGGGGTTGTAGCATCGAACATCATTCCACGATTATAGAACCAGCCCCTTGATGTGCTCTCAACCCTTATTTGATTTATGTGTCATAATTATGGCATTAGCTTTGCCAACTTATGGAATTGGTAGGTATGGACTTCATGACCACATCCTACCATTGCATGATTCCAAGACACAAGATCTAACTTTTCCATGTAGTCCACAAGGTAGTACTCCTCGTTTACCAATCCTTTAAGCACATCTAAAGTCATGGACATTATAGCCTTCATACCTTGAACTTATGTTTGGGGATTCTGTTGCGTTAGTTCTTCGCCAACCTATTAACAGACAACATAATTTACCTTTTGATTCTAAGATCTCGATATCCACATCCATTCTAATTTTCTCAATGCAACGTGTCAGAGTTGTTCCTTCAACTTTCTTGTCGTACTACTCTGCCTTGCACGTCATGAATTTCGTGTACGTATAACTAATACTACCTCGAATACTATTTCCTTTCCTGTCATTGGTACTACTCAGGCACATCCTTAGTATATCGAAGATGTTTATATATAGGGTTCCACGTAGCATTCCCACCATACCAACGATATACCAAGAATGACGCTTAACCCGGTTACATGACATCCACTTATAGCGTAATGCTAGAACATCCAAATGCCCAATGCCCTAAGTCTTAAGATCAGTCTGAACAAAGCAACATAGGTATAGGGAGTCTCACCTCTCTACTTCAACTCTTCAAAGAACAAGTACATCATGAACATGTAATCAATTTCCAAGATCACATAAACAAAAGCAGGTTTAACGTCCCATAGATACTAAACTAAAATTTCAAAGTATGATTCCCATGAAGGCTCCAGATCAGTTTGTACTTATGCAAGGATAAAGAAGATAGGTGTTTCCACACCATAGATTATAATAAGAATAGTAACTCTAATGTCCCATGTTTAGAATGGAAGATTCGTACTAACTATGACATTATCTCATGAAATGGTTTGCAAGATTTTGCATGCAATGCAAATTGCATTTACATGTGCACCCGTAATGGTAATTTGCTTTTCATAGTCAACCCTAGCAACTCCTCCTAGAGTCAACGCATCTTGTAAAGTACAAAGTGTTATCCATGATTGGAGAATCAAGGATATGGTCACTAACCAAAGGTTAAGTAACCAAAGTTGTACTAGGGAATTGATTAAGAAAGCATTTGCTTGGGTAAGGAACACTCAAAGGAATCTGTTTAGTATAGTCCGAAATCAAATAAAGAAATCCTCTTACTGAGTACGCCATTACTCTTGTCTGTTGGTGTCATGTCAGCTAACGTGTTCATCTCCAAGATTAAACTCCAACATAGCAATACCAGTAGATGCACATAATAATTTTGGCTTAATAACCTAGGCCCTTTTAAAGAATCCTTATGGTGGCACTTATCAATCAAGACAAAATAATAGCCAAGAAAATAACGAGAGGATATCCTTACCTAATGCTTTCTTAAGGTTGACACACAGATGATACAACACTAAAGATTTTCCAAATAAGTACATCACAAATAACACATAAGACAAGCTAATCAGCACAACTAATAATGCACATAAAACATTCACATGTATAATTATGAAAACATAATCCGATTATGCATACTACATGTGGATACTTAGGTTATAGTCTATTTTGAATAATCCACCTAATTCTTTATAACCAATGGCTCTAATACAAATCTGTCACACCCACGCTAAAAGCGGAAACATGAGGATGTGACGAACGAGATAGTCATAACACATTGGGGTGCAAGAGAATCACTAAATACATTCTCCATAAATGGTCATGATGTCGCTCGACACATTAGAACACATGCCAAGTAAAGTCTATCCAAACTCATCATGCCATAAATGCATAAATAGTCCAAAGTTTTATTCCGGAACAAAGAAACATAAGTATGAATCAATCCCAAATACAAACCAACAATCAAACAATCCAAAACAAGTTTAATAATCTCATGAAATGTCCAAGGGAGCGGTCTTGTCTAGATCTCAAACCAAGCATCTAAGCCTCACTACATGAAAAAACATGCTCTAAAAATGAACAAACATTAGTGAGTTCACAAGTTTAAAGAACAATGAGTTTGTCGTGTATAACATGTACAAAATTTGTATGTGGATAAGAGTACATAGCAGTCATAGATATCAACACATGTTTTTTAAAGTCAGTTCAAGTCCAATTACCCGGATTATATTCACCCAAGGGCAAGCCCAGGCCAAGTCAGTCTCGACTAGTATACTGACAAAAGAGGTGGAGGTGTCAACCTGTTAGTACTAACAATACCTCTCCATGACATCTAAGTCATAATAACAAGTTCAAGTCCAAGTACACACTCATGAATAAACATCTAGACTCAACCCATGACCCAAACCACATACATTGTCCCACAATAGTCTAAAAGACACGACATAGTCCAAAACCATGAGAATTCTTTTCCTCAAAGTAAAACATATTAAAAATAGGCCGTGAAACTCACCTTAAAATAGTACAGTCCAAATTCCAAAACATGCAAAGCAAGCACTAAAAGTACAAAATCACGATAAGGAATAATTAGGAACAAACGCATGACCAATATGGGTGTAATCCTTGTACCCGGTCCTTAATTTCCATCATGGTTTTTAGTTTTAAGAAAATATGATTTACTAGATGGATAAGTCCAAAGTCAGATTTAAATACATTTTGTCACATTTAGGGTTTTCAGCTGTCTCTTTATATTACTATATTAATGTCCATTGATGCACGTCGATTTGTCCATACGTAATAAACTAAAGATATTATTATTTTATCTTTTTAAAATTAACTTAATCACTTTTTAGTATAAAACTTGTCTTCATTTGATTATTTAGTTTCAAATCTTTATTTTTAAGTTGACAAAATATTTCAGCATGAAGAGTTGATTCAGCACCAGTTTTGAATAAACCGATTGGAGGTCGAAACGGTAAGGAAAAGTTACATAATAGGAGTCATTAGAAAGATATGACTTTAAATTAAACAACATAAAAAGAATCATCTCAATTTAATAAAATATGGGAAAGATATGACTTCACGAACACAGACAAACCTGCTGCCCAGATTCGTCAGTTTTGACCTTCAATTTTGTGTGTCGCGTTTAGAAGACCAACCAATGTAGAAACGATAGGAGACCACTTGGGTTTGTTAGAGGACTAGTTAAAAAAATTAAATGAAAAATTAGACCTATTTGGACTTATTATGACCAAGTTATAACCTAAACAAAACATCCTATTTTTCTGATAGCAAACTGTCTAGTTTGTTAATCTTGTTCCTTTGCATCCCAAACCTCCATATATGACCCTTATTGACCCAAGTTCTTAAAAATCGTTTATTCCATGTTCCAATTGACCAAAAACTTAGCTTAGCACTAGAATCTTTCCAATATTTTGTCCCAAACAGTTAGTTGGATTTTAGTCTTTCGGTTCGTATCATTACTTAATCGTTCCATAGTCTTGATTGTTCAACTCATCCATCCGTTCAAGAAACAACATTAATGATTTTAAAAAGATTTAAGAGACCAAGATGTCACACAAGATTACAACCAAATTTTTAATAGATTCAAAAATATTCAAAGACTAACATTTAGGGTTTTACCAGGTAGAGAGTTCAACACCCGTAACACCTAGATTTTTCATGATCCAACGTCCAAAACAAAGAACAAAATAATATTAGATGAAAAATTTGTGTTTAGAGGATTAATATCATCGATGAATAAAATCATCAAACAATTATTTTCCTTAGCAGGAGATTAGGATATGAACAAGGCTTGCTTAGAACATAATCTTGAATGTCTTGATTACTTAAAAGATCAATGGAATGGTAGCAAGATGATGATTTTGATGAAGATGGTTAAGAACAAGAAGAAGATGGATGGTGGCGGCTAGGGTTTGACTTTGAGAGAGACTTGAAGAAAAAGTCTTGTAACAAATGAAAGGAAAACAAGGGAAACCCCCTTTTAGATGGGCCTCCGGGCCCATGCCCATTTTGTCAAATTTCGTCTTGTCCCGATAGACGTGTCTTTCAATTTTTACGTTTTTAAATTCTACGCATTAATACGATTCCAATGGACTATTATATGCTATATAAATTATTTAATTTATATTTTTGGAATTAAATTAACTCTATTTAGTATCCTTTAAGCAAAGCCCACTTATGTTTAATTTTTGTTTGCATTCTTAATGTAAGAAGTATATTTTACATTTTTAACTCCTTAGTCAAATCTTAAGCACATAACCGTCATGCTTAGTCTGAATCAGTAAACATACAATGTCCCATGCCAAGGCCCACTAGAACATATTATGCCCATAATACATAGTTCTAGAACTTAGCGTGTCTACATGTGTCTAATGTACCATTCTCAAACCAAGTCAACATTAGGTCAACCTTCAAGTCAAAGTCAAAGAGTCAAAGTCCAAAATTCAAAGTTAAAGTCAACTATCAAAGTCAATGATCAATACAACTATTCTGGTGACGGATGTCACAGTATCCCTTCGTTTAGTATCCTCTTGTTTAGAGAATTTCGTCCTGAAATTCAATCAGAATTATCGACTGCAACGCCTTCCATGAATAGGTGAAAGTACTTAGTCCTCATTTGATCTTCCCACGTATAGATAAAATTTAGATTCTTGCTTTGAGTTCCATCTAATCTTTAATATCAGGATTTTACTACTTTAAAGTCCACCTTTTCCTAGTCATGATCTCAGTAAGTTCTTCGATGAATTAAAGTTTACCACCCACTCAAATTCATTTGATCGACATTTATAAGGTCTTGTCAGCAAGACACTACTTGAGTTTCGGTGTATGAAGCATGTCATGCACCGTACTCAGTTCTTGCAATAAACACCATCTAATGCTCCACATGACCAAACCATTTGGTAGTCTTAACTGTACTTCCCAATCTTGGTGCCAATTTGCTCTTTTGTTAAAGCCTATAATGTCACCATGCCAAGTCTAATTTGCTCTTAATTGTACTTACATTTTTAACTCCTTAGTCTAATCTTAAGCACACAACCGCCATGCTATGTCCAAATCGGTGAACATACACTATCACCATGCCAAGGCCCACTAGAACATATTATGCCCATAATACATAGTTCTAGAACTTAACGTGTCTACATGTGTCTAATGTACCATTCGCAGACAAAGTCAACATTAGGTCAACATTCAAGTCAAAGTCAAAAAGTCAAAGTCCATAAGTCAAAGTCAATGTCAACAACAATGATCAATACACCTATTCCGGTGACGGATGTCACATATCAGGTTAGCAGTGTATAAGGCAAAGCTTCCTATTAGGGCGAGAATACAACAAATGTAGACAAATACTGGGCTTTGCATGACATTATTTACATTGGGCCATTTACCTTCTTTAATTACTATTATCTTTCTTTCTTTCTTTCTATATAACTATACTGTAACACTAACTAATCTTTTATATTTTATCGTAATCGTGGTCTTACATTACTACTATCTATCAAAACAAATCATCATCAACTTTCCATAGATAATATATATCTAAAGTTATTTGTAGTAAGGGTAGTTTATCAACACTTGCACACTTTACATCACTTTAACATCTTTTATTATGCTATACCATGATCAGATCAATTCATAAACTAAGTCAATATGGGGTAATCAAGATAGATACAAATGAATAAGGTCATTACGGGTAAGCTAGACCAATGCAGGTGAGCAACATAAATATGGACAATAGTATAGTTAGGTCAATACGGAACAACTACCCAATACAAGTAATAGTTCTAGCCAATGTGGGTGAACTACATGCTCATCTATATTTTTTACTTTAATAAATAAGGGAACTCTCAATATGAGTGAAACATCAATAAGACAGCCATCCAGCGAATGCAGGTGAACTACATGTTCATCCACATTTCATTACTTAAGCAGAATGAAGATCGATATGGATAAATCAATACGGGTGAACAATCCAACTAATGCTAGGTAATAGTCAACTAATGTGGGTGACTAAATGCCATCCGCATTCAATATACTTAGAACTTCCGAAGGCCATGCGGGTAACTTACTCGTGCTCATTGGTAACCAATGAGATCAACAGAACCCATTTGCATTTAAGGTCAAATGCAGCTTAACTATACTCTTCTGCATTTATACACCTAGTATATATAAGGATAACCATGTTGTGAATACAGGTGTTGTTGAATCACATGTATTAGCATATACACATATCACTTCATTTTCATGCATACCAGTAGGGTTCATGAAACCCATTGTTCATATTGTCAACTTTTATAAAACATATAAATATGATAACTTTCATACTTTAAATCCTTTACCCTTTAACTTTTAATAAAACATTCGTGGTATGCATACTAGTCCCAAGTTACATAAAAACATGTAAAAATAGGGATCTAGAACTCATATTTGCTTGTAGAACATGATGAATGCTAACCCAAGAGGTACCAACCAATATCTATACATATACATGAAAATGTGTCAACTTTATCTAAGAAATTAGTGCATAAACACCAAACAAAAACAGATAGTCTAAATCTATCATATCACATGTGAAAGTTGGTACCTCTACTTAATCTTTGACTTTCTCTCTATAAAAGTGCATCTCTATTAGGATCAGTGATCTACGTTTGATTGATTAGGGAGTATTGCAGCGGAAATCGAACAATGAATTTAGACAATTCACAAGAATACAGTTGATATTCAAAGTAAGAACAAACGATTATAGAAAGAATTCTACAAATCAAAGATTTCATTCAATACGCGCTTTCGTGGTGGCAAAATGTCACACTTACAATCAGGTCAATCATCCCTTATATAGGAATGTCGTGATGGAGCATTCCTTATATAGGAGATATGACGTCTGCTGATGTCACTTGATAGTGACATCTAACAGAATTATTCAAACTACTGAAATTTAACACAACTACTGAAGATGTCAAAACAACTAACATCTTCTTACAAAAATACTAAATGTTAACTATCACTACAACTAATGAAAAGAAACTACTGAAACTACAACGACTGAAGAACATGCTCTTCAGTCGTTTTACAAATACTGAAACAAAAGAAAACTACTGAAAGGAAACCATCACAACAACTGAAGAATGCTTCTTCAGCTGTTGTAACAAGCTCTGAAGGCTTCAGTACTTGTACTTGTACTTCAGCTGTTGTCATCAGCTGATGTCTTCAGTCTTTCTACTTCAGCTGTTGATCTTCAGTACTTTGTTCTTCAGCTGTTGATCTTCAGACTTTGGTCTTCAGCTGTTGAAGTCTTCAGTACTTTAGTCTTCAGCTGTTGAAGTCTTCAGTACTTTAGTCTTCAGCTGTTGATCTTCAGACTTTGGTCTTCAGCTGTTGATCTTCAGACTTTGGTCTTCAGCTGTTGAAGTCTTTAGTACTTTAGTCTTTAGCTGTTGAAGTCTTCAAACTTTGTCAAAATAGCTGATCAAGTCTTCAGCTGTTGTTGTGATGTCTGTAGGACTTAGAGGTTTTTTTGATCAGGCTCATTGGTTCTTTTGGTCCAACAAACTCCCCCTGAACCAATGCAGTCAAAACCTCTAAACTTATTGAAGATGTCCCACTTATTATGGTAGAGAGATTTGGTCTTTTTGTCTTCTAGATCAACTCAGAAGTGACCCATATAAGCACAGGCCTGGGAAGAAGTCTCAATGATCTGTTTGGCAAACATGAATGGGAACTCTGTTTTGGGGAACTGGACACAGAGCTGTTATCCCATCCATGAGATCTACTTCCCAACAATGAGTCTGTATGACTCCCTTGTATAGGCCTCAAGGAAGGTTATCTGTTCCTCCATGGTAAGTTCTTCAGCTCCTCCTTCAAAAAGTGATTCTGGCCCATAATATTCAGATAGGTATTTGACTTGTTTCCCATTTTTGAGTTCCACAGTTGTTATTACTCTATAAGCAAATTCATCAGGGTGATTACCCTTTAAAAACAACTGGAGCTCATTCTTTCTGACTTCCTCAAGCCTCTTATATACTAACCCCTTCTTCACCATTTTATTTTCCAGCATCTTCTGTGGGGTCAGGTTAGCTTTGTAGGCTTTCTTGAAGTCATCTAGGATTTCCCAGGGTGATACTACAAAAACCAGTGAGATCACTTCATCTACAATCTTCTTCACCTGGCCAATGTATCTCTGTGGAATGTTTTTCTCGTGAATCCTATGAGACACCCTGGGATCAGGCCAAATCCTCACTCTCTCCTTTTGATATTGAAATGTATGTTTAAGAGTGTATAATCTGAGAGCATGCTTCTTCATGTTGATGATTGAAGATGTGGCAGCATATGCTTTGTCAACCGTCCTCAACAATTCCTCATCATGTTGTTGTGAAGCTCTTCTTCTTCTAGCTTCACTTTCACAATTTGTCTTTGAGTTTCAGGAGTAATTATTGGAGAGTGACTTGTGGCCTTCGGCAACTGTATAACAGCTGAGAGTGGTAGCCTATCTTCATCTTCATCATTATCTTCATCATCTTCTTCTAGCCTCAGTACCATTCTCTTCCTCTTCTGGGGTACTTCATCGGCTACTGGTTTTGAGGGTAGAGGAGTTGGTTTGGTGGGTTGTGGTTGTGGTGGTTTTGGTGTGGAATGTTGACAGGCTGTTCTAGCATTCTGGATGTGAGGTCGGCTTTAGATTGCTTGACTAGTTCAGTCCTGCTCCCAGCACCAGCTTCGTTTAAGGCTTCAATAACCAATCCTTTTGTGTATACTTCAGACGAACAGATCTTGGTGGTTATTGCCAAGATACTGTCCCTGGACCATGCCTTGATCTCAATCAATGATCTACCTAGATATTTCGCTATGAACCTAATCATGATCTCTAACCTTTCCCTTTCCAACACATCATAACTTGCCCATCTAGCTTGGATTTCTTCAATCTCTAGTCTTCTGATTTCTGAGTCAAGTTTTTCAGTGTCGTGGCCTTGCCTAAACAACTGATCAATGATGTTATCCATTGATCGGCTGTGTTCAGCATCAGCCTTCTTCACCATTGTCTCCAAGTCAGTCTCCTTCTCATTCTTCCTTTTCTTGTATGTGACATGAAAGTCTTTAGTACTTTCAATCACTTTCTCCATGTCAGCATCCTTCACCTTCTCCTTTTCAGTTTAGTTCCTACTATCATCCTCTTTCTTCTTTTTTTTTCACTAACTGAATCTCCTCCTTTTTGGTTGCATTGTTGTAAGGGTTTGATTTTCAGAAAGCCTTTTGCGCACAACATCCTCTATCATGGTTGTATAACTGAGGGAAGCCTCTCATCAAGGGTTTTAAGGACCATATCAGTGATAGTTGATGTGATGAGAGGTAAGGAATGTTGAAATAGCAGTTTTTGCTCAGGGGGTTCTGTCCCTGAGAAATAGTGCCAGAAGCAGAGGCAGGTGGCTGAGTGTTTGGAGTGGCTCAGTGTATGGGAGACCTTCAGAGGAAGGTGCCATCTATGGGTTGTGAGGGGTAGATGGTCTTTGATCCTAAAATGTTGGCAAGCAGCTCTTTGAGTCTGCTCACCTCATCCTCGAGGATGGTGTTTTGGGCTAAAACATCATAAAAGAAGCCCAGGTCATCATCAGTGTTTACTGAATCACCTGACCTCCTGATAGAATCAGGATGAACATGCTCTGAGTGTAGATCAGTAGTAGCATGCGCCTTGGTCATGGTACTGGGGACTTCCTACCTCAGGACCATGTCCTTCATCAGCAGTTGCCTCTGGTGAGGTCTTATGAATGTTACCAACTTCATCCTGATCATATGCTGAAGCAGGATAAGTGACAACCTCACCACAATTCGAATCTCCGTTTCTACACTGGATATTGAATAGGTAACCCCTGTGCTGTGGGTGTCAGAAGCACTTTGGTCCTACCCCTCAATGGTTGGAGCTATCCCAGTTGTGATTGGTATCTGGGGAGGAGGTGAGGAGTGCAACTGAGTCAGCACTTTGGCAATTATGATGGTAGGACTTTGGGGGCGGTTGCAGTGGGAGAGGGTGTGAAGGCAGTATGCACCCGGGGAGAGTGGTGCGTTTCAATGGCAACCTCCTCAAGTGAGGAAGGTTCCAGATGTATAGGTGCCCCAGAGATGGTTGCTATAGGCTCTTGTTGAGAGAAACCTGCGCAGTTGAGGGTGAGTGAGTCCGTGTATCTACTGGGGGGTTATGACCAGTAGATATAACCTGCGTTTGTGTTGCAGGGGCATCCTCAAGGGACTTATTTCCCTGAGTAGCCTTTTTGGCTTTCTTGTGTTTGGGTTTGGTGGGGACAAAGGATTTGGAAGTGGTGGCTGTGGGTTCCAGCTGCGTGGGTTTTCACAGTTTGGCAGCCAGTTTGAGTGACTGGTCTGAGTTGTGCCTGGAGTATACTTCAGGCAATACAGCCATGGCAGGGACTCCAAGGCCAACAAGTCCATCAGCTTTCAGCTGGTTTACTATAATGGCCATTAGGAACCGAGGATATAATATCCATCGGTTAGCTATAGGCTTGGAGGCCATATCCTTGAGTTCAAGAAATATATTTCAGAAAAATTTAATGTTGTGGGTCAAGGATAGAGAATAATACCTGCTGCCACCTCGTCGATATTTGATCCAAGTAGAAGTCTTAGGAGCTAAGCTACATTCACCATATGAAAAATTAGTCGTTTCGCATCATGGAAAGTGTTGTTCAGGATGGTAGAGGCACTAAGGTTACCCTGGTATCCATGTTGGGCAAATGATAGATCAGTGGTGCCCTTTGGATACCCAGTGGGAAAAGTGGCATCATCCAGTTATAGGGCTTGTCGAAGGATTTCTGGAGTGATGACACTGACGATTGTTGACGAACGACTGGAGAGAGTCGGTGTCATTCTCCCAGTGACGAGGGTGACGTTCGTCCAGAACTGCTGGAGGGATTCGACATGAATGGTAGGATTTAGAAGGAAAGCCGTTTTGTATGGAGAGTTGATCATTAGATCAATGGCATTGTCAAACTTTGTCCAGAAGGATGATTTGGTAAGGTAAGCAACACAGTTGTGTCGTGGTTTAAGCTTCATGTTCGCCATTGATGTGAGAGAGGGTTCTAAGTTTTTGAACGTTAGGTTTGAGATGATGAAGCTCTGTAAGACAGTATTTATAGGGTATGGGTTATAAAGCAACTGAAGGATTTGGTATGAGTCATCAGTAGTTTTAAGCAACTGATGACGTGGTATTAACCTTCAGAGGTTGAAACAACTGAAGTCTTGGTTGTAGGCATCTGTAGTTATAAAACTACTGAAGACCATGGTTTTAGCTTCAGATGTTGGAAATAGCTGACGACGTGGTATTAGTTATCAGTAATGTGAAACTACTGAAGACATGGTTTTGTCATCAGTTGTTGTAAACAGCTGATGACGTGGTATTAGTCATCAGTAGTTGTGAAACTACTGAAGACATGGTTTTGTCATCAGTTGCTGTAAACAGCTGACGATGTGGTATTAGTCATCAGTAGTTGTGAAACTACTGAAGACGTGGTTTTGTCATCAGTTGTTTAAGATGAAGCAGCAGTTTTAGAAACAACTGAAGAGAAAATTCTCACCAGTAGTTTTCGTCAATTCATAACTTTTAAGTTGTTTCATACTGTCCTCAACACTTACTCATCAGTCTTTTTGGCGGTTTTCAGTTGTTTCATAGGACGTTAGTACTTATCTGTTTGTACTTATATCAGTAGTTATGACTAATCAGTTCTTGTAAACAGAATCAGTACTTATTTGTGATATGGTTACAGATGATCATCAGTACTTATTTACTGAGATCATCAGTAGTTATTACTTATTCTAGCTGCAGCATACCAAGCCTTAACACTAGGTTTTGGAAAGTCGAACTATCCAAAGGCTTAGTAAAAATGTCTGCAAGCTCATCAGCACTAGGCACAAACTTTGGATCAATCAGACCTTTTTCAAAACAGTCCCTAATAAATGATGTCTGATCTTATATGTTTGGTCCTAGAGTGCTGGACAGGATTCTTGACAATGCAAAGAGCTGAAGCACTATCCATTAATAATGGAGTCTTAGTCTCTGTAATGCCATAATCCAAAAGTTGGTTTTGAAGCCAGAGTACCTGAGAAGTACAGCTTGCAGCAGCAATGTACTCGCTTCAGCAGTGGATGTAGCAAAGATGTTTGTTTCTTACTCTGCCAAGAAATCAAACAGTTGCCTAGGAATTGACATCCACCAGAAGTTGACTTTCTGGTAACTTACACCCTGCATAGTCACTATCAGAAAAAGCAACCAATTGCAAGAGTGTCTAGTGGAATACCATAACTAGAGATTGTGTACCTTGCAGATATCTAAAGATCCTTTTGACTGCAATCAAGTGAGACTCTTTAGGAGCAGCCTGAAATCTAGCACAAACACACTTGCAAACATAATATGTGGTCTAGAAGTGTTAGTCTCAACATCAGGACCATCATACATCTGTAAAGGGTTCATCAACAGCTTTACCTTTCTGATCTGCATCCAGTTGTGTGGTGTTGCACATGGGGTAGAACAGGGCTTACAATTTTGTAAATCAAACTTATTCAAAAGATCTTTTGTATATTTAGACTGATGAATGAAAGTCCCATCAGCCTTTTGTTTGATTCGCAATCCTAGAAAGAACTGTAATTCTCCCATTGCACTCATTTCAAACTTCTTATGCATTAAATTGGTAAAGTCATCACACAACTGGGATCAGAAGATGCAAAAATAATGTCATCATAAATTTGAACAAGTAGCTTATGCTGATCCACCTTCTTAATGAATAAAGTTATCTATGGAGCCTCTAGTGAAATTATTTTGAAGAAGAAAATTTGATAATGTCTCATACCAGGCTCTAGGAGCTTGTTTCAACCCATAAAGAGCCTTATCAAGCTTTATACCCAATCTGGATGTTTATTATCCTCAAAACCTAGTGTTGACGTACATAAACTTCTTCTTTATTTTACCATATAAAATGCACTTTAACATCCATTTGAAAAACTTTAAATTGTGAAATGCAGCATAGGCTAAAAACAATCTAATTGCCTCTAGTCTGGCTACAGGGGCAAAGGTCTCATCATAATCAATACCTTCTTCTTGTGAAACCCCTGAACAACCAGTCTGGCCTTGTTCTTAACAATAAGCCCATTTTCATCTGTTTTGTTCCTAAACACCCATTTAGTGCCTATTGCACACTTACCTGGGGGTAGAGGAACCAGTTCCCACACTTGCTGTTTCTTGAACTGAAGTAGCTCAAGATGCATGGCTTCCACCCATCCATTGTCTCAAAGCAACATGATAGTTCTTTGGCTCTTGCTGACTGATGAAGAGAACATAGAAGCACAAGTTAGACAATTGACTTCTGGTTGAGACGCCAGCATTGATACCACCAATGATTTGAGACATGGGGTGATCCTTCAGCTCTTGGTGCACATAAGATCAGTGCAAGTGTTTGTACGGTTCAGCATCAGCAGATGTTGATTCAGATTCTTGAAACCAAGTATTAGATGGCAAAACAAACGATGTAGAGGAATCAGAAATCTCATAGCATTTGTTGTGGATGGAGCTGCTGAAGGTACAGGAACATCAAGTTTAGTAGACTCAGGCAGTTGGTCACTGAACTTGAAAAGGTGAGTACTGATATCATCATCATCTTCAGTACCACCAGGTGGAAGACTTGCTGTAGAAGATGATTTATCCACATGATCTGCAACAGCTGGAGTTTGATAAGGAGCATATTGCAGATGTCCAGATCAAACAACTCCACAGGTTTTGTGGAATTTTATTATTAGGAGATTCATTGAATTTCACATGCAAGGTTTCTTCAACTATCTTTGTTCTGCAGTTGAAGACTCTGTAAGCCTTGCAAGTGGATGAATACCTACAAAATACCCTGCATCCACCTTAGGATCAAATTTGTGGAGTTGACCCTTTGTGTTGAGAATGAAACAAGGACATCCAAAGGCTCTGAAGAATGAAATCAAAGGAGCCAATGATGTAGAGCTTCATATGGAGTCTTCGTCAACCTCTGATTTACTAACACTCTATTCTGCACATAGCAAGCTGTATTGACAGCTTCAGCCCAAAAGGTCAAAGGCAAGCTAGAGTCAGCCAACATGGACCTTGCGGCTTCAATTAAAGTCCTGTTCTTTCTCTCCACTACTCCATTTTGTTCTGGAGTCCTTGGGATGCTAAACTGCCTTTTGATTCCTTTTGAAAGATAAAAATCATCAATGCATGGTTTTTGAATTTAGTACCATTGTCACTCCTTATACACTTGACTGATAGGGAATACTGCTTCTCAACATACAGCACAAAGTTTATAATCTCTGAGCAACTCATCTTTTAAATGTAGAAAGAAAGTCCATACGAATCTGGAGTAATCATCCATAATTACCAGACAGTATTTCTTCTTTTCCATGCTCATCACTCTCACAGGACCAAATAAATCCATGTGCAGTAACTGCAAGCAAGCAATGGACTTAGGTTCTTCAATGGGAGGGAATGAGACTTTGTGCTGTTTTCCTTTCAAACAAGCAGTGCAGGCTTCATCACAGTGGAACTCCTTTGTTGATAAACCTCTCACTAAACGATTTTGGATCAACTGGTTCATGTTTCTGAGATTAACATGACCCAGCCTTCTATGCCATAGTTTAGATTCCTGAAGAGAGGCTTTGGAGAATAGGCATGGATGACCCTTCAAATCAATCTTCTTTGACAAATCCAAGGCATACACTCTTCCAATCCTGTTGGCCTTCAGAAGAGTATGTTCATCCATTACCTTATCAATCAGCCTCAGAACTTGGGAAGACAGAATCCTGCAGTTCTGGCTTGTGAAAAGTGCAACATGCCCTTTATCACACATCTGACTGACACTTAGCAGATTGTACTTGAGCTTCTCCACATGGTTGACATCATCAAACCTGATTTGTCCATTAGACACATATCCTTTCCCAATGATGTAACCTCTGGCATCATTTCCAAATGAAACAAATCCCTTCTTTCCTTGAGAGTAGTCATTAAGAAGAGAACTACTCCCAGTCATATGCATAGATCCTCCACTGTCCACATACCAGATGCTCCTTTGGCATGTTGAAGAACCCTGCATGAAAGAAAACTAGTTAGATTTTGAGACCCAAACCTTTTTGGTTTTGGGTTTGTTTTCATCAACAGATGCAACCATAACTTGTTTCTTATGATTAACAGCTGAAGAAGGAGATGATGCTGAAATGGATTCCTTAGATTTGGGCTTGGTATGCCTTTTCAGTGATTTGATCACAGGTGCTGCATCTAGCTAGTTAACTCTCCCCAACAAATGTTGAACCATCATAACAAGTTGTGTCTGATTTGTAGCCAAAACTTTCAGCTCTTGTGACATATCAGTACTTGTGTATGATGAGTTCTTATGGTCCACCATTTCCTCCTTAAAATTAACAGACTTGGTCTGATGTTATCATGATGAGCACCATCAGCTGTTTTGTGATGAACCTTATCCTTCTTTTTGAATTTGGTTGAAGGCTTGGGTTTATCACAATGGAATGATTGCGGTACAAACTTGGTCTCAAACTCAGTTTTCATTTCATCCATCTGGATTATAATGAGCTTATCTTTGTTGAGTTTGGAACCCTTTCTGTACCAACATTCATCAGAAAGATGATTGAATTTACCACATATTTCATATGGCTTATTCTTCATCTTGGATTGATCAACTGCTGATGAGGAAACTACTAAAGGTGTGCTCTTCAGTACTTTCCTCCTTTCAGTAATTTTGTTCAGTACTGAAGAATCTGTAACAACTGAAGAGTTGTTCTCCAGTTGTTTATTGTCAGCAGTTGTTAATCCATTTATTTCAGCTGATTTGAAATGCTTTTCAGTTGTTGTAAATTGCCCTTCAGTACTTAAGTTATTTTGAGGAACAACATCTAAAATACTCAGCTTCATGTGCTTATCAGTAGTTAGCCCATCAGCCAATTGACTTGCTGAGGTATCAACCCTTATTTCATCTTGTGATTTTGGGAGATCACTTGTGATGATGCACATGATAATGTGGTTTGGAGATTGCTTTCACCTTCAGATTTTACTATTGGTTTTGGAGTAAAATCTGTTGGTGGTGCAATATGGTTATAACCAATTCCAAACTTCATATTCGAAGCAGATTGCTTACTAAGCAGCATTTCAAATCCCTTGCAGGATGACACCCAGCGGTCACACTCAACTTGGGTAACTGCAAGTTTTTCTTTGAGTTCCTTATGGTTCTCACGAATGACCTCTAGCTTAGCCTTTTCATCATTTAATTGGCATTTAAGCTTATAAATCTCATCATTTTGTCCTTAAGGACAGACTCGTATTCAGCTTTTCTTTTGGAAATAGTTTGCTCAAGCTCTAGATTTTGATTAATTACAGCTACATTTGCTTCTCTAATAGAGACAAATGCATCTATGCAAGACTCAGAACAAAGCTTGGCCTTAGCCTCAGAAGATACCGGGTTACCTGTGAAGAAGATGCATGGAGCAAGAACCCTCAGTAGATTCCAGGGCCATGAGAGCTAGATTCCCAAAAGGATATTCACCACCATGTTGACCATCACCAGTAAATAATTGCTCAATACCAGAGAGATCATCTAGTAAACTGCTCTTGTCAACATTACCAGGGGTGAAAAAGCTGTGATGAGGTTGTGAATGAGATGGTAGAGGCTCAGGTAGTGCTTGTGGTTGTTGTGCAGTAGGAACTTGAACTGGATTTGGCTGAGGCATGTAATAGCAGGGATACGGATATGACATTGGACCCTGAGGGACAAGATATGCAAGTGAAACAGGTTGTGAATGATGACCCGAACTAGCAGGTGTTGCCCCCGTTTTGTGGACTAGTGCTTGGAAAAGTCATAAAGGGTGCAGAGGAGTTGGATCCAGATGATCTACACTCTCTTGCAAAGTGTCCAAGCCTTTGGCATTTGTGACACCTCAACTTACTCTTGTCAAAACCAACTTTGGTTTTGCTAGAGAGTCCTGGAAATTTCCTGCCAGTCCTCTTGTAGAACTTCTGAGATCTGATATTAATCAAGGCCATTTGGCTCAGAATATCCATCTCTTCAAGATCATCATCAGCTATTCCTTTCAAATCATCCATGATAAAACATAAATTGTCACTATTACAGCCTGAGTGACTATCAACACGAACAAATGCATGATCTGAACTATTTGAAGAGAAATCTATATGCTAATCATAATTACTTTCAGATGCAGCATATTCTGACTCATGACCAACCAAGGCAGTGTTCCCTGGTACAAAGTCATCAGTGAGCTTTCCTGATGATGCCAGTTTCCTTTTCTGCTCTATCTCTCTTTCAAATGTAAGCAGTTTCCCATGAAGTTGGTGAGAGATAGTTTATCCAAATTTGCACTGGAGTGTAGGACAATAGTGTATGTGTCCCATCTCTCAGGCAGTGATCTAAGGAATCTGTTATTCATCTGGCTATTGGTATATTCATGTTTGACCATCTTTAGCTCAGAGATCAAACAGGAAAAACGCTCAAACTGTTGAGTCAGTGTCTCACCCTTCCTATGAGAGAAGGTTTCATATTGTTGGGCAAGGATTTCTCTGTTGTTTCCTAAGACCTCATCAGTTCCACCGAATTGTTCCTTCAGTGCACTCCAGAGGTCATGAGCAGTTTCATGATGCATAAGCCCTGAATAGATTTCATTTGGCAGTGCCATGGCCAGAATTCCATGGGCTTTAGCATCAATCTCAAACAGTTTCCGATCTTCATCTGAGTATTGTTCCTTCTTCTTCGGAACCATTTGATTGGTTTCCGGATTGTTCACCATAGGCTTATGTGGACCATCTACCACTGATGTCCAACAACCTGAACTGTTAACAGACAGGTGATGAAGCATTCTTCGTTGCCATATGTTATACTCAGTCCTAACCAGCATCGGAGGCTTGGTTGAGGAACCGGTATTGTGAGGGTCATTAGAAGGAGTAGTCATTCTCAGATTCAACCAAAATCAATTAAATTTTAATAGATTTAGAACAGATCACAACAGACCAAATTGAACCAAGAGAAAACAGAAAGTAATAAAACGAAAGTAGCAGAAATCCAATTTAACTATAACCAATTCTTGCAAATATGCCAATTCAATCAAATGTAGATATCGATTAGCAGTTTCAATGATCAATTGTTAGATCGATCAATGATGAACTAGCTCTGATACCAATTGTTAGGATCAGTGATCTACGTTTGATTGATTAGGGAGTATTGCAGTGGAAATCGAATAATGAATTTAGACAATTCACAAGAATACAGTTGATATTCAAAGTAAGAACAAACGATTATAGAAAGAATTTTGCAAATCAAAGATTTCATTCAATACGCGCTTTCGTGGTGGCAAAATGTCACACTTACAATCAGGTCAATCATCCCTTATATAGGAATGTCGTGGTAGAGCATTCCTTATATAGGAGATATGACGTCTGCTGATGTCACTTGATAGTGACATCTAACAGAATTATTCAAACTACTGAAAGTTAACACAACTACTGAAGATGTCAAAACAGCTGACATCTTCTTACAAAAATACTAAGTGTTAACTGTCACTACAACTAATGAAAAGAAACTACTGAAACTACAACACTGAAGAACATGCTCTTCAGTCGTTTTACAAATACTGAAACAAAAGAAAACTACTGAAAGGAAACCATCACAACAACTGAAGAATGCTTCTTCAGCTGTTGTAACAAGCTCTGAAGGCTTCAGTACTTGTACTTGAACTTCAGCTGTTGTCATCAGCTGTTGTCATCAGCTGATGTCTTCAGTCTTTGTACTTCAGCTGTTGATCTTCAGTACTTTGTTCTTCAGCTGTTGATCTTCAGACTTTGGTCTTCAGCTGTTGAAGTCTTCAGTACTTTAGTCTTCAGCTGTTGAAGTCTTCAGTACTTTAGTCTTCAGCTGTTGATCTTCAGACTTTGGTCTTTAGTTGTTGAAGTCTTCAGTACTTTAGTCTTCAGCTGTTGAAGTCTTCAGACTTTGTCAAAACAGCTGATCAAGTCTTCAACAGTTGTTGTGATGTCTGTAGGACTTAGAGGTTTTTCTGATCATGCTCATTGGTTCTTTTGGTCCAACAATCTCTCTCTCTCTCTAGGTCCCAATACTTGTAAAAAGCATGCAGGGGGTGGCTTTCTTTCTATTTATACGGGATTTTAGGGTATCCAACTTTCATTTCTTCACCTTTAACCCCTACTATTTGCATATCAAATATTTTCAAAACTACTAACAAAGTGATGGTTTGATACTTAATTCTCTTACTTTATTTTTCAGCTTCGAAAGAGACGAAGATGGACCAAATGAGATAAAATAAAAAGAAAATTAAAGAAAACCATACTTCAAAAGCCAACACAAAAGTATTGTTCCCCGAATAAAGGCAAGGGTTGTGCCCCAGAAGACACAAGGGTTTGTCCCCACCCCAACACAGGATTGTGCCTTATCAAACATTGGGTTATGGTCAACATTTGTGCTCTGTACCAGCAAACAACTTTTACGTACTTTGTACTTGACATGGGGTTGTGTCTAACGCTTTAAAAATGCTATGAATAGTGGCTTATTTACAACTTTGAAGAGGGCTTGCGGGAGGTGAAGTTCCCGGTGTTTGCTTCGGGAATCAATCATTTAGGGGGTCCTAGGAGGGCTTGGGGGTCCATTCAACACTTAGAAGAGGTTTAGGATCGATTAAATCACCTATATTGGGTCTACTTCGATGAACTCATTACTATCTTTATTTTTGTTGTAATGTTCAAGCTTATTTTTAACTGAACTCTTGTTATCATCCTAATTTGGTGAAACATTACGTGACTTGTGATGAACTAATGGTGTAGTAATTAGTATATATATATAATGGGAGTCTTGGAGTAAATTTGATTCCAAAACATTGATGTTTTGGTTTTATGGTGCCTAGCTTTTTCCTAGCAATGTCGTTGTTCTTTTAATAATGTTTGTTGTGGAAAAATAAATTAAATAGCAACTTTAGGAAGGAAAAGAGAATTTTGCTATCTTTGACCTAAGTGGTTTAACTAAGGTAGATCAAGACTTCATTTAAATAATCAGTGTTTTGGAGGACGAAACGGACCGGCCGGTCCAACCGGTTTGATCGGGGATCGGTCCAGTGGTCGGTCCGGTCTGATACAGATCGTTTTTTAGTGGTCGAACCGGCTGGTTCGTTCCGAACCGTTGGTCGGGCCGGAAAACCGGACCGGTTTGGACCAGTTTTGTTTTTTTGGATTTTAATGGATAAATACGGTGTGTTAAACCATAAATTAGTACGTTGGATATACAAATATAGTTAAATTTTATATATAGCTACAAAATACATTTTATATATAACTATAAAATACACATATAAATTAGTTATATTTAATTACATATATAAATATAGTTAAATCCGGTCCGACCACCAAACCAGTTTGACGTCCAGTTCGACGTCCGATACGATTTTGAAAACATTGTAAATAATAGGATGTTTTAGGTTTAAATATCATTTGTAACAAAAAAGGAGGTTTTATATTAGGTTTAGGAGTTTTCTCTCATCTACGTGAGGGTTTTTTAAGATAGTATTAATTTACGTACTCGAGTAACGAAGATAACCGGATGAAATAATAACCCGCCGTTACCAATTACGTGTTAAAAATAAATAATTTTGAACAATGTATGTAATTAATTATTCCGCTCGTCGTATCAGATGGAGACATGAGACAAAAAGAAAACATGGAGGATCTGTGCCGACGAACGCTAGGGTTTAACTTTAACTACCCTCAAACATCAATTTGGCGGCTAATCAAACTAACACAAGAACCTTCAAATTCACAGCACAATGAAACAGATCAAAACAAAGGCATCATCAAATCTATCAGACACCAAATGTTCTTCGAGTGTTCAATCAACTCCCGAAATCGAAAAGAAGTACGTCCATCGTGTCTATGATGCAATCGCACCTCATTTTAGCGCAACCCGATTCGCCAAATGGCCTAAAGTTTCAACCTTTTTGAACAATTTACCATCTGGGTCTGTTGTTTTAGATGCAGGATGTGGCAATGGCAAGTATTTAGGCTTAAACCCTAATTGTTTCTTCATTGGTTGTGATATAAGTGCACCCCTTGTTCAGATCTGTAGTGATAGAGGCCATGAGGTATTAGTTGCAGATGCTGTGAATCTCCCATACCGTAGTGGGTATGGTGATGCTGCGATTTCGATTGCTGTTTTGCATCATCTTAGTACTGAACATAGGAGGAAGAAAGCCATTGATGAATTGGTTAGAGTTGTGAAAAGGGTGGGCATGTTTTGATCACTGTATGGGCTGTTGAGCAGGAAGATGGATCTTTGCTTAATAAGTGGACGCCCCTTTCGCGAAAGTATCTTGAAGAATGGATTGGGCCGGGGAGTCCACGGGTTCGTAGCTCTTCTTCGGTTACTTTGGAAAGTATTCCTGAGACTGAGGTGAGTTTTTCGAGTGATGAGGTTAAAGAATTTGGTAATGGGAGTCGAGAAGAGGTGAAAGATTGTGTTGTGGGAGTTGAAAGTGGAGATGGAAAAGATAAGCAGCAGGAGTATTTTGTACCTTGGCATTTACCTTACCACAGGGCTGAAGTGAGTGGTGCTTCGGTTGGGGCGGTTGAAAATGGTCTTGCAAGGAAAGATGATCTGAAAGGCGCGATTGTGTATGATAGATATTATCATGTGTTTGGTGAAGGTGAACTTGAAAGGTAATGTTTTCATTCATGTGTTACTTATAAGGTTATTTTTGAAGTGCTGCATTAGTGAAGTTTTAGTATGTCTATCTTGTTGCTAGGCGTTATTTTGCGTATGTGTTTATCTTTGTCAGTTGGCTTTTGGCTATGAATTTAAAGAGTAATGTAATTGGGATGTATTCATGCTTTTCTGATGATTATTATGCAAACAACTAAGGTTGAGGATTCCATTGCTTATAGAATGTTACTTAGTAGCTAGTGTAAAGATTGCTTCAAGAGATTGGTTTATTTATCTTGATGAGGTGTTTGCATGAGCTTTTAAATTGGTTTTTAGTATTATTAGAAGTGGTAAAAGGCTGAATGCTAATAGAGAAGGTAGAAGAGACCCTTCAGTTTAAATGTCTTGAAATTAGTATAACATCATCTTTTCTATCCAAATGTTGGCTCAAAGTTGATTCTTTGATGATTGAAATATACCATAAGATCCCAATATTTTGTCCGTATTGACAGGTTACATGATAAAATAAAATTAGACATGTTATCTGCTTTTTGAAACACTAACATTACTGCATATATGTATGTGTGAAATGAATCAAATTTTGAGAAGCTGGCAAGCAACTGCTATACAAAACTGATGTTTAGGAAATGATCTACTGGTTTTTAACTTTAATCAAATATTGCCAGAATATCAAATCTTGGTTTCATTTTTTTGTCTTTTGACAGATCATAATAAGCACATTAAAAACACATATAGTTGATAGCTACTTTTCTGTGTTTGTATATTTGATGATTTTGTAACTATATATATTGACAACCTGACTTTCTTTTCCAGGTTGGTTTCTGGTATGAAGAATGCAGTTATTGTAGATCAATTTTACGACAAGTCCAATTGGTGTGTGATTCTTGAGAAAACCTCGTGATAAATCACTTGTTTGAGAGAAGAACGATCCATTTTCTCTTCACTTTTACGAATGAACTCGAAAATGGTCAACAAAGCATCAGAAAGTGATCAAAAAAAAAAATACAGATGCTACTTTTGAGCACTTTCAGTATTTATATTTTTATGTGTATCATGTCGTTTCCTGATACGAGTGCAGGATTTTCTTGTTCTTGTAGTGAAGACTTTAGTTTTTGTAACTTTATCTCACTGTTGGAGCTGTTATATGTCTATGTTCGATTTTGATCGAGTACTAGTAATGCATTGTGAAGCAGAAAGGGAGTTTTTGTTGACATTGTTAAAAAGATACAAGTTGTGATAACATGTTGCTTTATATTGGGGATTGAGTATTATATTGTTTATAATCTATAATTTCTATCTATAATCTATAATAAAATATATAAAAAAGGTTTTTTGAGACACGTGTCATCATTCTAACGTATTGAATGACACGTGTTATTTTTTTAACATATCAAAAAGTCATTATTCGCTTCTCTATCATAATAAATACGAAAATTATAAAATCAGTCAATTTGATTTTCTTTTTTTAATAAAATATGTTAAAACAAATATATTTATATTTATATTTAGTTTCCTCTCATATTAAATCGTGATTATTTTAAATAAATAAACTAAACTATTAAATATTAAAATATAAATATTTTTATTTCTTTATTAATACATACTAAATTAAATGATTAGACATATTTTATCTTTAAATATAAAATAATACTTTTTTAATTTTAATATATGTTATAACTTTTAAATATTCATTATATTTTAATTTTACCAATGCGTAATACATCTTGAAAATAAAATATTTATAAAACTAAATAGTTTTGATATTTTTAATTATTCAAGTATTATAATAAATGCATACGTAGGGCAGCATGATAGGGTGTCAATTAGGCCTTCCACGCCCTCACGTGTGATAGGGTATCTGAGAGATTTTGGACATGAATGTGAACACACTCATGGGCGTAAGTGTTGTTTGGGTTTTATTTTTCTTTTTTCATTTTTAAACTAACTATAAAAATGCATTTTATCAACTCTATTAATTATAAAGGTTATCACTATCTTACACAACATTTTTTTACTATCATACCATTGTCAGTGTTTAAAATTGAATATCTTGATTTTTGAACTATCGGATTTATATTCGAATTCTAAAAAAATGTATTATTAAATATTTCGAATAAAAATATTTTTTTAAATTTTTTGGATAGCCGTTTTTTTCAAAAAATTGAAATTTCCCAAAAAATTATTATTATTATTATTTATTAAAAATTATAAAAATATTTTGGATTTTTCGGATATTCGAATACTCGAAATTTTCAAAAACACTATCCAAATGCGGATCCTAAAATTTTAGATATATGAACTTTTTAATATTTCATATTCGAATATTTTTTACACTCATATTACTAATAGCTTAATCATCAATACTAAGGTTGAAGGGGACACTCTCATCATTCTCTCCATATTACATCATAAACTCACAAATTAAATATTAAATTTTGTCATGTCACATTACACCACACACTTAAATTTGATGGTGGCGGTGTTGTCACACACACACACACATATTTTTTAGTTGTGCCACGACGAGTATTCGCTGAAAAACCATGTCAGGTGGCATGGATAAGGATCGACAATGATGTTGCCATACTATGCTATGACCTGTAGTATGGCCACGGTGAGAGCGCCCCCACCCATCCTAAACCAAACATTATATACGTGTTTGTTTTGGCCAGTATATAGACTAAGTACGTGGAATGTAGCATTCTAGGTACTAATAATCATGCGACACAAATAACTAGAATAATTGTTGGTTTTGTATGTGTGTCGATCAAATTGAACGTATTTTGATGGAGGGCTATGATCGATCGAATACCATCAAAACAACCTTGGAAAAACAAGGCTTTGAATGTGATGTTAGCTACAACCGATTCAACTCAAATAAGAAAAATATAAATCACAATCTATATGGATATGAGGTACCAAGTTGTAGATACATATGTACCTAGTTTATGAGCTTAATGTAAAAAGTCTTTCATGTCTTATATATATATATATGTAACTGGATGGTTGAATGAAATACAATGTGTGGTTTACGGTTATAATGTTTAATATTTCATTGGTTATTATGTATTATGTTGGACCAAAAGAACCAATGAGCCAGGTCAGAAAAACTTTTAAGTCCCACAGACATCAAAACAACTAAAGTGGTCTACAACAGCTGAAAACAAAGTCTGAAGACAACAGCTGAAGACAAAGTCTGAAGATAAAGTCTGAAGACAAAATCTAAAGACAACAGCTGAAGACAAAGTCTGAATACAAAGTCTGAAGACAACAGCTGAAAACAAAGTCTGAAGACAAAGTCTGAAGACAACAGCTGAAAACAAAGTCTGAAGACAAAGTCTGAAGACCAAGTTCTCAGAAGTTGTCACAACAGCTGAAGTAGTTCTCTTCGGCAGTTGTGATGGTTTACTTTTCAGTAGTTTGTAATCAGTAGTTTTATATTATGTAAAACATCTGAAGTTCTTACACTTCAGATGTTATATCTTCAGTAGTTGTAATGTTAGCTTGTACTTAGCTTTTTGTGAAGGTGTCCTCAGTTGTTGTGGACATCTTCAGTAGTTTAGTTTACTTTCAGTTGTTTGTATAAATCAGTTAGTTGTCACTATCAAGTGACATCAGCTGTTGTCACATTCCTTTATAAAAGGAATGTTGACCTAATTTCCTTGTAACCGAAGCGTGTGCGTGAATGAAAACATTCTCTTTGCAGAAAACTTTCTCTCTCTATAACCGTTACTATTTGATTGAATATTCATATTATTCTTGCTAAAATTCGTCTAATTCTTGTGCTATTCCGCTGTAAATCTTAATCTAATTGATCAAACTAGATAACGATCCTTTCAAATGGTATCAGAGCTGGTTAATCATTGATCGACTTAACAATTGATCATTGAAACTGCTATTTTGATATCTAAGTTTGATCGAATTAGCAATTTGCAAGAATTGGTTATAGAGTTTGATTTTCTGTTGCTTCCGGTGAATTAATTTGAGATTCGTCTTATTTCAAACTGTGTTGTTGAGTTTTTAAGCTAGATCTGTTAAAATCTCATTGAACCTGTTTGAATTGGTGAAAATGGCTACATCAATCAATGATCCTCACAATACTGGCTCCTCAACAAAGCCTCTGATGCTTGTTAGGAGTGAGTATAACATATGGCAACGCCGAATGCTCCATCACCTGTCTGTCAACAGTTCAGGTTGTTGGAAATCTGTGGTTCATGGACCATATAAGCCTATGGTGAGTAATCCGGAAACCAATGAGATGGTTCCGAAGAAGAAAGAGCAATACTCAGATGAAGATCTGAAACTGTTTGAAATTGATGCTAAAGCCATGGAATTCTGGCCATGGCACTGCCTAATGAAATCTATCTGGACTTATGCATCATGAAACTGCTCATGACCTCTGGGTTGCTTTGAAAGAACAATTTGGAGGAACTGATGAGGTCTTGGAAAACAATAGAGAGATCCTTGCCCAGCAATATGAGACATTCTCTCATAGAAAGGGTGAGTCACTGACTCAACAGTTTGAGCGATTTTCCCGTTTGATATATGAGCTGAAAATGGTTAAACATGAATATACAAACAGTCAGATGAACAACAGATTCCTCAGATCCCTACCTGAGAGATGGGACACATATACTATTGTCCTACGCTCCAGTGCAAATCTGGACAATCTATCTCTCACCCAACTTCATGGGAAACTGTTAATATTTGAAAGAGAGATAGAACAGAAAAGGAAACTGGCTTCATCTGGGAAGCTCACTGATGATTTTGTACTAGGGAATACGACTCTGATTGGTCATGAGTCAGAATATGATGCATCAGAAAGTTCTTATGATGAGCATATAGATTTCTCTTCAAACAGTTGAGATCCTGCTTTTGTTGGTATTGATAGTAATTCAGGGTGTAGTAGTGATAACTTGTGCTTTTTGATGGATGATTTGAAAGGAATTGCTAATGATGATTTGGAAGAGATGGATATTTTGATCCAAATGGCATTAATCAATATCAGATCTCAAAATTTTACAAAAGGACAGGTAGAAATTTTCCTGGTCTCTCTGGAAAAACCAAAGTTGGTTTTGACAAGAGCAAGTTGAGGTGCCACAAGTGCCATAGACTTGGACATTTTGTAAGAGAGTGTAGATCATCTGGATCTAACTCTTCTGCACCCTTTGTGACCTTTCCATGTAATAACTCACAAAACAAAGGGCAACATTCTACCAGTTCTGGTCATCATTCACAAATTCAATCATCTCCTGCATATTTTGTCCCTCAAGGTCAAATGCCATATCCTTATCCTTGTTTTTACATGCCTCAGTCCAATAAGGTTCCAGTACCCATAGCTCAACAACCACATGCCCTACCTAAGCCTCAACCATCTCAATCAAATCAACAATCTCAATCTCAATCACATCAAATCTTTTTCACTCCTGGAGTTGTTGACTGGAGTAGCTTACCAGATGATCTTTCTGGTTATTTTGAACAAGTGTTTTCTGGTGCTGGTCAACATGGTGATGAAAATCCTTTTGGAAATCTTGCTCTTATGGCCCTGGAGTCTACTGATGGTTCATGCTCAAATGCTTCATCATCACGAGTACCACAGTATCTTCTGAGGCTAAGGCCAAGTTGTGTTCTGAGTCATGCATAGATGCTTTTGTCTTAATTAGAGAAGCAAATGTAGCTTTAATTAATCAAAATCTTGACCTAGAGAAAGTGATTTCCAAAAGAAAAGCTGAGTTTGAGTCTGTCTTAAAGGAAAAAGATGATGAGATTTACAAATTAAAATGCCAAATCACTGATGAAAAGGCAAAGGTAGAGGACATTTTAGAGAATCATAAGAATCTCAAAGAAACACTTGCAGCTACTCAAGTAGAGTGTGAACGCTGGGTAACATCCTGTAAGGGGTTTGAAATGCTTCTCGGTAAACAAACAGCTTCAAATGTGAAGTTTGGGATTGGGTATAATCACACTATACCTCCTACAGATTTTACTCCCAAGACAGAAGTAAAATCTGAAGGTGAAAGCAATTCCTAAACCACATCATCATGTGTCTCATCCTCAAGTGATAATGCAAAATCAGAGGATGAAGTCCGTAATAGTACCCCTCAGCTAATCAATCTGCTGATGGTCTCACTGCTGATAAACACATGATCAAAGAAAAGCTGAGCACTTCAGGTGCTGTCTCACAAAGTATTCAAAGTACTGAAGAGCAGGTAACAACACCTGAAGAACATTTCAAACCAAATGAAAACAAACATGGTTTGACAACTGCTGAAGAGTCTATCAGGAAATCCAAAAATACTGATAGAAAACTTCTGAAGAACAAGTCTTTAGTTGTTACAAATCCTTCAGTACTTAACATAAGTACTGAGAGGAAGAAAGTACTGAAGAACACACCTTCAGTAGTTTCATCTTCTTTAGCAGTTGAACAACAGAAGATGAAGAAAAAGCCATGTGAAATATGTGGTCTATTCAATCATCTCACTGATGAATGTTGGTACAGAAAGGGTTCTAAATTCAACAAAGATAAAATCATTAAAAAGAAAATTAATAAAATGAAAGATAAATTTGAAACCAAGTTTGTGCCACAAACATCTCAAACTGATAACCCAATTTCTTACAAAAATCTAAAAAGAAGGAAAGGGTTTATCATAAAACAGCTGAAAATATTCCTCATGGAGTATCAAAACACCAGACTAAGTCTGTGTCTTTCAAAAAGGAGGACATGGTGAGTCACAGGAACCAATCAAAAACAAGTACTGATGTGTCTACTGAACTGAAGGCTTTAACAACCAATCAGACACAACTTGTTATGATGGTTCAACATCTGTTGGGGAGAGTTAACCAAATAGATGTACCTGTGGTTAAACCACTGAAAAGGAAAACTAAGCCAAAATCAAAGGAATCCTTTTTAGAACCATCTCCATCTTCAAAGGCTGTTAATCATGACAAATCAGTTAGTATAAAATCTGTTGATGAGAACAGACCCAAAACCAAAATGGTTTGGGTCTCAAAAGCTAACTAGTTTGTTGTGGCAAATACAGGGTTCTTCAGCATGTCATAGAAGCATCTGGTATGTGGACAATGGAGGATCTATGCATATGACAGGGAGCAATTCTCTTCTTCATGACTACTCTCAAGGAAAGAAGGGATTTGTATCTTTTGGCAATTATGCTAAGGGTTACATTATCGGCAAAGGCTTTGTGTCAAATAGTGAGATAAGATTTGATGATGTTAACCATGTGGAGAATCTCAAGTACAACTTGTTGAGTGTCAAACAAATGTGTGATAAAGGGCATGTTGCACTTTTCACCAGTAAAAACTATCGGATTCTGTCTTCCAATGTTTTGAGAATGATTGACAAGATATTGGATGAATATACTCTCCTGAAGGCCAACAGGATTGGAAGAATATATGCCTTAGACTTATCAAAGAAAATTGATCTAAAAGGCCATCCATGTCTGTTCTCCAAGGCCTCTCCTCAGGAATCTGAACTATGGCATAGAAGGCTTGGTCATGTGAATCTTAAAACATGAACTAGCTTATCCATCATGGTTTAGTGAGAGGTCTGCCACTAAAGGAGTTCAAATGTGATGACAACTGCTCTGCTTGTTTAAAAGGAAAGCAACACAAAGTATCATTTCCTCCAATAGAAGAACCAAAGTCCACTGCCTGCTTGCAATTACTGCATATGGATCTTTTTGGTCCAGTAAGAGTGATGAGCATGGCAAAGAAAAAATACTGTCTGGAAATTGTGGATGATTATTCCAGATTTGTATGGACCTTCTTCTTACATTCAAAAGATGAGGCTGGTCAAATCATCATCTACTTTGTGTTGCATGTGGAAAAGCAGTACTCCCTTTCTATCAAGTGTGTGAGGAGTGATAATGGCACAGAATTTAGAAACCACATACTTGATGAATTATATTTCTCTAAGGGAATCAAGAGGCGGTATAGCATTCCAAGAACTCCTGAACAAAATGGAGTGGTGGAGAGAAAGAACGGGACCCTTATTGAAGCCGCAAGGTCAATGTTGGCTGATTATGGTTTGCCACTAACCTTTTGGGCTGAAGCTGTCAACACAGCTTGCTATGTGCAAAATAGATTGTAAGTAAATCAGAGGTTGATGAAGACTCCTTATGAAGTGTTACATCATTTGGCTCCTCTGATTTCCTTCTTTAGAACAAAAATAGTTGAAGAAACCTTGCATGTAAAGTTTAATGAAACTCCAAAGGAGAAAATTCCACAAAACCCTGTGGAGTTATTTGAATTGGACATACTGCAATATGTTCCTTATCAGCCTCCAGCTGTTGCAGATTCTGTGAATCTATCATCTCCTGCAACTAGTCATTCATCTGGTGATACAAATTCAAGGTTTAGTGATCACCTGCCTGAGTCTACTAACCTTGATGTTCCTGTCAGCAGTTCCATCCACAAAAAATGCTGATGAGATCTCTGATTTCTCTACTTCATTTGAATTGCCATCTCATTCTGGGTTTCAAGAGTCTGGATCAACATCTGTTGCTGCTGAATCACCTACAAACACTTGCACAGATCTTATTGAGTATCAAGAATAGAAGAATCACCCCATATCTCAGATCATTGGTGACATCAATGCTGGTGTTTCAACTAAAAGTCAATTGTCCAATTTCTGCTTTTATGCTCTCTTCATCAGTCAGCAAGAGCCAAAGAACTATCATATTACATTAAGAGACAATGGATGGGTTGAAGCCATGCAACTTGAGCTTCTTCAGTTTCAAAAGCAGCAAGTGTGGGAACTGGTTCCTTTACCCCAAGGTAAGTGTGCAATAGGCATTAAATGGGTGTTCAGGAATAAAATTGATGAAAAAGGTCAAATTGTCAAGAACAAGGTTAGACTGGTTGTACATAAGCTCCTTGTTCAAATTTATGTAGATGATATTATTTTTGCATCCTCTAATCCACAGTTGTGTGATGCCTTTACTAAGTTGATGCAACAAAAGTTTAAAATGAGTGCCATGGGAGAATTACAATTCTTTCTGGGTTTGCAAATCAAACAAATGGCTGATGGAACTTTCATTCATCAGTCAAAATATACAAAGGATTTGTTGAAAAAGTTTGATTTACAAAACTGTAAGCCCTGTTCTACTCCCATGTGCAGCACCACACAATTGGATGCTGATCAGAAAGGTAAAGCAGTTGATGAAACTCTTTACAGATTTATGATTGGTTCCTTGATGTACCTTACAGCTTCTAAACCAGACATTATGCTTGCAACTTGTGTCTGTGCTAGATTTCAGGCTGCACCTAAAGTATCCCATATGATTGCAGTCAAAAGGATCTTTAGATATTTGCAAGGAACTCAATCTCTAGGACTTTGGTATTCCACTGGGCACTCTTGCAAATTAGTTGCTTTCTTTGATAGTGACTATGCAGGGTGTAAATTAACCAGAAAATCAACTTCTGGTGGATGCCAATTTCTAGGCAATTGTTTAGTTTCTTGGCAGAGTAAGAAACAAACTTCAGTTGCTATATCCACTGCTGAAGCAGAGTACATTGCTGCTGCAAGCTATACATCTCAGGTACTCTGGCTTCAGAATCATTTACTGGATTATGATATTATAGAGACTAAGACTCCTTTACTGATGGACAGTGCTTCAGCTCTTTGTATTGTTAAGAATCCTGTCTAGCATTCTAGGACCAAACATATTGAGATCAGACATCATTTTATCAGGGATTGTTATGAAAAAGGTCTGATTGATCCAAAGTTTTTCCTAGTGCTGATGAGCTTGCAGATATATTTACTAAGCCTTTGGACATCGCGACTTTCCAAAATCTTGTGCTAAGGCTTGGTATGCTGCAGCTCGAATGATTTGACAACTACTGATGATCTCAGTTCATAAGTACTGATGAGCATTAGTATACAGCTATGAAAAATAAGTACTGATAAGTTATTTTATCTTTAGTAGTTTTCATAACTACTGAAGACTAAATTACTTAAAAGTACTGTACTTTATTTGTTGCAAAGTACTGATGTAGTTACAACTACTGCTGTGGTTACAACTACTGATGTCTGTTCTAACAGATAAGTACTGATGACCAATGAAACATCTGAAAATCAGATAATCTACTGAGTAAGTGTTAAGGTCAAATGAAATAACTGAGATATGTGAATTGATGACAACAACTGATGAGCAATTTTACTCTTCAATTGTTTCAAACAACTGTTGTTTCATTTCAAAACAACTGAAGCCAAAACCAAGTCTTCAGTAGTTTCAAACTACTGATGACTAACATCAAGTCTTCAGTTGTTTACAACATCTGAAAGTTAAAACCATGTCTTCAGTAGTTTTCTAACAACTGATGACTAACACCAAAACTTTCAGTTGTTTTCTTTCAGCCATTTCATAACCTATAAATACCTAACCCTAACTTCAAACTTTTCATAAGTCGTTTTCAGAACGTTCATCTTCCATTAATGGTGACCATGCAAATCAAACCACGACACAACTGTGTTGCCTACTTCACAAAATCGGCCTTTTGGACTAAGTTTGATGCTGCCATTGATCTGATGGTTGATTCCCCGTATCAAACTGCTTTTCTTTTGAATCCAACCATCTATCCCGATACCCTTCGCCAATTCTGGACAAATGTCACTGTTTATACTGGTGAGAATGATGTCGCGATCACTCTCCAGTCATTTGTAAACCAGAAGAAGGTGGTAGTCACTCCTGCTATCAATCACCAAACCCTAGATCTGAGTGATGCCACCTTTGTCACCAAATACCCGAAGGGCACCATTGATCTATCATTCATCAACCATGGATATGAGGGCGACCTAAGTGCTACAACCATTCTAAAGAAGCACTTCCATGATGCTGAACATCTAATATTTCACATGATCAATGTCTGCCTTGCCCCCAAATCCTCTTCATGGGATCAAATGTCATCCAAGTGGCAGCAGGTATTGTATTCTATTCTTGAACGCCAAAGCTTAAATTTTTCTGAAATTATATTTTTGGAATTAAAAGATCTGGCAATGAAACTTGTGGCTAACAGATGGATATTATATCCAAGGTTTCTTATGGCCATAATCATAAATCAATTAAAATCTGATGGCCCTGTTGGCCTTGGAGTCCCTGCTGTGGTAGTTTTGCCAGAGGTATACTCCAGGCACAACTCTGACCCACACCTCAAAGAGGCTGCCAAACTGCTAAAACCCAAGCAGAAGGAACCCACAGCCTCATCCTCCAGATCCAAAGTCCCCTCCAAACCACAATCCAAACTAACCAAAAAGGCTACTCAGGGAGTTGAGTCCCCTGATGATGCCCCAGCAACACAAGGCAGGATGAAACTATGGGTAGTAATCCCCCTGTAGTTTCCATGACTCTACCTGCTGAAACCGCTCAGGTATCCTCTTAACTGGATCCTGCTGCAACCAAAAATGGGGAAACCACATTACTGGAATCTCTCTCACTTGAGAAGATTGCCATGGAAGACCACCATTCACCCCAGGTGCGTCATCTTCACACCTATCTCCCACTGAAGCCACCCCTACAAGCCCAACTGTGGTTATTGCATAAGTGCTGACTCAACTACATTCCTCTAACCCTCCCCAAAACCTATTACCACTGGGAAAACCTCCACAGTTGAGGGAGAGGATTATAATGTGGCTGATAACCCACAACATAGGGATTACAGAGTTCAATCTCCCTATGTAGAGGAGGAGATTCGAACATCTGGTGAGGCTGCCTCTTCTCCTGTTTCAGCACATGACCAGGATGAAGGTGGTATCATTTCTAAGACCTCACCAGAGGCAACTGCCAATGAAGGACATAATCCTGAGGCAGGAAGTCCCCAGTTCCAAGAAATAGGGGCACATGTGAATATTGATCTACAGTCAGCACATGTTCATCCTGATTTAATCAGGAGGTCAGATGATTTAGCAAAGACTGATGATGACCTGGGCTTTTTCTATGATGTTCTAGACCACAACACCATTCTTGAGACTGAGGTATGCTGACTACAAGAACTGCTTGCCAAAATGTCATAAGAATCAAGTCCATCTGACATTCACCCACAGATGATAGTCTTCTGAAACTCTCCCAAACACTAAGCCACTCCCAACAACTTTGCCACCAGCCTCTGATTCAGGCACCATTTCTCAAGGACCGAACCCCTCTGAGCAAATGGTTGCTGCCTTTCAATCATCCTTACCACTCATCACTTCCATAATCACAAACATTGTGCATCAAGCCATTGATGAGAGGCTTTCTTCAAATCTTCAAACCTTAGTTGATATTGCTATTTCTAAGAGACTTTCTGACATTCAAACCCCTGAACCCAATGCAACCTAAAAGGGGGAGTCTAAGTCAGTGAAAGTAGACAAAAGAAAGAGAGTTGAAGAGGAAGAAGAAAAAGAGAAGAAAGAAAAGGATATGATCACCTACAAGAGAAAGAAGAACTCTGAACAGACTGAAAGTGAGAAAAAGTTAGAAGAACTGATCAAAGAAGCTGATGAGCAACATAGCAGATCTATGGATAAGATCATTGATCAACTCTTCAGACAAGGTTTTGACACAGCCAAACTTGACTCTGAAATCAGAAGGCTAGAGATTCAAGAGATTGAACATAGATGGGCAAGTTGGAGTGAGAAAGAAAGGAAAGGCTGGAAGCTATGACAAGATTCATATCAAAGCATCTGGGAAGATCAATCATTGAAGTGAAGTCATGGTCCAGAGACAGTATTTTGGAGATAACCACCAGAATCTGTTCTTCTGAAGTATTCAACAAAGGATTGATCATAGAAGCTCTTGATGAAGCTGGTGTTGGGAAAAGGTCTGATATGGCAAAGTTATCCAAGCTTCACTCACAACGAAGATGCTAGAGCAGCCTGCACAATCTCCTACACCAAAACAACCAACTTCACAACCCTCAAACCCCAACTCTTTACCCAAGAAACCTACTCAAACTACTACAATGATGCACCCAAGAGGAAGAGAAGGGTGTTGAGGATGGAAGAAGAAGAAGAAGATGATGAGGATGATAGTCTGCCAATCTATACTGTTCTTAAAATAAAGATGCCTGAGCCCAGAAGTCAACCAACAACAATCACACTTGACATCCAAAGGCAAATGGTAAAAGTCAAACTTGAAGAAGAAGAACAACACAAACAACATGATAAGCAGTTGTTGAGGATGATTGATAAAGAGTTTCCTAAGTCTTCATCCATACAAGCTATGAAGAAACATGCTCAGAGGTTGTATGCTCTCAGATTTACATTTCAATATCAGAAAGAGAGAGTGAGAATTGGTCTAACCCCAGAGTAAGTGATAGAATTCATAAAAAGAAGATTCCAAGTAGATACAATGGTCAAGTAAAGAAGATTGTAGATGCTGTGATGATGCTGGCCATTGTAGTGTCACCTTGGGAAATCCTTGATGACTTCAAGAGAGTTTACAAGTCTAAGATGACTCCATAAACTTTACTAGAAAACAAAATGGTAAAGAAGGGGTTGATCTACAAGAAGCTTGAAGAAATAAGAAGAAATAAGCTCTAGTTGTTGCTTGAAGGCACTCATCCTGATGAGTTTGCATACAGAGAAATAACTACTGTGGAGCTGAAGAATGGAAAGCATGTTAAGTACTTATCAGAGTACTATGGGCCTGAGTTCTTCTTTGAAAGTGAAGCTGAAGAACTCACAATGGAAGAACAAGTTGTTTTCCTTGAGGCCTATGTCAGAGAGTCTTACAGACTTATCATTGGGAACTAGGTCTCATGGATGGGGTAACAGCTCTGTGTCCAATTCCCAAGACAGAGTTCCCATTCATCCTTTGCCAATCAAACTTTCTGAAACCTCTTCCATGGCCTGAGCTTAATTTGAAGATTTCTGAGCTGATCCAGAAAATGTTTCTGCCAATAAGTGGGACTTCAATAATCTTAAAGGTTTTGGCTACATTGGTTTAGGGGGAGTTTGTTGGACCAAAAGAACCAATGAGCCAGGTCAGAAAAACCTTTAAGTCCCACAGACATCAAAACAACTGAAGTGGTCTACACCAGCTGAAGACAAAGTCTGAAGACAACAGCTGAAGACAAAGTCTGAAGACAAAGCCTGAAGATAAAGTCTGAAGACAAAGTATGAAGACAAAGTATGAAGACAAAGTCTGAAGACAAAGTTTGAAGACAAAGTCTGAAGACAATAGCTGAAGACAAAGTCTGAAGACCAAGTTCTCAGAAGTTGTCACAACAGCTGAAGTAGTTCTCTTCAGTAGTTGTGATGGTTTACTTTTCAGTAGTTTGTAATCAGTAGTTTTATATTATGTGAAACATCTGAAGTTCTTACACTTCAGATGTTATATCTTTAGTAGTTGTAATGTTAGCTTGTACTTAGCTTTTTGTGAAGGTGTCCTTAGTTGTTATGGACATCTTCAGTAGTTTAGTTTACTTTCAGTTGTTTGTATAAATCAGTTAGCTGTCACTATCAAGTGACGTCAGCTGACGTCACATTCCTTTATAAAAGGAATGTTGACCTAATTTCCTGTAACCGAAGCGTGTGCGTGAATGAAAACATTCTCTTTGCAGAAAACTTTCTCTCTCTATAACCGTTACTGTTTGATTGAATATTCATATTATTCTTGCTAAACTTTCGTCTAATTCTTGTGCTATTCCGCTGCAAATCTTAATCTAATTGATCAAACTAGATAATGATCCTTTCATATTAACGCTTATTGAACTAACTATATAGGTTTGTGGTTGTTTGAATAAATCTAAGTCAAATAATGATTGTGAAACATATTCAAACTTAGTCATATGAAGTTCTCATGCGAATGGCCCATACGCATGAACAACTTCATGCTAATGAACCAGTCGCACGACTGAACCAGGAGACTAGAGCAGTCGCACAATTGTGACATGAGATTGACTCAGTCGCACGACTGAAAACTCAGTCGTGCGAATGGATCAACCGCATGACTCAGTCGTACGACAGAACCATGCGAATGGTCCAGTCGCATGAATGAGTAACCCTAACCTATAAATACCACGTAATTCGTGAAAAAAAACACTTTGAAGAATTCGACTCATCCACGTACCCTATCCGTCCAAAACGCCCAAGAAAGCCAGTCCAAGTTCATAGATCGTTCTTGATCGATTACTATTCGTTCTTAACATTTTGATTAATCTTATATCGATCGGGTTAACTTTCTCACTAATTGATCGCTAATCAAATAGGATTCCGCACTATTTGATTTGGTATACACGTAGATCAGTTAGTACTCCGTCCAGTACACGGTCCTCTCACACTAACAAGTGGTATCAGAGCCAAGGCTCTTGATTTACGTGTGATTCAATCGGTTTTGATATAAAAATTGTGTTTTTCACGCAAAAACGTAATCTTTTGTGTCAAACGTTGTTTGGACGTCTTCAGATTGTAAAGTTAAAGTTTTTCTGGAATACGGAAATTAGGGATCTTGAAAAAATTGTGTTTTAGCGTCAAAATACCTTAAACCTACGATTTTCAAGTTTCAGCAGCTTCAGTCGCACGATTGACTCAATCGCACGACTGAATTCATACGCATCCCCCATACGCACGATTGGACTCATTCTTACATCCATTCGTACGAATGAATTGCCCATTCCCATTGTTCATCCGCACCTGCCCATTCGCACAATTGAGCCATCCGCATTTGCTCATTCGCACGCTTGAGTCAACCGCATTGTTCAATCGCACGAAGTGTTCAATCGCATACCTTCATTCGCACAAGTTGAAAAGTTTGTTCCAAAGTTTAAAGTTGATAGCAATGGAGGATCAATATTTAGTGTTCACCGCAGGAAGGGATTCTAGGATTCAAAACTTAGTGCTTTTAGAAAATGAAGTGGGAAATCATAACAAGCCCCCTAAGCTATTAATGTTAGATGATTATCCCCAATGGAAGCAAAGGTTTGAGATTTACTTAAATGGAGTAGATCCTAATTTGTGGGAGTCGATAGAGACAGGATATAGCATGTCGGTAGGTGCAGATGGAGTCAAACTCACCTTAAGAGGTATGACTGATGGACAAAAGGTAAAATACAATGCAGAGAAGAAAGTATATGCGTTGCTGACTCAGTCAATTCCTAAGGACATCTTCCATCAATTTTTTGAGAACAAGCAAACTAAAAAACTATGGGATGCATTGGAAAAGAGGTATGAGGGAAATGCATCGTTGAAAGCTCTGAAGGCTAAAGCGTTGGAGAAGGAGTTTGACAACTTCTAGTCAATGGGAAAGGAGAGCTTGGATGATGTCATTGATCGTTTCTACCATCTGATGAGTGAGCTGCACACTCATGGAGTTACTACGTCTATGGAAGACAAAGTTTCAATCTTTGCAGATGGTTTGCCTGAGAAGTGGAGTTCGTTTGTTTCAAACCTCAGACAGAATGATATGCTCGCGAAGTTAGACATCAACGACTTCATTCTGAAACTACGGGAGGAAGAGTTGAGGATGAAGTACAGGGCCCAAAAGTCTTCATATGATCAGAATCCGGCATTGTACAACTCAACCCCACAAGCCAAAACGTCTGGAGCACCACTTCAAACGGTTGTTTGTGTCGAGTTCAGCTGGTCCATCACAAGCTACTACTTCAGGATCTGACACGTCAGGGTCGTCTGGTACCCAATACATAGCACCTGAATCAATGCTACAAAACTGAAGACCGAGAATCTCGGGAATGTGACAGTAGAGGTAGCAAAAGAGCACATGGATCTCTTAGCAGCTGTTGTCCACTCTTATGACGGGCTAGTTGCTGGGAAAATTGGGAACTGCCATCTAGCAGACGAGGACTACGAGCAGGTAGACGAGATAGAGTTAGAAAGGATGGACATCATGTGGGCATTAGCAAGTGCTGTTCGGAGGGCAAAGAAGTTTGTCAAGAAGACCGGACAGAATCTGATTGCCACTAAGGACACAACTTTTGGCTTTGACAAGAGAAAAGTTACCTACTTCAACTGTGGGGAAAAGGGGCACTTCAAACGTGAATGTGTGAAGCCCAAGAAGACGGGAAATGGGAATCCATTCTCATCTTTCACTCGTCAGGATAAGCCCACAAGCAATCCTATTTCGTCGAGCAAGGATCCTAAAGCCTTAACAGCTCATGATGACGAAGGACAAGATTAGAGCTTCCGGTTTGTGTCTCCGGGAGAATCAAACATTGCTAATGTCGAGGATCTAGACGACGACTCAGCAAGTGAAGGTGATATTGCAGTGGAGCTCGCGATGTCAAATGTTAAAGAATCTGCAACAGTAGTTGATCACCTACCTAAAGAAGGGACAAGTCCAACAAGTCCAGAATCACCAGAACTAGAGAAGTCAGACACTGCTTTGATGGCCGATTCAACCTCACCCTCTCAGGTAAGTACCACTACTCAACTTTTCAATAATCATGCTTGTTCTGATTGTAATAAATTTAGGGAAAGCATTGATAGAAATTTTCTAGGTTATTAGACCATAATGATAACTTACTAAAGGACCTATAACTATGCACTGAAGCCAATAGAGTCTTAAAACAAAATAAGCACAGCTATAAAGAAAAGATAGAACTATTGAACAAACAGCTTAGGGAAACTGAAGTTGTAGCCTTTAACCAAGCTAATCACATTAAGTTCTATCTAAACTCCCTAGAAGACACTAAGAAACAAAAGGTAATTTCAGAAGTAGAAGTATATTCATAAAATAAAAACTGCATAGTTGGACAAGTTCTTCTCACATTGTCCAACACTTAGTGAGAGAGCGCAACAATGGGGAGGGTTTGGGATATAAAGTGGTTCCACTACCACATGAGACCTTGATGAATGCAAAATGTAAACCAATAAATAATAACCCTATCAAGGATCACGTGGTGTCCACTCCTCTTGTAAGTGATCCAGATTCCGCATGTAAACCAAATGAATCTGTCACTAAACAAAAGGATGCCACTTCAAAATCAAAAGGTAAAATGCCTTGTGTTAATCTGGATGAACAATTTGAAAAGGTTAAAACAAATTCTGGTTCAACAAAGTCTATTTCTGAACCAAGAAATACCAAACAAATAACCAATCACGTGCTTCATGTCGAAGTCCAAATAAACAAAAGGGAAAAGATGTTAACAATGTCCACACAATAATTTTGTTAAACAAGATAAAACATCTAAACAAGAAGTGTCAAAACCCAAACAGAATAAGTCACTCGTGTGTCACATACTTCTCCACAGAAACAGGTAAATCTTCAAGTTGAAAGGAGATCATGCTACAACTGTGGAAAGTATGAGCACATAGCGTTTTATTGCCCTTATTATCAGACACCAAAGAAAAAGATTAAACTTTATGACACTAAGGCAAGTTCTTCCAAAAGAAGATCATGACTCCACCAAAAAGAATCGATGAACCTAAAGTTCAACCTATCAGCCAGTCGTTTGTTTATCACAAACAAGCTTTACACAAAGCTGGCTTATGAAAAGAAAAGTCTGGAGTATCTCGAACCGTTTGGAGCACCATGCACATGTTGAAGAAAACTCGGGATGGGAAGTTTAGCGAGAAGGCTGAAAATGGCATCTTTCTAGAATACAACATACCGAATAAGAGAGTTTACAACAACTCAACGGGTCAAGTAAAGGTGTGGTGTAATGTCGATGTTCAGAGATACACCACCATTCCTACTGGAAAAGGACCCGCTTTCTTTTTCGACTATGATGGATTCTTCAAGTCCTTCAACATCCCTCTCTCCACGTCTGATGATGAGTTAGCAGCCAAAATGATGTATGATGTTCTAAACACACCATCATAGGAATCTACATCATCTGGCTCACAAGGTGAATCACCAACCAAGTCAGGGGGAGCACTCGAGGTAAGTGACTCTTCCTCTGACGATGAAGCCGTGGAGAATGATCAGGACACTCAGGAGCAACAAGTTCCTCCTAATGCAAGTCCATAAGCATCTGACATTGATGCCTCTGAGTCTTCGAAACCTCACACTCCTACTGCCTCAGATACTGAACCAAATGTTCATAATCTTGATTCTGAGGTAGTTGTTCCCACCACTCCTGGATCACGCCTAAATGTCTATCATCTTTTGGACAATGTCATTGGGGATGTGAGATCAGGAGCTCAGACAAGAAATCAGCTGTATTTAGCTGATTATGCCTCTGTAATGGAGAAAGGGTACCTTCATGATGCTGCTTATCATTTTTTTGTGTCTCAGTTCAAGCCAAAATACGTCAGTGAAGCCCTAAATGATGAGGCATGGGTGAGTGCCATGCAAAAAGAACTTCTTCAGTTCAAGAAGTTAGGTGTATGGACACTGGTAGATAGACCTAAAGGTGCTAAGGTCATTGGCACCAAATGAGTCTTGAAATGTAAGAAAGATGACCAAGGTGTCATCATTAGGAACAAGGCTTGGCTTGTAGTTCAAGGATTTCGACAAGTCGAGGGAATTGATTACAATGAAGTACTTGCACCTGTGGCGAGAATGGAAGCCATCCGTATCTTCCAAGCCTATGCTCTTACATAAAGATTAATGTCTATCAATTGGATGTAAAGAGTGCATTTTTTCATGGTGAAATCTGGGAAACAGTGTATGTCAGTCAACCCGAGGGATTTGAGGATCCATATCATCGGAACAGAGTTTACAAACTAGATAAGGCTCTCTACGGGCTTCACCAAGTCCGAGAGCATGGTATGAAAAACTCTCAACTCACCTTGTGAAACATGGATTTCGCAGAGGTGTAACTGACTATACACTGTTTATCAAAGTAAAGGATGGTGATCTGCTTTTGGTTCAAATTTACGTTGATGACATAATCTTTGGTTCCAAGAACGAAGAATTATGTAAAGACTTTGAAGCAGTGATGAAGGCAGAATTTGAAATGAGTGCCATGGGAGAGATGAGGTTCTTTCTTGGGTTACAGGTGGATCAAACCCCAAAGGGAATATTTTTACATCAGACCAAGTATGTAGGGGATATTCTTAGTTGGTTTGATATGGAGAATGCTTCCACAGCTGGTACTCCACGTGCTACAAATCATGATGTAGCACCCGACGAGAATGGTGATCTGGTTGATGCCACCATGTATCGAGGAATGATTGCATCCCTCATGTACCTCACTGCCTCAAGACCTGATATTATGTATGCAACATGTCTTTGTTCAAGATATCAGGCAAAACCAAAAGTTAACCATCTTATTGGGGTCAAAAGGATATTTCGTTATCTGAAAGGTACACCCACACTTGGATTGTGGTATCCTCATGACGATGACTTCGAGCTAACTGCGTACAGTGACTCGGATTATGGCGGCTGCAAGATGAACTACAAATCCACCTCAGCAGGTTATCAATTCTTTGAGAGAAGATTAGTCACGTGGCAGTGTAAGAAGCAGACATCAGTTGCGTTGTCAACTTGTGAAGCTGAATATGTTGTTGTGGCAAGCTATTGTTCTCAAATCATCTGGACTCAACAGCAGATGCAGGACTATGGTTTGAAATTTTCTAACAACCTTATATTTGTTGATAATACTGCTGCAATAGCCGTTACTAAAAATCTTGTCCAACATCCTAAGACCAAACACATCGGCATAAAATATCCTTTATACGTGATTGTTTTGAAAAGAATCTAATCGATGTTGTTAAAATAAATACGGATTTTCAACGCGCTGACCTCTATACAAAAGCCTTTGATAAACCATGTTTTTTATATTTGTTAGAGGTCAACGATATTAAAAAGAAGAGTGATGTAATTCTAGACAATGAACAGGTCTACTCTGATGCTTTAAGTCTTTTGTATTTTATTTTCTTTTAATTTAGTTTAGTTAATTTAATTTATTGGTTTCAATTCTTTGCCTATTAAAATCCTAAAAACGCAAATTGTTTACGGTTTTAGAATTTTAGGGGGAGAATAGGTTAAGTTAGTAATAAAAAACGAGGGAGGAGGATAGTGCAAGCTGATAGAAATAAGATCGTATCTGAGACATCGATTCAATGACTATGGAAAATGATAGTACACAGGAACAAAGCATTTGGGACTTTAAAAGATTTAAATTGAATTAGATGCGAAATTCAAAGTATAAGTCTGAGAAGTCTAAGCAAAAATAAAAGGAAAAATGATAGTAAAACTAGCTACTACTAAGGTAACACAGAGAAAGTAGACCTAGAGGGTGCTAGACCATTAGATGATATGTTGGTAGATTCATCACAATAGATAAGTAGACCTCTTTGGTGATCTCAAGATCAAACTAAGTTGTTCAACAAGCTGTGAGTTATCATCTTATCCCTAGTTAACACAATCAACAAAGTTCCAATAAGAGGTGACGAGCAAAATAAACACCACAAATGTGTGCGGATGACCAACATATGAGCAAAGCACATGATGAAAAATGCAAAAAGCAATCAAACTGATAACCTATGTTGGTTGGTGCGATATGTGCAACAAAAATAAATTGCTCAAACAAGAAGATAGGTTATGTGCCTCTTTGTTGTGCGGTGGCACTGACCTGAGGATAAGCATAACCTATATATTCTAGAATTCATTGTTGTTTGCCGCCTCTCTGCTGTGCGGTGACACTGACCTGAGGCTTGGCTTCTCTTTGAAAGCTCTAAGAACAGTTTCTTCTTGTCAAAATACTCATAGACCGCTCAAAATCTCCTGAGGGATGTTGATTACCATATAAGCGTGGGATCCACAAATGCTTGTTGAAATAATTAAACCTTAAACTATCACCAATCTGTGTCAAAAGTCTGCGTTTGGATTTAAGTGGACAAGTATACTGACAATCATCGTGGCAACAATTCTTGAAAGTCCAAATCAATGTGTGTGTCTTATAGTACTAGTATGATTTCCTTAGTGTGCTAATGACTCTCAACGAAAACAAGAATCTAGCATCAAATGATTTGGTAACACGTCCTGAATGATTTGATTACCTGTATGATCCCATAAGAATCGTTCCTCTTATGGTCAAAATAACTTGAAGCTTCCTGTTCAAGAAATAAATCTATTAGATTTCAATCTTAGGATTTCCACCTCCCACAAAATCACAAAAATATGTCTTAATTTCTAGTAGTTTCTTTTGTTTAAGTTTGTCAATTTAGGTTTATATGTTGGACTATGTTGTGAAATTCAATCTGAGATTTATTCACATAAAAGGGTCACGTCTGAGGTGACCAAACGTGCTGTCAATGTTAAATGGGTCACGTCTGAGGTGACGAAATGGTTTTGTTTAAAAGGATCACGACTGAGGTGATCAAAAGTTTTCAAAGTTAAAATGATCATGTTTGAGATGATCAAATGCTTGTAATGTTCAATCAACTTTTAAATGGGGTTAAATGTCAAATGGTCATAAAGTCAATACAAAGTATGATCCATTCGCATGACTGGACCATGAGTATGGACCAGTCGTCCCATTGGACCATACTTATCCACTAGACAACCGAATGGAGCATGAGTATGAACCATTCACACGAATGGCTTACAAGATTGAGCCAGTCACCCGAATGGAGTTGTTCGAATACGTCAGTTGCCCGACTAAAACCCAGTCGGCCGACTGAATGTGATCAACTGAACCAATCGCACGACTGAGATCCAATCACTTGAATGAAAAGAGCGAATGGGTCTAGTCGCCCGATTGAAAACAGATTCAGTATAAATAGGGCCATAGTCGATCGCACAGACTCACCACCCCTCAATCGCCCTAAAATTGCACTTTGAGCCGTTACTCTGCCAAAATTTCCTTTGACCTTTCTTGACCTCAAATTTCATAATCTGACGATTTCTGGTGTTTACACAGGTACAATGCGGTTCTATCTAACTAAATTACAGTAGATTTGACTCCGAAATTATAGTTTTTGGCCCTAACTAGAACTTTGACTTAAGTTTGAAAAAGAACCTAATAAAACTAAGTAAAACGTTAAAATCAAGGTTATATAATACTTATTAGGGTTATTGCGAGTCTATTGAACCAAACCACGATGTCTAATGTTTAGACTTGGTCAAAATTCGAATTTCAATCGAACAAACAGTAGGTCATGTGACTAGACACCCGGATGAACTACAATCACCCGACTGAGCTGGAAGAATGACTCAGTCGGCCGAATGAATGATACAAATGAGCTCAGTCGGCCGACTGAACCAATCACAGGCTCAATCACCCGATTGAACCCAATCGCATGAATAGTCACCCGATTGTATCCAGTCGCATGTTAGGTGAAACGACTGAACCCAGTCGTATGGTTCAATCGTACAATTGAACCAGACTGATCTCAAACAGGTTAACAAAATCAATGGTTTCTGTTGTGTGATGAACTAACTTGTATGCTCTTTGTGCTACAGATTGATGGCTGATAGGTGGACCATAAACACCAAGCACAACATTTGTGCGCATCTGGATGCCACAACTCGGAACGCTGCCGAGTTTGCTAGCATTATAGCTGTTCTGAAGAGGTCACGGATCCACAGATCCATATCTACACCATGCACTCCCTATAGGTCTATACAGCAGGCCTTCTGGAAGGGGGCATCGGTTGATCGATCTCATGAGCCCTATAGCATCTGGAGTACTATTTTTGGGCAGGATATCGAGGTGACTGTTGAAGATATTTGTCGAGTACTAGATCTGGGTGACGATGCAGATCACCTGACCAGACTACACCCTCTGATAGTGAGAGGGTGTTTCCTCAAGCTTAAGTACTCTGGGGACATAAATGCTAGGGTGCTTAACAAAAGCAACCTGTGTCCCGGGTACAAGTACTTAGCACATGTGATACTTAAGTGCATAGTTCGAGGAGGGGTGGCTTTGATGATCTATCAGACCAGATTCAAAATGCCTATGTGGCACTGGTGCTGAACCACCCCTTCAGCTTCTCGAGCATGATATTCTCATACCTGATTAAGAATCTGGAGGCTAAAGGCAAAGAGGGTTTTTGCATGTACCCAAGGTTTCTTCAAATGATTATTGATGAGAAGCTGCCCTCTCTGCCTAAGGAGAGTCAGGATGCGGTGTCACTTGAGGTGATGGATGACACGACACTAGGCCGCATGAAGGTTTACAGGGGAAAGCAGATCAAACCCCCCATAAAGAGACTGATCGGGCATTTGGCCAGGGAGGAGTACTTGGCGCCGGGAAGGCGTAAGTGGCGCCATGCGAAGAGTGATTCAGATGTTGAGCAGATTGCTCTTCCATATGATGAATCCGATGATGATGACGAAGACACGGGTGGATATTCTGGCCCCGCTGTTTCTAGGGCCAGCCCTGCACATACTACATCTCCACCCCCTACTCATACAGATGCCACCACTGCTAGTTTTCACTAGGATTTCTGTCCTCCCGATGAGGAGGAAGAGAGTGATGAGGATCCCCTCACCAGGACAGTGGGCAGCAGGGTGGTTGCCACCGACTGAGGCATTCGAGAGGTTGGAGGATGCCCTAGCACATCTGGGGATATTGCAGCTGACCCCAGCTATGCACTAGGTCAGCCAAGCAGCACCCCAAGGGCATCCACCTCCAAAGGCGAGAGGAGGAAAAGGATGGCTCAACCCCATGGGATGAAGTCGAAGAAGAGGAGGATGATCTTTATCACCACCACCACCACAGCCACCACCACCACAGCCACCACCTCTACCACACCACCCACTACATCTACCTCTCCCCCCATCACCACTGCCACCATACCACCTGTCACCATTACTGCCACCACACACACCACCACTACCTTAGCCACTCCACCACTTCCCCACATCACATCCACCACCACCTCAGCTTACCCATCACCACCCACACACATACCACCTCCCTTATACACCACTGACACCACCACCACCTCTAGCCACCAAGCGGTACCATCATCTTACCCCTCCTTTCTATCAGGATCATCTCTACCTCCCAACGAGGTAGAGGAACAGCTCTCAGCACTAAACCATATGGTGCTGAAGCTGTTAGCAGCCGATGATGAGAAGACCGCTCAGATCTGTCAGTTAGTGGAGTTTACTGCTGTACAATCTCAGCAGATATCTCAGCAGGTGCAGCAGATTGAGCAACAGGCACAACAAATGGCTACTCAGAGTCTAGAGATTTCCCAACTCAAGGAGCGAAACGTCCTATCTACAAAGAAGATTGAGGAGTTGGAGGATGCTAAGAGGACCATCATGCTCAAACTTAAGGGCACTAAGGATGAGCCTCTAAAGATCAGAGAGGGAGATGGAGATGATGGTGATGATAGTGATGATGATGATAGTGATGATGATGGTGATGATGAAGGTGATGATGAGGATGGAGGAGACTCTAAAGGAGGAGGGGAGTCATATGCTTCAGGTGCACAGGAAGCTAATAAGAGGTGGACTAAAAAGACTCAAGATCCAGGTCCCTCAACACCAGCCCCGACAGCAGAAGAACACATGATCCAAGATAAAAGTAATGCGTAGAGTTTTGTGTAATTTAAATCATGTGTAATTTGAATATTGTATTAAACTTATGTGCTTGAATGTTAATGTATATATATTTAATGTTTGATGTCTTGATTATTTACTGATACATGATGTGTTTATATGTTTAAATCAAGCAGATCACACATCTCAACAAGATGAATATGATGTTGCTCCCCTTCAGCAGATCAAGTCTCAACTCACAATGATACTTGATCTGCAAGGGATCGTCAGGAGGCCTGTGAGTTACACTCCTGAAGAAGGAGAAATAATTCACAACCTTACTGATGAGCAATTGGCTGAGATGTTCAGACTAAATCCCGATGAGATTGTGAAGGATGCTCCTACTATGGACATAGATAATGACGATGAGCTTAACGATGTGGATGAAATTGAGATTGAAGACGTAACTGCACAACATTATCCAGAGTATGCTGACAATGAGGGAAATGTAGTCCCCAATCTGGGTGACTCCCTTGTTAGTGATACTTTTGAAACTCTGGATAAGATGGAGCAAGAGTCGGAGAAGAAGAAAGACCAAGCCCAAGCCTCAGACGCCGATGTCAACATCAAAAAGGCTGAATGGGCGGCATGTTTTGCTGAGATCCGAGCCATGCGCACTGCACAAAAGCTAAATGTCTACACCAAGCTGTACAAAGTCAAGAAACACCTAAATGTGTTAGGCAAGATCATCGCATGGGCTCATTTTGAGGATCTGAATGTCTATGCGGTGAAGAGATAAAAGGGCATAGAGTACTTCAGATTCCCACACGATCTGAAGACTCTACCCGGTTTTGAGCTTAACCAGCTGGCCAAGTTGAAGCTATTATATGCTGACCCTCAAAAGATATCAGGCTAGTTTGAAGCTGCTTTGAAGAGAGAGTACCACACCCGGTGGGTCAACTTCAAACCTCAACAACCAACGAGGTATATCAGAAGATCTGAAGTTGATACCATAACTGGGAAGCCAAGATTGTGCTGAAGTGGAGTCCTCCACGCATAATGTCGAGAATCCCTCTAAGGGAAATGCCTCAGGACTTCACTCCACACTTTGAGTAGTGGTACTATGACTGGCGAACGAGTGAAGCGGTCATAGTTCTGAACAAAAATGGAAACATGGAAACTATCAGGGTATTTGACCCGATGTGGCTCACTAACTTATCGGCTGATGATGTTTACACCTTATACAAGTGGCCACTGTTCTATGACTTGCAGGATATTGTACAAGCTCTCAAATTCCAAAATGTGATACGGATCTGCTTTGCTTTTGAAATACATGTAGGAGTCACAAGAAGAAGAAGTACAAGAAATATGAAGAGCTAATGAAGAATGTTAGACAATAGATAAAACTAGGTCCAAGGGGGAGTTTGTAAATACATATGTACCTAGTTTATGAGCTTAATGTAAAAATTCTTTCATGTCTTACATATATGTAATTGGATGATTGAATGAAATACAATGTGTGGTTTATGCTTATAATTTTTAATATTTCATTGGTTATTGTGTATTAACGCTTATTGAACTAACTATATAGGTTTGTGGTTGTTTGAATAGATCTAAGTCAAATAATGATTGTGAAACATATTCAAACTTAGTCATATGAAGTTCTCATGCGAATGGCCCATGCTAATGGACCATACGCATGAGCAACAACATACTAATGAACCAGTCACACGATTGAACCAAGAGACTGGATCAGTCACACAATTGTGATATGAGATTGACTCAGTCGCACGACTGAACACTCAGTCGTGCGAATGGATCAACCGCATGACTCAGTCGCACGACAGAACCATGTGAATGGTTCAGTGCACGAATGAGTAACCCTAACCTATAAATATCACGTAATTCGTGGAAAAAACACTTTGAAGAATTCGACTCATACACGTACCCTAGCCATCCAAAACGCCCTAGAAAGCCAGTCCAAGTTCATAGATCGTTCTTGATCGATTGCTATTCGTTCTTAACGTTTAGATTAATCTTATATCAATCGGGTTAACTTTCTCACTGATTGGATCGTCAATCGAATAGGATTCCGCACTATTTGATTCGGTATACACGTAGATCAGTTAGTACTCCGTCCAGTACACGGTCCTCTCACACTAACACAAGTAAGATATGGACTGAATTATTTAGTTGGTGTAAGTTACCTACTTGAACATTGGTAAATGTTCAACAGTTAAGTTAGTGGTTGGTCTCTAGTAGACAAAAACCTTTGATTCATGTCACTTTTCTATAGGGTTGTACAAAAGGTTCGTAGCTCGAAGCTCGCTCGAAGTTCGCTCGAAAAAAGCTTGAAAAAAGCTTGGCTCGAAAAAGCTTGAATCTAAACGAGCCGGCTCGACTCGGCTCGAATTCTAAACGAACCGAGCTCGAGCCAGGGTTAGCTCGGTTCAAGCTCAGCTCGTGGCTCGGTTCGTTGGCTCGGCTCGTGGTTGGTGCATATAATATATGTATATATATATTAATATAGTATTATTATTATTATTATTATTATTATTATTATTATTATTATTATTATTACAACTACTATTATTATGATTATTATTTTTATATTAGGATTTTAAAAATATTTTCTTAAAAATAAAAATAGATTCTTTTTAAAAACATTAAGTATTTTGATTAAAAATATATAACTTGATAGTAAATTGTTTATATTAAAAATAATAATCTTTGTTCCCATAAGTACGGAGTACCCAACAAAATGTAAAAACTCTAAGATATATTTTTGTGTTTTCATATAAATTAACGAGCCACGAGCTGGCTCGAACTTTTCACGAGCCGAACTCGAGCCGGTGTTTTGAGCTCGTTAAAATTTTCGAGCCGGCTCAGCTCGACTTGATAAGCTTCGAGCTCGAGCTCGAACCCATCCTGGCTCGGCTCGGCTCGGTTCGGCTCGTTTACAGCCCTACTTTTCTAACCTTACTTTGATGAATTTAGAAATCACGGAATGAGAATGTTTTTAATGGGAAGTTCAGAAGCAAAGGAAAAGGACGTAATTGATGACATTAAAACACTCTTCTATCTTTGGTCAAAATGTAGTGTAAGGTTTATACTTAAAGATTGTTGCAACTAAAGCAACCAAAGAGTTCTTAGCATACATGCATGAAGTACAAAGTAAAGTTACTTTGAAAGTCTTACACAACTCAGGCAAAATATGTTAAGTGTAAAATATTCCGAATCCAAATGACCAAATCTTCTGAAACCAAATATGAATTCTTCCAAAGCTTTAGAGACAGTCTTCCAAATCCAAAAACTAATTTCTTCTGAAGACAGAGAATACATGCTTTCTCTCATAAGCTTTTCATAAACGCTAAACAACTTTTCCTTGCCACCTCTGAACACTCACAAACTTAGATAAGTTGGTGAAAAGGTCCATACTTTTGTCAACTGTAGATCAAGTTTATTGGTTTGTAACCTTCTACTTTTATACCTTTTATCCTTTTTGTAATATATTAGGATGTGAGCTATGGTATGTCTTAGTCACAAGTTAAAATACAATTTGCCTTTTGACTATACATTGATCTTGTTTGTCTAGATTAGTGTTTCCAGCTAGCTTACAAAGTATACCAGCTATAGGATGTAGTATAAAGTGTCTCAAGTACTTGTATTTTTTATATGCTTTGTAACACTTGTAATAAAACTTGAGAGTAATATTTAACATTCTTGAAAACCAAATATTATCTTTTTCTTGTTCTTACTTACTTGTGTTCTTAGTATCTTTAACATAAACCCGGTTTCCTATTTGATTTGTTAAGTATTTTAAGTCTCTCCTCACTGTGAAGTTATTGCATTAACCCCTTTCAACGGTCCTGTAATTGGTATCAAAGCATTTCGGCTCTTGATTGTAAGATATCACCATCTTAAATCCCTTCAGTTTCACAAAACACTTAACATTTTAACTGGTAACTCTTACCAAAGCTGATATGGAAACATATACTATAACAAAATCTCCACTAATCTCTCCTCATAACTTTGATACTTAGTGGCAAAGAATGGAAGGTTCATCAAGTCTCAAGACAACAAGATGTAGAGATCTGTTGTCTCATGACCTCATGTACCATGCACCACTTCAGCTGCTGCTGGGGGTGGCATGATACCAAATGAAGTGACTAACTACTCAGAATAAGACTAGAAAAATGTTGATGCAAATCAGAAAGCCATAACCGCTCTTCAAACTACTCTTCCAAACTCTATCTATAGAGTATTTAAGAACTGCAAGACTGATAAGCAACTGTGTGATACAATGAAGCTTATGTATAAGGGGTCTAGTTAAGCAAAAGAGAACAAGAAATACCTCCTGAAGCAATAGTTTGAGAACTTCACCTTCAAGACAGGTGAAAATATGAATCAACAATACTTTAGATATGTTAAGATTGTGAATACTCTAATGGGTGGTATAATAACTTTTGAGAACAAGGACATTGTGAGAAAGATATCCTAAAAATGGTCATTGTTCTCCTGAGAAGAGGAAAGAATCAGGGATGACCAAGTCCAAAAGGAAGAACTTGATCAGAGCGGTCAAGTAAAGATTAAAGAAGGCTAAAGAGATCAAGGCCACCTTCAACTTCAAGTAGAAACAAGTCTTTATCTCTGCATGATTTGAAGTGGTGAATGCTGAAACCTCAAATATGGACTCCCAAGAGTTCTAGTTCATGTACAACTCATCCATGTGAAGAAAAAAGGTTGATCAGCTGTGCACCACTGTTGCATAGCCTGAACCATCTAGTTCTAAGAACAAGCCTCAACCTAAGAAGCATGTTGCATCATCTGTGAAGATAAAGATGAAAATAGAAAGTGATCAAACTCAGCTTTCAACTCAAAAGAAAACTCTCAGATGCAAGATAGTTGTTTGCATCATATGTGGTAGTACTTTTCATCTTTCTAAAGATTGCATCTACAATCCTAAAAGTAATCCACATGACCAATAAGAAAACTTTTGAGAAGAAAAAGAAGAAAATAGCTTCGTAAGGAAAGAATTTTTCTTTCGAAGCTACAAAGTGAAGAAAAATACAAGTGAAAACTTGCCTTCAGAAGAAAATGGTGTTGTTGAGAGGAGACAAATGACACAGATTAAAGCTGCAAGAACCATATAATCTGACTTTAAACTACCTATCACCTTTTAGGAAGAGGCAGTCAACACTGTTTTGTATGTGCAGAATAGAGTTTCAGTAGTTAAGACTCATGGTAAGACTACTTATGAGATGTGACATAAAAGTAAACCTTTCAATGGTTTACTTAGATAATTTGGATGCCCTTGTGACATGTTATATACTAAAGATCAAATAGCCAAATTTTTGAGAAATCAGATGATATACGTCATTGCATACTCTTTCCAAGCTAAGGCTTATAGAGTATACAATTTTAGAACAAGAATAGTTGAGCAGTCAGCTAATGTGACCTTCAGTGAGAACACTACTAATGTGAAAGGTTCTAGTCCTAATTGGCTGTTTGATTTTGATTTAGTTACTAACTGTTTTAACAAATCTTGTGAATATGTTTCAAGATCTACATAGTAGATCCTGACCCAATATTTGAGTTGAGAAAATCAAGCAAAAAAACTACTTCAGCTTTAGTAGTAACTAACCCTTTATATTGAGTTTCTATCAACACAACCATTACAAAATCAACTGATACATCTGAGGTCACTACAAATTATAGCTTAAAGCCATAATACACAAATGAAAGAACTTCTAATGCAGGAGGAAATTAAGGTGGTGATAGTGATCAAGTATTTCTTGATATTGATAACCACTCCATAGAAGACAACATCAATGATGTCAAACACTTATTGCATCAAGCTTCTATTGATAAGTGTGTTGATATAGTGGGTGAAACTCTCCTGCCATATCTAAATTTCATAAATTTGGATCTTTCCAATGAACTTGCTGCGATTCATCAACTAATAATCCACAAGTCACACCCCACCACAAACATAACTAGAAATGTTAACACAGGGGTGAGAACAAGAGGACAACACACATGACAAAACTATTTGTCTATATTTTTGTTTCTTATCCTAGATAGAGACCAAGAAAGTTGATAAATATTTGAAGCATGGTAGTGTAAGGCCCCATTCCCGAGACGCTTACAGCTGGGTTCTCATCGCACATAAAACATATAATTACATTTGTATTTAATAAATCGCAGCGGAAAACTAAAACAAACTTTCATTTCCATGTAAATGCTTTTGCAAACTAATACAACATTCATTACAAAATTGTTTGTTCGCATTACAATGCAAAAACATTAATCAAAAGAATGCCATCCCAAAAGGACTGAGTAGTCGCCCGTGCCATCCTCAGCAATCATTACCTGCCAACTGGAAACACATCAAAGTCAGCGTTGCTGAGTGAGTTCTAGTTTTATAAATAAAACATACTTTACTTTCAGATAAAACCGTTCGTACTTTTACATGATCACACATCATATGTACACATAGATAATATCATTATTATCTTCTTCATTCATTCATTCGTTCTTTCATTACCTTACTTGCGCATCGGACATCATCCATACCAATACCATGTGCTACACCCCGGTTAGTCGTAGCTACCGGCCGAAGTCAACAAATGACAGCTAAACGTATGCCACGGTACTAGGAGTAACCATCAGTCTTAGCTACTGGGCCGAAGTCAACGAATGACAGCTAAACGTATGCCACAGTACTAGGGGTGAGCGGTAGAGGTTCTACATTTAGGGTCAATCACCAAGAAGGACCCAGTATCCGATGTGTGCAAGACGTTTCATTCGTTCATTAATACACGCATTCATTCATCATGTTCCTCTTTCTTTATCTTTCACTTTACGTTACATAATACTTCGTTCATTCATCATAACAAGTAAAGCCACAGGAAAGATATTATACATCACATTAAGGAACATAAACATGCATCAACATCACATCATACAGGGCAACATCATACATACATAACGTACAACATCATCACCCTCATCATGCCCGACATGCTTTCTAAGACCTCGATCGCCATCTTAAAAACCCTTATGGGAACCTTTACATCAACACTTACATCTGCACTTTCCCCCGAAAGTCAGAAGTCAATCTACACCTTCCTCGGGTTCAACAGCCCTATTCGGGCGTATGGACACCCTTCAGTCGCATGGCCTCCATGCGACTGAACATCATGCGATTGAACTAATACGGATGAACACCTATGCGAATGAACATCCAGTCGTGCGAATGGACAATGCGGATGAACACCTATGCGACTGGACCTTCAGTCGTGCGAATGAACCTTCAGTCGCATGACCCCCACGCGACTGGCCCTCCAGTCGTGCGAATGAACCCCAATCGCACCCTAATCGGCCGTATGGCCTCCATTCGGCCTCCAGTCGGTCGCCTAGCCCTAACTGATGCAGAATGCAGTTCAACCCGACTGCAGCCGAGGGTTTTCGGCCTCCAAACTCATCTAAACCCATTTTAAGCCTAAATCGACATCCTAAACCTTAGGGATGCATACCATAACATCATTCAAGTACAACCAAGCAAGAAATCAAGTCACAATCACGTCATACATATACATACACATACACAAACGGGTCAACTTACACACATACGAAAAACTCGATTTCAGATGTTTTCCAGCCCCAAATCGTTTGAAAACAAGTAAAAGAGGGGTCCTAGAACTCACCTAAACGAGCATAACGACAAGAGCTTCGATTCGGCTTGCTTCACGACGATTTTGGCGACCCGAACCGACCCGAACCAACACTTTTTCCTCTTTTTCCCTTCTTTCTCTCTATTCTCCTCTTTGTGAGCTGAAATGTGAGTGTGGGGAGAGTGGGCTGCCCTCTCCCTACATATGTCACCACATTTCCCAACTTTTCTTCGTTGGCGGGTTTGGTCCCTCGACTTTTGGACTTTATTTTCTTTTCTTTCGCCACCGGCTTCAAAATAATAAATATTCGGGTGTTACAGGTAATTGGATTGAAGCAATGCAGGATGAGTTGTTTCAATTCAAAACGAAAAAAGTTTGGAACTTATGTCCTCTTCCTCAAGGGAAGACCATAATAGTTACCAAATAGGTTTTTAGAAACAATAAGGATGATAGAAGACTTGTCATCAAGAATAAAGCCAAATTAGTTGTCTAAGGATACATAAGAAGAGGGGATTAACTACATAGATGTTTTTGTTCCTGTGACAAGAATTAAAGCTATTATAATATTCCTTACTTTTGTTGTATCCAAAGATTTCAAGGTCTACCAACTTGATGTCTGGTGTGATTTCTTATATATGGTGATTAATAAGTAGGTGTATGTCAAACAACCATCTTGTTTTGAAAACCCAGATCATCCTGATTATGTCTACAAGCTTGAAAAAGCTCTTTATGGGCTACACCAAGCTCCAAGGAAATGGTGTGAGACACTTTCTCAGTATCTATGTCAGCATAGCTACAAGAGCGGTACTATAGATGGAACACTATTTATCAAAAAAATTATGGCATAACTTTATGCTGGTTCAAATTTATATAGATGATATTATCTTTGAGTCACCTAATTCAAAACTCTGCAAAGAATTTGAGAAGCTGATGAAAATAAATTGAAATGAGTCACATGGGAGAACTTAATTTCTTTCTAGGAATTCAAGTGAAGTAGGTTGAAAATGACATATTCATAAGTAAGTCAAAATATGAACAAGACATACGCACAAGATTCAACATGACTGAATGTAAGGTTGTGAAGACACCCATAGCAAGAAGCCACTTACTTGAACCTGATCTTGAGTGGTAGTGTGTAGATGAACATCTCTACATAGCTATGATTGGGTCTCTCATGTACCTTATAGGTAGCAGGACTGATATCATGTTTGCCATATGTATTTGTACAAGATATCAAGCAAACCCCAAGATGTCACACATAGTTGTTGCCAAGAGGAATCTTAGATATCTCAAAGGTGCTCCAAAATTAGCTCTTTGTTATTCAAAAATAGTCTGACTTCAATTTGTATGCTTATATAGATAGTGACTATGGTGGTTACAATGTGACTATGAAGTCTACATCTGGGTGATGTCAATTACTTGGTGGAAGGATAATCTCATGGCAATACAAGAAAGAATCATGTGTGTATGAATCAATTGTTAAAGTTAAATACATTGCTGCTGCTAGTTGTTGTGCTCAAGTATTTTGGATTTTGAATCAGATGTTGGACTATGGATTCACCTTTAAAAATACTTCTATCCACATAAACAATAACAATGTTATCTCTATCACATAGAACCTTGTGCAGCACTCAAGGACAAAACACATGAACATTAGGTATCATTTTATCAGAGATATTGATAAAACTAGTTAAGATTAACACAAATAAACAATATATTGATATGTTCACCAAAGCTTTTGATGAACAGAGATTTAAATATCTTGTATAAGCTATTAGGATGATTAACTTTGAGTAGATATTTCTAAACCAAACTCAAAATTATTTTTAATATGTGTCCTAAGTTGTTTATATTATCACCTACATAAGCCCAATATACATTGAAAGAAAACTTTTTAAATAAAAATCCTTAGAGTTCTAAATATTTTAGATATATTTTCTCTCAGAAGACATAAAGTTGTCTTCGAATGAACATTATGTCTTCAAATCTAATAACTAATTGTAAGACATTTACCTTCGAAATAAATTCTAATATATCTTCGGAAGCCTAAACATGCTTCTAAGTACTTATATGTTTTTTAAGAACAATTTTCTTCCAAAAGTAATTAAGTTTCGAAAGATTTATTATCTTGTGAATAATATTTCTTAGTTTTAATCTCTTCCGAAACCAAATATATGTTTGAAGTAACAATCCTCTAAATATTTTTCTTCTAAAGCAAAATTTCCAAAAACACTAAGGAGTATCTTCCAAAGTCAATTTGGCTTCGAAAGCTTTCATAAAAATTCCGTATAAAAATTGCCTTCAGAAGATTTTCGACTTTCAAGAAAATAACTTTTTGGATGCTATTTCAAAGGTAGGACCAACATCCGGATTTTAAATTTTATCATTTTGTATTAACTTTGTCTCAAATCCATTTCATATATATACACTTTAACGGTTCTCCCTCTTTCACTTTCATTTCATCTACAAATCTTTTCACCTAAATTAACCCATAAACTGCCTTTGTTCTTAATTTTCTTTATCATAAAGCTACTCACAAATGGCCAACCCTAATCCATGAAACCAACCAGATTTCTCTATACATTTACACAGTCAACACGATCATGTTACTCTATTAATATCTGATAAAGATCCTGGTTTCTTAGATGTTTGCTGGTTCTTGACTCTATCAAACTAATTCACCTCACTCACTATAGATCCTTCACTACATGAAGATCAAATTTTGGAGTTTTAGAGGATCTTCCAAGAGTTCATTATGGATGGGGAGAAGGAACTGTCTACCATAGTGCATGAGAGGAAAATTTTCATCACTCCAACCACCACTAACACCCATCTCAAGCTCAATGATGAAGAAGGCGACTAGTCATTCCCAAAATTTATTGTGAACCACTCGTTCAGGCAGATGGGCTATAAGGGTTATTACTCCATAAGAAACTTCAGGAAAGGGAAGGTCTCCTCCTAATGGAACTACCTCATCCATGTTGTTATCCACCATCTATCAAACAAGCATGGAGGCTGGGATCAAATTCTAGAGGACCTTTCCTATATAACCATGGCATGGTTCAAGGTGTTAAATTCAAGTACTCTTAATTTGTATATACAAATTTGCTTGCAAACTTAGACTCATTAGAATATAACATGTTCCCTAGATATGTTCAACACATTCTTAATTGTGAACTATGCTCACGTTTAAAGGGAACATGTAATATTCGTAAAATGGAACAGATGAAGCCTGATATCTTCCAGACAATGAGAAAGGCTATTGTGGGCTTTTCAGGGGTAGAAATAGCCCTAGTCCAAAAAGGTTAAAGCTCATCACTCAATGTGACAACCTAGTAACACCAACTAGTGTTGAACCTACACCTTCTACATTTGAACCACCCACACAGCCATAAATTACCCGCACCTACTTAATAAGATCCAAATAAACCACTTCACAAGCTACTCAGGTTATGCAATCCCCTATATACTCACCTATACAGGAGGAAGTGGACACTAGAGCTCCCATTTCCCTTGAGTAGCAAACCACTCCCATCAATTCATTAATCAGTGTTGAGATTCCTCATGCTCAGTCTGATGAGCTCATAACTCCAATAGCCTTAATCCTCCACTCAAAGTCTTAAAACTCTAGTGAACAACCTTTAGAGGAAAGCTACCATCCCAACCTCTTTATCTTAAAGAACCAATTCCCAACCTTGAATTCTATGATAATAAAGACATGGGATTCAGTGAGTACCATGAGTCTATCTTCTTCAATACTACTCAAGGAAAGATTAGTGCTCTTCACCCATGTCTAGCCCACATCATCCACCCACAACTGAGGTGGATCTCCCTGAACCTATTTAGGAGATCCATATAGAAGAGGCTTTCACTTCTATAAGTGATTACTCTTTAAGACCTCAATCATGACAACCTAGCAAATTGACATTTCAACTGCAGTTGTAATAATGCAGATGAAATCTAGCAGCCAAGAATTTAGTGTTGGTGATAAGGAAGAAGAAGACTTTGGTCCTATTCTCTTATCCTCCTGTGATTTTTCCAATGAACATGAGGGGAGTATGAAACTAAAGGTGCACAAACTAACTAAAACATGTACCTATTTAGTCTCAAAGTTTAGTCACTTGGAATCTTAGGTGGTTACTTTACAAAAAAAGGTCAACGATTAGCAACTTGATATCACCGATCTCAAGGGAATGTTAGCTAAAAAACCACTCAGGAGAACCTAACCTAGGCCATAATAACCTGTGGATGTGATGGACCAAACCTCTAGCTCACATATGAAAGAGGGTGATACTACCAAAAAGGGAGAGAAAGTCCTACCTGCAATCACATAACCTCCAAGTTATTCTTAGAGTATGGACATAGAGGATTCACCACCTTTATCTGCAATTGTCCATGCTCAGCAACCTTCTCAAGTCCACATTGATGTGGACTCACTTATACAAAGTCTATATTAGGAGGGTATCCCAAAGGCTATGCCTACCCTACCCCATGATGTTGAAAATGAAATACTAAGGTGGACGTATGATGCTAACATAAGAGCACTGATACTCTTTAGACTTTAGGGTCATCAAACATAAAGCTTGAGTATCTCAAGCAGCTTGAGCAACAAGTGATGCTCCTATTCTCTCCCCAGTTCAAGAAAGCCCTAAGACAGAGTCTGTGATAATTAAGCAACAACATCAAGTACACCAAGGAGCAGATAGACAAAATATGATCAACTACCTAAGTGCCACATGCCTCTATCAAACATCTGCACTTCTTCCCTTGTCCTATAAGTACATAAGTTTAAGTACCTCAAACATCTTGAGCAACAAGTAACGAAAGAATAAAAAGCTACTAAGAGGAAGGTGAGGAAGAAGCTACAAAGTCAAGAGCCACTATCAACGCAAGTCTGAAGAAATCTACTGATATGTAGAAGATGGTGATCTTCTTGAAGCTGTATGGATTCTCCAGAATGATCCTTAGTCGAATGTATCTATCTACCATGGATGAACATATTAGGATGATCAAGCAGAAGATCAAAAAGGGTAAGCTCATTGACTTGCATTCTCTACCAAGTCAGGCAGCACCTGAAGTTAAGGTCAAGGTTGAACCACAAGAGACAACATAACCTTGGCCTAGTGCTGGATCATAGCCAACTTCATCTTTTGATCTATAGAAGGGTCCTGATCTTTCTCCTTCTGAACCTATGAGGGAAAATGACATATTTAAGAAAGACATACAAAAACAACTTGGTGCTGAAGGCTAGTCTTCTTAGATGAAGTCTAGAAAGAGTAAGAAAATGATAGCTATAAAGAGGGACAATAATAATAATAAGAATTCTAAGACATCCACCTCTACACCTCAGGATAAATCAGAGCATTTTGTGGTTACTTAAGAAGAGGCTGCTCAACTAATTCCAACCAATGTAGAGCCTCTTGCTACTGGAAGACCCATCTTGTCTTGAACCTTTGTTGCTAATCCAGATAAATGGTATGTTATTAGAGATGAAGGAGGTCAAAACATCTACTTCTATCAAGACATACTTGACCTTACTCTACATGATCTTTATGATATGAGGAGATACTACAAGAGTCTAAGAGATCCTAACCAAATAATGAATAAAAGAATGGTGCTGATCCTGATGAGGATTGTCAATAGATAAATAATCTCTTATGTTTTGGTAGCAGTAGTCCAGGGGAGTTTGTAAGGTTTATACTATAAAGATGATGCAACCAAAGCAACCAAAGAACTCTCAGCATGTATGCATGAAGTATAGAGGAAACTTATTTGAAAGTTTTACACAACTTAGGAAAAATATGATAAGTGTAAAATCTTCCGTATCCAAATGATCAAATATTTTGAATCCAGTGATTAAGTCTTCCGATTCTTTAAAGACAAAGTATTTGAAGCCAAATACTGATTTCTTCTGAAGACAGAGAAGACATGCTTTCTCTAATCACCTTTTGAAAAAAAGCCGAACACCCTTCCGATGCCACCTCTGAAGACTCACCAACTTAGATAAGTTGGTGAAAAAGTCCATACTTTTGTCAACTATAGATTAAGGTTATAGGTCTATAACTTTCTACTTTTATACCTTTTATTCTTTTTGTAATATATTAGGATGTGAGCTATGACATGTTATAATCACAAGTCAAAAGACAATCTGCCTTTTGACTATACATTGATCTTGTTGTTTAGATTAGTGTTTCCAGTTGGCTTTTAAAGTATAGCTAGTTGTAGGATATAGTATAAAGTGTCTTAAGTACTTGTATTTTTTATATGCTTTGTAACACTTGTAATAGAATTTGATAGCAATATACAACATTTTTTAAAACCAAATATTATCTTATTCTTGTTCTTACTTACTTGTGTTCTTAGTATCATCAACATAAACTCGGTTTCTTATTTGATCTGTTAAGTGTTCTAAGTCTCTCTCACTGTGAAACTATTGCATTGATCTTCTTTAACGGTCCTGCAAGTAGAGGGAAAATGGGAAATGTAGAATGAGAAAAATAATATAGCTTTTTTGTTGTAACAATTATGTTCTAATTTCTTTTGGTATTTTGTCTAGCATCTTGATAGCTTTTTAATACAATTATAAGTTATTCAAAACACAACTATTGGTTTCATCATGAGGGTATTTGTCATTTGACTATGATGGTAATGTGGACACATGCTAATAAAAGCAAAAATGATAAACAAAGACAAAAAGCTAGAGAGTAGAATGAATATAATGAAGTTATGTCTTATGAGGCTATATTTTTACGAGCCCTTAAATGAGTATTACATTTATCCTGACTTAACCATATATATGAAGTAGTTATTAAAAAACAACTATATAATCTTTAATCATCAAGTACGTAATTTATGAGACTATTCTTACATTTTTTAGGGGTGGATGTGTTGATTTCCTCTTAAGTTATAAGGGATGTGTGAGGGATAAATCTGCCTGAACCATTATTATTTGATTTGTTTACGTGATAATTTCCTTTTGCTCTTAACTTTTTACAAATTATTTTTCATCCTATAAGTTCTACACATTAAACTTATTGAAAATAAAGTTTCAAAAGCATTTAAACCCGTTCTCTATCATGAAGTTACTACACTTTCTTCATGCAATATATTATTATTATTGATCAATTTCTGAACCGAACAAACCAGATGATAATAAAGCTTTCATTTTATATTATAGTGTTTATGTTTTACTTAAATATTAGTGCATAACTTTATTTGTAAAGTAATTTGTAAGAAATTGATAAAATTGTATGCTTCAAAAAGTATAGAACAATAAGTGTAATAATAACGTAATCATATTTTGGGATTTTTTCAAATAAACTGAAAACTAAACCAAGCCCATTAAGGGGGAGTTTGGTTTGTAGAATTTGTTGGAATTGAAATTGAAATTGAAATTTGAATGGGAATTCAAAGAAATTGTATTTTGTTGATACATGTATGTCCCTAGATCATGATATGAATGTAATAGATCTTGTTTGTCTAATTCTGAGGTAATGCTTGGAATGATTAATGAAATGATATTGTTTGTTTGTTATTTATAATGTTTAATATTTCATTAATGAGTCGACGTTGAATTGGTTAATTAGGTTTGTGGTTGTTTAAATTGTTACACATAATGTTATATTAATTAATTAATACATTCAAACTTAACAGAATGAAGTTCTCATGCGAGTGGCCCATGCGAATGGACCATACGCATGAATAACTTCATACGAATGACTCAGTCGCACGACTGAACCAGGAGACTGGATCAGTCGTATGATTGTAACATAAGATTGGCTCAGTCGCACGACTGAACACTCAGTCGTGCGGATGAATCAACCGCATGGTTCAATCGCACGACTGAACCATACTAATGGTTGAGTCGCACGAATGAACAATACTAACCTATAAATACAACTCAATTCGTGGAAAAACTGGAGCATTCATTCATTACGATTCTAGACGTACCCTAGCCGTCCAGAAGCCTCTCAATTCGTTCTCCCAGTTCACAGAACACATTAGATCGATTCCCAATCGACTTCTAACGTTAGATTCAATTCTTGATTGATTCTTCGTGTGTTCTCACCGATTGGATCGCCAATCAAATAGGATTCCGCACTATTTGATCTGGTTTACACGCTAATCACTAGGTATTTCATTCAAATACCAGGTCCTAACATATTTGGAACTCAATATTTTCCATAGGATTTAGAAGTCAAAAGAAATGAAATTCATTGATGGAATTTAAATTCCAAATGCATTTCTAATGACAAAACACTTATAAAGGAATTGGAATTTATCACCTGTTACAAACTGTCACCACGTCAATGACCACCGATCATCACCGTTACATACCATCGACCGCCGCCGTCATCACTGCCGAGCGCCGACAATCGACTGCGAACACCTACCGCGCCCGTTATCGAAAACCGACCGTACCCCACTGCCGCCACCAACCGATGACGCCCTTTTGTCGAGACATGGTTCGGTAACAAAGGCCGGCAACAATCGATGGTTAGGGGTGACAACGATCGGCAGTCGGGGTTAATGGTCGTCGGTGTCGGAGTTGTCTGGTGTAACATCTTGTATTTTTGTTAACTAAAGAGTTAACTTCTATATTCTTATAAGGGTCATTATTGACAATTATGAAACTCATGTGTTATTTATGCTTATTTTTTTTAGTTATCATTAACTTTTAATGTATGAAAGTTAAAAATAAAAAAATATCAAATAATATTAATTATGTTAATATTAATAATAGTAATGATATACAAGTTATAATAATGATAATAATACTAACAATATAATAAAAATATAGTAATAATAATATAATAGTCATAATAATAATAATGATAATAATAATAATAAAAACTATAAATATTACTAATAATAATAACTAAAATAACAATGCTAATAATATTAATTTGTAAAAGACATTAGTCTTAGAAATGTTTTAAAACATAGTTAAGTTGGAGGGATTAAATTGTCATTTTTTTAACTCTAACAAGGAAAGTTTTAACATAAAATGATAAAACTACAAACTAGAGGGACCATTTGTGTAATTAATGAAACTTAAACCATGTTCTTTCCCTCTCTCTCGTTTTTCCGACCGTCGGTCGGCTTAGCTCCGGCGCGGCGCCAGTGACTCTTAAAAACATTATAAACCTTGTGTAAGGCCCCGTTCCCGGGACGCTTACAGCTAGTGGTTCATTGCACATAAAACATTAGAAAACATACATCAATTTTGCAGCGGAATTTAAAACATTCATTTATAACTAAAACATGTCATTTACAACATTAGTTTTCATCTCAAAATACATGACATGTCAAAATACGGATGCCAACCTCAAAATGCTCCCAGTAGCTTATGCATCCATGCCTGCAACTCCTCAGCATCAACATATACCTGCCAACTATCATGCATACAAAAGTTAGCGACGCTGAGTGAGTTATGGTTTTATAATAAAATACATTACTTTCATTAAAACCGTTCTTTACTTTATTTCAAACATACTATACTTTACATCATTCGTGATCATGCATCATACGTACATACAGATAATATCGCTATTATCTTCCATTACGTTCATTAGCTTTGTTCATTCAACGCATTACATTATCGTTCACTTCTCTTTCTAGATCCGGTCAGACTTTACCCTCTTCGTGGCACTCAGCCACGATTACTGAGGTCGAATGACAAGGATCCTGTTCTGTACTTTATTACGATAATTCATTTACGTTCATTCATATGTGATCTTTCGTTCATTACTCATTATTACTCGAATCTTGTCTCTTGTAATATCTCATGCTCGAAAGCTGATGTTGGGCCGAGGCCTGCTCACAAACCCCCGACTCATGTCCGAAGACTGACACAGCACCGAGATACGCGACAAAGATCCCATATGAGTCAATCACAGAGATTGAACTCCATCCGAGTTGTTGCAACACCAAGTCGCTCACCTCATTATCTCGTCTCATGCAATATCCCGACTCATGTCTGAAGACTGATACTGTGCCGGGGTCTGACAAACAAACCCCCGACTCATGTCCAAAGACTGACACAGTACCGGGATACGTGACACGGATCTCATCATTCGTCACTTTTGTCATATGCAATACTCCCGACTCATGTCCAAGACTGTGTCGGGGCCTGCTCACAAACCCCCGACTCATGTCCGAAGACTGACACAGTACCAGAGTACGCAATCTACATCATGTCCCATGCAATATCCCGACTCATGTCCGAATACTGATACTGTGTCGGGGCCCGACACACAACCCCCGACTCATGTCCGAAGACTGAACTAGTACCGGGATACGCAACAAGGACCTCCTTTGAGTTTGTTGCGACACATAGTCACTCACCTCATACTTGTTCTTGCAAGCCATTCTATACCTTCTCTTTTATTCATTCATTTATACATGCATGCATTCATTCATTACGTTCCTCTTTTCATTATCTTTCACTTTACGTTACATAATACTTTCATGGGCCACTATTCAGGCGCATGACCCACTCTTGGGCGCATGGCCAACACTTGGGCGTCTGGTCTCTCATGCTGGACGCATGGACAACTGTTTGGGCGTATGAACCACTGTTCATGTTCGTCAAAACATTCTGAAATCTTTCTATGCTACCAATTTCACCCGATTATCATTCTAAGCATACCCAAACAGAGATCTAACATACTAAGGCCATCTAAGCATGCTAAACATCATCACTAACCCATAATCAACACTATAACATGCATACATACATACAACATTCGAACATAAAGTTGTAAACCCACGGTTTCTTTCAAAACGTTTACTTAGTATGCATAATAGCCCCAAACCAGTTGAAAATCAGTAAAAGAGGGGTTCTAGAAACTCACCTTGAGCAGCTTTTGAGCAACACTCTTCCCGTTCAAGACCCACTTCGATTCAGCTCTTTGAATCTCGAAAGTAAACTCTAAACAACCGGAACTTCGGTCAAGAACTCAATACCCAACTAAAACCGAGCTCAAACAAGAGAAGACTTACCTTTTTCAGCTTCTTCTTCCTCTTTCTCTCTCTAGAACCGGGCTCTCTCTCTCTCTTCTTCTTCTTCCGAGATCAAAGCAGCTTTCTGCTTGATATGGGCGACCATGCCCTTAAATACCTTAAAATAATAAGATTTGTACTTTGTACACTTTATCCCCCTCTACTTGTGCACAATTTCTATTCTTTCTATTTACTTTTCTTTGCCTTCCGTTTAAATAGAAATTCCGGGGTGTTACAAGTCTACCCCCCTTTAAGAGGTTTCTTCCCCGAAACCTGTCGCTTCTCGAAAAGTTACGGGTAACACTGTCTCACCTTTTCTTTGAGCTTGCATTTAAGCTCAGATCTCTTTAGGCTTCACTGCACCCGCACAAGTGAAACCATCATCCCCCTTAGCCTATTCTCTTCTTCTTATTAGTAATGGTCACCAGTTGCTTCTCGTGGTTGGATACTCTGTCCATCTCCGTATTCTCTAGTAGCATGATCATATCCTCATCGGTTGAGCTCTTTCTTAGACGAGATGCATGGAACATCAGATGAATTCTACTTAACTCATCAGGTAGCTCCAGTCGATGTGTCACTTCTCCTACCTGAGCAACAACTGAGAATGACCCTCTACACTTTAATATTAGCTTTACTTGATTTCAAATCAAGCAATCCGCTCTCCTGTTCGAAGCCTTCCTCATACTTCGTTGTCGTAGATCGTCACCAAACTCTGGTCATGCATGGTTGATCAATCCATCTTCTTGCAACACTTGGGGTTTGAGTCATAGACTACTGATCAACTCACTCGGAGATGCATGTCTACCTACCTATATCTGCTTGTACAGCCTAGCAGGAACAAGCGCTCTCTCTCAATTCTATCCCACAATCCTCTAGGGCATTAGGTAACCTGGTAGACTTACTAATAGCAACTCATCGATCTTCCTACCCCTAACGTGCAACATCACAGAAAATAGCGGCAACAAAACTACTACTAGCGTCACAATTAAAGCATAGATGTGATCATCTAAACTTGCAAGAACGTACCTGTCGTTACCTCAGAGTCTGACCTAGCCTTCTCCAGTCATAGCGAAGGCTCTAGCCCTTACCCTCTGTTCTCCTTTCTCGTACCGGAGCTTCCTACCCTCGACTTCTTACAGTCTCTTCTCATGTGTCCTGTCTTGCCACAGTCATAGCATTTAGCCATTTGACAGTCCCTCGCTCTGTGGCCCTCCTTTCCACACTGAAACAAACGTTCAGTCCCCACTTGCACTCCCCCTCATGGCCTCTGCCACACTTGTTGCAAATCTCTCCTTTTCTTTCCATTCTCTCCCGATCATCGTCCGTCGACGCCGTACCTCCATACTCAAATCCACCATCATTGTCTCGCCTTCATTTCCCCTTCTTAACATAGGCTCGGTCCTCCCCTTCGTCTGTCATCACCATCGCCCGCGCTCGTCGTACAATCTTCCCGCCAGGTCAACTGCTGACCTAAACGTGCTCGGTCGGGCAGCGATCATGTGCCTGCCGGATGTCCATCGGCAAGCCCTGAATGTACCTCTTGATCTTTCGTGAAAGAGGTGTCACCTGATCCGGCACCAGACGTGCCATCTCGTTGAACTTCGTGGTGTACTGTTGATGTGTCAGGGTTCCCACCTCCAGTTGCAGGAATTCCCTTTCAACTTTATCCATCTCACGATGAGGACAGAATTCCTCAATCACCAGCTTCTTCAACTCCGACCATCTCATCCTTCCAATAGCTCTGCTACCCTCGGCTTGGACTATATTGTCCCACCAGCACAGAGCCGAGTCCACAAAAGAATGGGCAGCAAACTTAACCTTCTGATCCTCTCGGCACTCGCTGATATTCAATACCGCTTCCATCTCTCTCACCATCGGTGAGCAGCAGCAGCAGTTCCGTTTCCATCAAAAGTTGGGGGCTTGCATCGTTGAAACGCCCCATAGTTACAGCCTCGTGCCGCCTCCGGCGCAGGCTCGTTCTCTTCGTCCTCTTCGTCATTGAAGAAAACCGTTTCAGTCTCGGGTCGTCTCCTTACGCCCGAAGGTCTACCCCGTCCTGTCTTTCCTAGTCTCTAACAGCCTTCATAACTTCGGTCACCACAGACGGTAGGATCGTCTGCATAACCTGATGCACTTCCTCCCGAATCGCCTATCTCATCGAGGCTCTCTGATTAGCATTCTCATCACCGCCCTCTTGATGAGGGGCCTTGGGTTCCTCATGGGCTACTCTTTCAGCCCTAGACCTTCCTCTTGTGACCCGTGGTTCGGCACCACGTCCACCACCACCTCCACCTTGTGAAGCTTTCGAAGATCTACCGCCAACCATCTTCTAACACACTATAAGATTTAAACACTAACGCGGTCATTCAAGGTAATAACTCAGTTTATGTCAAGTATAGTAAGTCTCTAATTACAGTGGCCAATTGTGATTAGCCACTGACTTTACTCTTCATACCCCAAGCATTTCCTATCCCGACTACATCAGTATTTAAATCTACACATTAGCACCCAAGCCACATAACATGCGCACATAATGTAGGTTAACATTAACTTACATAAAACGTTTACATAAAACCTTTACCTGCAGGCACGTAGCTACTAGGACTGGCATCCCTTTTTCTTTTAGTCCCATTCTTAGTTTAAGATTAGTTTTTGAAAACATTTACCCAATTCACTTAAACTTTTGTTCTGATACCAACTTGTAAGGCCCCGTTTCCGGGACGCTTACAGCTGGTGGTTCATCGCACATAAAACATTAGAAAACATACATTAATTTGCAGTGGAATTTAAAACTTTTATTTATAACTAAAACATGTCATTTACAACATTATTTTCATCTCAAAATACATGACATGTCAAAATATGGATGCCAGCCTAAAATGCTCCTAGTAGCTTATGCATCCATGCCTGCAACTCCTCAGCATCAACATATACCTGCCAACTATCATGCATACAAAAGTCAGCGACGCTGAGTGAGTTCTAGTTTTATAATAAAATACTTTAAGTTTCGTTAAAACCGTTCTTTACTTTATTTCAAAACATACTATACTTTACATCATTCGTGATCATGCATCATACGTACATACAGATAATATCATTATTATCTTCCATTACGTTCATTAGCTTTGTTCATTCAACGCATTACATGATCATTCACTTCTCTTTCTTGATCCGGTCAGACTTTACCCTCTTCGTGGCACTCAGCCACGATTACTGAGGTCGAATGACAAGGATCCTGTTATGTACTTCATTACGATAATTCATTTACGTTCATTCATACATGATCTTTCGTTCATTACTCATTATTACTCGAATTTTGTCTCTTGCAATATCTCATGCTCAAAAGCTAATGCTATGTCGGGGCCTGCTCACAAACCCCCGACTCATGTCTGAAGACTGGCACAGCACCGGGATACGCGACAAAGTTCCCATATGAGTCAATCACAGAGATTGAACTCCATCCGATTTTGTTGCAACACCAAGTCGCTCACCTCATTATCTCGTCTCATGCAATATCTCCGACTCATGTCCGAAGACTGATACTGTGCTGGGGTTTGACAAACAAACCCCCGACTCATGTCCAAAGACTGACACAGTACCGGGATACGTGACACGGATCTCATCATTCGTCACTTTCGTCATATGCAATACTCCCGACTCATGTCCGAAGACTAATACTGTGTCGGGGCCTGCTCACAAACCCCCGACTCATGTCCGAAGACTGACACAGTACAGGAGTACGCAATCTATATCCTGTCCCATGCAATATCCCCGACTCATGTCCGAAGACTGATATTCTGCCGGGGCCCGACACACAAACCCCCGACTCATGTCCGAAGACCGACCCAGTACCGGGATACGCGACAAGGGCCTCCTTCGAGTCTATTGCGACACAGAGTCACTCACCTCATACCTGTGCTTGCAAGCCATTCTATACCTTCTCTTTTATTCATTCATTTATACATGCATGCATTCATTCATCACGTTTCTCTTTTTATTATATTCCACTTTCCGTTACATAATACTTTCATTACATTCATTAACGTAACACGCAAAGCCAAGGGAAGACGTACATACATAATAAGGAACATACACATAAACATAAACATACACCATCACCATATAGGCAACATCATACATACATAACACACATAAATCATAAGCCATCACATCATAACCAGGCCTAACTTCTCATTTTACCCCTTGAAATCCACTTAGAAAATCTCAAGTCCAAAGTGGGCGCATGGGTCCTTCTAGGCGCATGAGCATAAAAATTCTAAGTATAAAACAGTCTGGGCGCATGGGCACTGTTTGGGCGTTTCTGCCCTGTTCAGGCGCATCACCAACACTTAGCCGTTTCTTTCACTGGGACGCATGGGCACTGTTTAGGGGCATGGTCCACACTTAGCTTTTCATCACTTGGGCGCATGGGCACTATTTAGGTGCATGGCCAACATTGGGCGCATGGCCAATACTTAGACGCATGGGCCAACATGTTGGGCGCATGGGCCACTATTCAGGCGCATGACCCACTCTTGTGCGCATGGCCAACACTTGGGCGTCTGGTCTCTCACCTGGACGCATGGACAACTGTTTGGGCGTATAACCACTGTTCATGTTCGTCAAAACATTCTGAAATCTTTCTATGCTACCAATTTCACCCGATTATCATTCTAAGCATACCCAAACAGAGATCTAACATACTAAGGCCATCTAAGCATGCTAAACATCATCACTAACCCATAATCAACACTATAACATGCATACATACATACAACATTCGAACATAAAGCTGTAAACCCACGGTTTCTTTCAAAACATTTACTTAGTATGCATAATAGCCCCAAACTAGTTGAAAATCAGTAAAAGAGGGGTTCTAGAAACTCACCTTGAACAGCTTTTGAGAAACACTCTTCCCGTTCAAGACCCACTTCGATTCAGCTCTTTGAATCCCGAAAGTAAACTCTAAACAACCAGAACTTCGGTCAAGAACTCAATACCCAACTGAAACCGAGCTCAAACAAGAGAAGGCTTGCCTTTTTCAGCTTCTTCTTCCTCTTCTCTCTCAAGAACCGGCTCTCTCTCTCTTCTTCTTCCGAGATCAAAGCAGCTTTCTGCTTGATATGGGCGAACACGCCCTTAAATATCCTAAAATAATAAGATTTGTACTTTATACACTTTATCCCCCTCTACTTGTGCACAATTTCTATTCTTTCTATTTACTTTTCTTTTCCTTCCATTTAAATAGAAATTTCGGGGTGTTACACCTTGATTTTTCATGTTGAATCGATTCCAATCGTCTCATGTAACTGTTTCGAACACTTGATGGGTATTAATTGGAGTTACAAGGGTTGATTTAACTTGGTAACCATTCAACAATAATCCTTTAACCATCTGACATTCAAGACTCCATGATAATCTAATTAATCGAATGTGAATAATCATTTAACTATCCCTGAACTATTCCCAACCCAATTGCACCTGAGACAAATAATTACAACGAGTTCGAATACCCCTTGAGCCGCGACCTACCTTCTACTTGAACACCATTCTCTGGATTTCAATAGCTGAAATTGACAAAGGGCTTTTGTACAACAAGGTTCTTGGAAACTTCTTGTGCAACGAATTTGATTAACATCATCGTTTGAACATCAAACCAGTGTTACGTTGGTCACGGTTGATCTTCGAGTCGTGTTGTTGGAATCAAACAACTACCAGGTAATTAAACATGTATACATATTCGTTTTAACTTGATGAATGAAAGCCCTAACATTGATTGGGTTAATAACATCGTTTGATACTTTAATTCGGGGATCATTTGAACCTAGGGTTCATATGATTTGGGGGTGGTTTGTACTAGATATTCTTAACTTTTGGAAACCAAGTTAAACAGCGGCCACGCCTTTGGTTTACCGGTAATACGTGTGTGGAATGGTTTGAGGTCCCGGGTTTGAACCCGGGACCCTTAATCCATTATTTTGTTTTCTTTTTCATATTTTTAATATATAAAAACTTCTGAAAATTATTGCAAATAATTTTTATAGGCTTTATGTATTTTTAAAGTCACGTTAGTACTTTTTAAATTTATTTCTTGAATACTTAAAAATCTTTTAATAAAACAAAAATTATTTAGTTAATTTATATAAAATAAACTATAAAAAAAATAATAATGATGAATTTAAAACTCTACATTAGTATTTGGTTCAATTATAGTCTATACACGATTACTTAAATCTTTAGTATTTTAAATAATAATAATAATAATAATTATTATTATTATTATTATTATTTTGAAGGATTGTTTAAACTGATATTTAAACTTTATTTTATTACTTATAATAAAATGCTTGACAATTAAATTTTGTTCTTCATTTAATAAAAACCATTTTAATGAGTTAGTTGTTGAAACCCCCCAAATATCAATTGAAACCCTAGCATCCCGTTAAATCGTTAAACTCATTAGTAAACTTAAATCTGTAATGTATATATTCTTAGGTACCTTGTGAAGAATTGCGTGGGAAAGTTTATTATTATTTTCCTAATAATCATCATTTCTATACTTATTTGCCAAGTGAGTTTCCTTGCCCCCTTTTTATATACATCATACACTTATAAACTTTTGAGACTTGTAATGCATTTGCAATTCATATTTTTGTCAAGGTTATTTGTGTGTTTTAAGTGTTTATATGAGATACATATTCTTGTAATTAACTATTGCTAGTCTGGAGACGTCTTAGATCTTTGGGCCTGACAAGCCTATTTGGTGCTAAAGTTGAGATATTGCCGGCTCCTGATGACGTATGCTCGTTCATCATGGGAACCAAATACACTTAGCCAATCTTATATACTTGTAATCAAGTCGATGTTTGGTTGTAACAATATGTGTTCTACAACCTTACTAACTTATGACCTATGACATGAATTGCTACTTGTAACTTTATCATATTATGTATGAAAACTTGGAAACTCATCAACTATTTTTAGTTGACCTTTTATTTTTATCATGTTTCAGGTAACCTGCAAGGCCCCGTTCCCGGGCACCTCACAGTTGGTCAATCACAGCAGTTAAAACACAACACATTATACTTATACAACTTTAAGCAGCAGAAATGATTTGTCAAAAACCATTCATTTCATTTAAAACACTCTTGTTAAGCAATATATCATCATTTACTTTTTACAAAAGAATTGTTTTAACGCATTACAAAACAACAGCAACATAGAATACGAATGGATGTCAGTATTTCCCTGCCGAGTAGCTTCACCCTCGTGTTATCCTTATCAATAATTACCCGCCAACTAAAAATGTATAAAAGTCAGCGTTGCTGAGTGAGTTCTAGTTTTAAAAGTAATAAAATACTTTCTATATGTTGTATAAGAAAATACTCTTTTCTGTAAAATACAACTCTGTACTGTATATGCGAGCACGCATTAACTATATGAACAAATACTATTCGTTCTCTTTACTGTATCCTTGTCTGTTCTGTAAACTTTTATCTTTATGTTTCACTTTCTGTATGGACCAATGAGCAATACCCTAACTGTATGTGCGATGGAAAACGGGTGATGGCCATCTATATCCCTCGAAAGGGTCAACTGTATCCCCCGAAAGGGTCAATTGTATCCTCGAAAGGGTCAACTATATCCCTCGAAAGGGTCAACTATATCCCTCGAAAGGGTCAACTGTATCCCTCGAAAGGGATCTGTGTACTGTGTACAAGGCCAACCCAATCACCCACGAATTGCTACACAGGTCCTGCCAATCTCAACTGATTGACCCTGTGTGCATAATAGGATAGCTAACCCGCAGCACAGTTAAGCTAACAACAACATGGTCGTGTACCTCCTGTAGCTTGCAAGACTTGTTAACATTTTCAGTAATGTTCCTCTTCTTTTTTTATTGCTCTTTCACTTTATTATTACGATATACTTTACGTTACGATAATAACATACCACGTAAAGTGACATACTATAAGTAATAATAATAATAGCAATAACAATAATAAGGAACAATCATAAGTAATTATATCATGCATGAAACATCATCATTAATAAGCCCTTAGTCAACCTTGGTCAAAACCCTAAAGCACAGACTCCTAGAAAATTCTGTAAAAATTACTAAGTGCTTAGGCGCATGGGAACTATTTGGGCGCATGAGCCCTGTTCGGGTGTTTTATCACTATGTAGGCGCATCAGCCAACACTTAAGCATTTATCACTTTAGGCGCATGAACTATTTAGGCGCATGGGCACTATTTGTGTGTATGAACACTTAGACGCATGGATAATCTGGACGCATGGACACTTAGGCACATGAGTCACTTGGGCGCATGGGCACTATTGGGGCGCATGGCCCTACACTTAGTCGTCCGCTAACATTTCTAGGCACATGGACCACTGTTCAGATGCATCGGCTATACTTAAAACATTTCTAAGGCAATCTTAGGTGCATGGGCTACTGTTCAGGCACATGGGTTTCACTTAAATCTTTCTAAGGCATTTTCAGGCGCATGAGCCTTATCTAGGCGCATGAGCCTTATCTAGGCGCATGGACCTCCTGTGCAACATGTTTCTAGTATGTATCATCAAAACCATCTGTTCTAAGCTTAATGTGACTATTCTAAACATGAACAACCTATAAGCATTCAAGAATCAACATCCAATCATGCACATTACATACAGGCAAACATACATAAGCTTTGAAAATCATTTTAATACATTTTCAGCCCCAAAGATAGTTTAAAACATGTAAAAACCGGGGTCTAGAACTCACCTGATGCAACTTGGGTATTTCTTCCTTTCTAACCCGCTTGCAATGAGTTCAAACACCTAAAAACAACACCAACACACACACCCGAGCACATACACAAACACATAAGCACATATGCATATAACCGGGATAAAACCCGTCATAAACATTTAAAAACCTTGGATTCTTACCTTGAATTCAATTCTCTTCTTCTTCTTCTTCTTCAGCCGAGAGCTTCCCCTGCTCTCTCTCTCTCTAAAACCGAAGAAATGGTGATGTGAAGTGAGGGTGGGCGACCATGCCCACCTTTACACCAACCTTTTCAAAGTTGTGTCCTTTTTGAACACTTTTAGTCCCTCCACTTGGACTTTATGGCTTTTATTTCATTTATTCTTCATTTCTTCTGTCTTTTAAAATAACCAGATGTTACAAGTCCATCCCCCTTGAATAGGTTTGTCCCTGAACCTGTTATTCCTCGAACAGATGAGGATAATGTTGCCTCATCTCCTCCTTAGTCTCCCATGTAGACTCGGATCCCTTCCTATGCTTCCATTATACACTCACAAGAGAAACCACTTTATTTCACAACCTCTTCTCTTTATGATCGATGATTGCCACTGGTTGCTCCACATAATTGAGCCTTTCATCTACTTCAATGTCCTCCAATGGAACAATCATGTCTTCATCAGCTAAGCACTTTCTCAGATGAGATACATGGAATGTCGGGTGATTCCCCTTAACTCATCTAGTAACTCCAATCTATAGGCCACCTTTCCTACTCGAGCAATGATTCAGAAAGGGCCTATATATCTTGGGCTCAATTTCCCCGCTTCCCGAATCGGATAATACCCTTCCAAGGTGAGACCTTCAACATAACCCGGTCAACCACCTGGAACTCGATCGGTCTGCTCGTATATCGGCATACGACTTCTACCTATCTTTAGCTGCCTTCATGAAAGCTTTAATCTTCTCAAGCTTCTCAGTCGTAGCCTCGATTACCTCGACGCTCCCCATTTCCTTCTACCCAATGTCTCGCCAACATACGGCGTCCTACATCTTCTACCCTATAGTATCTCGTATGGTGCATACCAATGCTGGCATGATAGCTATTGTTGTACAGAATTTAGCTAACGGTAAGTGATCATCCCAACTTCCCCCAAAATCAATCACACATGCCCGAAGCATGTCTTCCAATGTCTGAATGGTCCTTTCTGACTGACCATCAGTTTAGGGATGATAAGTTGTGCTAATATGTAAGCTCGTCCCCATAGCATCGTGGAATTTCTTCCAGAATTTAGACGTAAACCGGGTGTCACGATCAGACACAATGGACACCGGCACACCATGACGAGTTACATCTCCTTGATGAACAGTCAGCCACCTCTCGGATGAATATGTCTCGCGGATCGGTAGGAAGTGAGCACTCTTCGTCAAATGGTCACAATCACCCATATGGCATCGTATCCCTTCGGAGTACGTGGTATCTTTGTAATAAATCCATGGTGATGTGTTCCCACTTCCATTCCGGTATATCCAAAGGTTGGATCTTCCCATACGCTTCTGATGTTCGGCTTTCACTTGTAAACAAGTAAGGCACTTACTCACATACTCCACCACGTCACGCTTCATACCCGGCCACTAATAATCTTTCTTCATATCATGATACATCTTTGTGGCACCAGGATGAATGGAGTATCGAGTCTTGTGAGCTTCATCCCAAATCCTCACACGTAGATCCCAAAACGAGGAATCCACACCCGTCCAAATTGAGTTTTAACACTGAGTGAGTTTTCACCCAATTCCCCAACCAGACCTCTCATCCTTTCAGAGTTTAGATGATCTTCTTTTAATGCCTCATCGGAAAACTCCTTCACTTGCTTCATTACATTAGAGGTCATGATCAGTTGGTATGCTTTCACCCGAATTGGCTCGGGCCTCTCCTTTCGGCTAAGAGCATCAACCACCATGTTGGCCTTGCCCGGATGGTAATGGACCTCACAATCATAATCCTTTATGAGCTCCAACCATCTTCTTGCTCATGTTCAGATCCTTCTGCTCGAAGAAGTACTTCAAGCTCTTATGGTCAGTGAAAATTGTGCACTTCGTCCTGTACAGATAGTGTCTCCAAATCTTTAGTGCGAAGACCACAGCTGCTAGCTCCAAGTCATGAGTAGGGTAGTTGACCTCATGAACTTTCAATTGTCGGGATGCATAGGCTATAACCTTCCCTCTCTGCATTACTACACACCCCAACCCCGAGTAAGAAGCATCTAAATATACTACCAAATCCTTGCTTCCTTCGGTTAATGACAAGACAGGAGCTTGAGTCAACCTCACCTTTAACTCCTCAAACGCCTATTCTTGAGCTTGACTATCTTAAACTTTACATCCTTTCGGGTCAACTTGGTCAGTGGAGAAGCGATCTTGGAAAAGTCCTGAATGAACCTTCGATAATACCCCACCAACCCCAAGAAACTTCGAATCTCGGATGGCGTCTTCGGAGACTTCCATTGCATTACTGCCTCCACCTTTGCTAGATCCACTGTAATCCCCTCGGGGTTCACCACATGACCTAAGACTTGAACTTCGCGCAACCAGAATGCGCACTTAGAAAATTTTGCATACAATTTCTCATTTCTCAATGTCTCTAACACCTCTCGAATGTGATTGGCATGCTCCTCCTCGCTCTTCGAATAAATCAGGATATCATCAATAAACACAATCACTGATTTATCTAACATTGGCCGACACACTCGATTCATCAAATCCATAAAAGCAGCTGGCGCATTAGTTAGACCAAATGACATAACAAGGAATTCATAGTGACCGTAGCGCGTGCGAAAAGCTGTTTTAGGGATATCCCGCTCCGTCACCTTCAGCTGATGGTAAGCAGATCGAAGATCTATCCTCGAAACCAACTGGCACCTTGGAGCTGATCAAACAGATCATCTATTCTTGGTAGGGGGTATCGGTTCTTCACTGTCAACTTGTTCAGCTCTCGGTAGTCAATGCACATCCTCATACTACCGTCTTTCTTCTTCACAAACAGGACCGGAGCACCCCAGGGAGAGATACTCGGCCTAATGAACCCCTTATCGAGCAGCTCTTGCAACTGTTCCATCAGTTCTTTCATTTCCGTGGGAGCTAACCTATACGATGCTTTGGCAACGGGTTGAGCACCGGGTATCAAATCAATTTGGAACTCAATCTCACAATCCGGTGGCACGTCGGGTAGGTCTTCCAAGAATACGTGTGGTGTGCATAATAGGGTAGCTAACCCGCATCACAGTTGAGCTAACGACAACATGGTCGTGTACCTCCTGTAGCTTGCAAGACTTGTTAACATTTTCATTAATGTTCCTCTTCTTTTTTTATTGCTCTTTCACTTTATTATTACGATATACTTTACGTTACGATAATAACATACCACGTAAAGTGACATACTATAAGTAATAATAATAATAGCAATAACAATAATAAGGAACAATCATAAGTAATTATATCATGCATGAACATCATCATTAATAAGCCCTTAGTCAACCTTGGTCAAAACCCTAAAGCACAAACTCCTAGAAAATTCTGTAAAAATTTCTAAGTGCTTAGGCGCATGGGAACTATTTGGGCGCATGAGCCCTGTTCGGACGTTTTATCACTATGTAGGCGCATCAGCCAACACTTAAGCATTTATCACTTTAGGCGCATGAACTATTCAGGCGCATGGGCACTATTTGTGCGTATGAACACTTAGACGCATGGATAATCCGGACGCATGGAAACTTAGGCGCATGAGCCACTTGGGCGCATGGGCACTATTGGGGCGCATGGCCCTACACTTAGTCGTCCGGCTAACATTTCTAGGCGCATGGACCACTGTTCAGGCGCATCGGCTATACTTAAAACATTTTTAAGGCAATCTTAGGCGCATGGGCTACTGTTTAGGCGCATGGGTTTCACTTAAATCTTTCTAAGGCATTTTCAGGTGCATAAGCCTTATCATTAACTTTTAATGTATGAAAGTTAAAAATAAAAAAAATATCAAATAATATTAATTATGTTAATATTAATAATAGTAATAACAATACAAGTTATAATAATGATAATAATACTAACAATAATAATAAAAAATATATAGTAATAATAATAATAATAGTCATAATAATAATGATAATAATAATAAAAAAAACTATAAATATTAACTAAAATAACAATGCTAATAATATCAATTTGTAAAAGACCTTAGAAATGTTTTAAAACATAATTAAGTTGGAGGGATTAAATTGTCATTTTTTTAAACTCTAACAAGGAAAGTTTTAACATAAAATGATAAAACTACAAACTAGAGGGACCATTTGTGTAATTAATGAAACATAAACCATGTTCTTCCCCTCTCTCTTGTTTTTCCGGCCGCCGACCGGCTTAGCTCTGGCGTGGCGCCGGTGACTCCTAAAAACGTTATAAACCTTGATTTTTCATGTCGAATCGATTCCAATCGTCTCATGTACTATTTCGAACACTTGATGGGTATTAATTCGAGTTACAAGGGCCGATTTAACTTGGTAACCGTTCGACAATAATCCTTTAACCATCTGACATTCAAGACTCCATGATAATCTAATTAATCAAATGTGAATAATCATTTAACTATCCCTGAACTATTCCCAAACCCAATTGCACCTGAGACAAACAATTACAACGAGTTCGAATACCCCTTGAGCCGCGACCTACCTTCTACTTGAACACCATTCTCTGGATTTCAATAGCTGAAATTGACAAAGGGCTTTTGTACAACAAGGTTCTTGGAAACTTCCTATGCAACGAATTTGATTAACATCGTCGTTTGAACATCAAACCAGTGTTACGTTGGCCGCGGTTGATCTTCAAGTCGTGTTGTTGGAATCAAACAACTACCAGGTAACTAAACATGCATACATATTCGTTATAACTTGATGAATGAAAGCCCTAACATTGATTGGGTTATTAGCATCGTTTGATACTTTAATTTGGGGATCATTTGAACCTAGGGTTCATATGATTTGGGGGTGGTTTGTACTAGATATTCCTAACTTTTGGAAACCAAGTTAAATCGTGGCCACGGCCTTTGGTTTGCTGGTAATACGTGTGTGGAATGGGTTTGAGGTCTCGGGTTCGAACCCGGGGACCCTCAATCCATTATTTTGTTTTCTTTTTCATATTTTTAAATATATAAAAACTTCTAAAAATTATTGCAAATAATTTTTATAGGCTTTATGTATTTTTAAAGTCACGTTAGTACTTTTTATAAATTTATTTCTTGAAAAACTTAAAAACCCTTTAATAAAACAAAAAATATTTAGTTAATTATATAAAATAAACTATAAAAAAATAACAATGATGATTTTAAAACTCTACATTATTATTTGTTCAATTATAGTCTATACGCGATTACTTAAATCTTTAGTATTTAAATAATATAATAATTGTTGTTATTATTATTATTATTATTATTATTATTTTGAAGGATTGATTAAACTGATATTTAAACTTTATTATTCATAAACATTTTTTTATTACTTAAAATAAAATGCTTGACAACTAAATTTTGTTCTTCATTTAATAAAAATCATTTTATGAGTTAGTTGTTGAAACCCCCCAAATATCAATTGAAACCCTAGCATCCCGTTAAATCATTAAACTCATTGGTAAACTTAAACCTGTAATGTATATATTCTTAGGTACCTTGTGAAGGATTGCATGGGAACGTTTATTATTATTTTCCTAATAATCATCATTTCTATACTTATTTTCCAAGTGAGTTTCCTTGCCCCCTTTTTAAATTTTCACACTATTTTGGGGTGAAACATGATACTTATACATCATATACGTATAAACATTTGAGACTTGTAATGCACTTGCATTTTATTTTTGTCATGGTTATTTGTGTGTTTTAAGTGTTTATATGAGATACATATTCTTGTTTGCAATCATTAACTATTGCTAGCCTGGTGACGTCTTAGATCTTTGGGCCTAACAAGCCTATTTGGTGTTAAAGCCGAGGTATTGCCGGCTCCTGATGACGTATGCTTATTCATCATGGGAACCAAATACACTTAGCCAATCTTATATACTTCTAATCAAGTCGAGGTTTGGTTATAACGATATGTGTTCTATAATCTTACTAACTTATGACCTATGACATGAATTGATACTTGTAACTTTATCATATTATGTATGAAAACCTTGGAAACTCACCAACTATTTTTAGTTGACCTTTTATTTTTATCATGTTTCAGGTAACCTCAAGTTTAAAGTGGACTTTTGAAGCTTGCAATAGGACTTGGACCTAGTTAAATAAATAAATGTTATGTTACGTTTTGTTTATTTGGGATTATTTCATGTTTTGAGACTTATGTTTGTAATGTCTTTTGAAACTTATAATTTTAATATTTACACTTAAATATAGCGTTATGTGGTTGTGAACAATCCTAACCCTTACACCTCGACGTTTCCGCCATCAAGGTTTGGGTGTGAAATGTGGCGTCAGCAGAAGTCGGGGGCGGCGGTAACAGTGGGAAGGGACGGTCGGGGTTGTCAGTGGTAGGGGTGGTGGTGGTTGGGGTCCGCAACAGTCGGTGGTGGATGGTGGCAGTCAACGGTCTGTGGTTGGCGGACAACAATGGCGGTTGGGGGTGGAGGCGGCGGTCAGGGTCGGCGGGCGGCGACAGTCGGCGATCGGGGTTGTCGGTAGTGTCGGCTGGCGGTGGGCGGGGTGGTAGGTGGCGGTTGGTGGTGGAGGCGGGGGTCGATGGAATTTGAAATCCTTCAATATATGGAACGATTTTGAAATCCTTCATTGGAAGGAATTTGAGGGAATTGATTCCAATTCCAATTCCAATTCCAATTCCAATTCCAATTCCAATTCCAATTCCAATTCCAATTCCATTTTCTTTCTAAACCAAACACATGCAAAATGGAATTCAAATTCCAATTCCCACGAATTCCTACCAACCAAACACAATTACCAATGGAATTCAGATTCCAATTCCATTAAATTACATTGAAACCCCGCGTATCAAACGCCCCCTAAACATTAGCATTGGAAAACTAAAACCAAACTGTTTTATAAACAAACCTAAAAATCAAAATTTTGGTTTCGCTTTGATTTAGACCCAAAACCAACCCAAACCGATATGTACAATCCCTATAATTTTTATTTTAGAGTTATAAGTGTACAAAATAGTTTCAAAGCTTAAAGTATTCATAGTGCATTCCTTATAAATGTATGGACGTGTTTCTTATATTATATAAAATAGTTATAAATAATTGGGAGTAAATAAAAGATTTAATATGTCACACCCTCAAAATCCACTTGCGGAGTTTTACCGCGAGGCGTGTGAACAAACCAGGATCACAGTCAATAGTTACTCAGAACGACTCTAAATGCCATAATTTAAACATAATCAACCAAAATACAAACTTTAAATAATGCGGAAGCGTTTTTGAAAACAAACCCAGTCAATAAAGTATAACTATGGCAAAACAAGTGCCAACCCAAAAAGTAAACTATAATTGTTAAAATGTCAATTGTCTTGAAGCATAGTGTCTTAAAATGCAATGAACCGTGCAGTGCTCCTATGGCAAGCAAGCTAAGGACCTGAGAAAATCATACTAAAATGTCAACACATAGGTTGGTGAGTTCAAGAGTTTGAGTTCAATAAACATGTAAACAGTTGTGATATATATAAGCAGTGCATGGTAATAGATAGCTAGTCTATTATCAGTAATATTAATACATAGTGATTTTGCAATTGAAGCTGACTGTGATAGTTGTTGCTCCTGTCACGACTTACCATGTCGTGACAATGTTCAATAGGACAAATTGCACCCAGTTGACCTCGAGTCACACAGGTGGGGCTCGTCAGACCCAGTAGTACTACCCAAGTTTCCCCGCTATTAAATATTAACAATTCAAAAGTGTGAGGACTTTTCCCATGGTAAAAAGCACTATATTAATATTATACACAACTTAAATAATAAAAGCGTTCGTATAAATACCAGTATGCTATCTCCCCCAAAAGAGATTAAGTAAAGAGTGGGGCATGAACTCACCTAATGTATGCAAAGAGTACTTAGGGTTTATTTGAGAAACGAGAGGATAGCCAACCTTCACAGGTTACCTAGATCATGTGAGTACATAAGTACGTGTAAATAAAAGACATGTGGAACCCTAATCATACCAAAACCAAAGACTCAAGCTTCCGGAAAAATAGACACGTTTGACCTAGTTGACCCGTTTGACCCGTTGGTGACATTATGAGTTATAATTCAAATAAAGCCAATGAGCACATACAACATACATGATTAGCATTCAAATAGTATCATACGTATGCTATATCAACCAGGTGTATCACTTAGATCATCATACAATCAAGTACTATACAAGTCATGCGAATCTAGAACATTAACATATCCATTAGTTATAATACAACTAACATGTCACACAAAGTTCAACCATTCATCACATGCCATGTGAAGCCACTCACGACTTCACATCCTAAACCCTGCCAATCCTACTAAGTAGGGGCCTCTGATCCGCACGCGTGTATAATGATCATAACCATATTCTTTAAGCATATGCATTGCATTCACAACATCACAACAATCAATTACCAGACCCAAGCATGATGTCCTACTACTACACAACATCCAAACCATACATGATCACCAATTCCAAATATCACACATGATTATCCAAGCATGCCATACAACTAATTTAACACGTTCTATCACACTAGAATCTATCCTTGAACATAATAGCAGGCTCCTAACATCCCAGACATGGTCATAACATCATACTTCAACGTTTACACAAATAAAGTTTCCCTTTTGGGAAAGAACATCCCAACATCCATCAACCATCCAATGTATTCATGAATTCAACATAATTATACCATCTCAAGCTCCATACAATATCTAGACATGATCAACAACACTTAAACACCCTAATCTAACAATCTTCATAAACAAAAGTTTCTACTTTTGGCAAGCTATGATCAACATCATCAAATTAAAGATTTCTAGCATTCATAACAACATCTAATCATCATCATGAATTCGTCCATAACATCAATCCATCACTAGATCATCACTACATGCAAAATCAAGTTACTATTCTTAGTAACCTATGAACAATGCATCAAAATCCCAACTTTCTTGCATAATCAATGTATTCTAACATTCATACAACCTATTAATCATCAAACATTCATCAAACAATCATCCATCATGCATAATCACAACAATTTCGAATTAGGGTTTGCTTCATAACCAAAGTTCATGATCAATCCACTAAAAACATAGAATTCTTGCATAATCGACGTTAACTAACATGTATACAATCTAACTAACATGTTAACATCATCAACCAACATCAATTTCGACCCCATGAAGGTCAATTCACGAATTAGGGTTCGGCCCTAAACAAAAACTCACAAAAACGTGAAAAATCTAACCTTTAAACGTGTTATAGCTTGAAATTGATGTTTCCAACGTGTTCTAACCTTGAAATCGAACCAATGTCGTGTTCCCTTGCTTGTTCTTGGCTGATTACGCAATGGTGAGGGGGTTTAGAGAGTGTTTGCGGCCGAAGGGTGGCTTTGGGGGCTAGGGTTTGTTTTATTAATTTTTAATTTACATATTTACCCTTTTAACCCTTGTAATTTGTATTTTATAAAACTAAGCTTTAAACTCTTTGTAAAGTGTTTTTAACTTCATAATATAAAGATATAAACTTATAAAATTCATTATATCTTATCTTTATAAAAACACAAGACATACGAATAAATAGACACGTTTCCGCGTTACGTGATAAATTCTTTAAGTAACCGTTTATAATGTGTAAACACATAAACATAACCAATATTCACATAATCACTTAGATTCACATCAAATTAACATTATTCATTATTATTAGGTCACCAAAGTTCAACGAAAACTAGTGTGTGCTCACGACACGTGTATACAAGACTTAACGGAACTAACGGAGCTTGGTAATGGAAATTTACCGGATGTCACATAATACTCATTTGTATATTCACTCGTTATAAATATTTTATATA